>VWPU01016563.1:0-311654 GCA_013398955.1 Callaeas wilsoni | reverse complement strand
GAGACAGTAGGACACACTGTTACCAGAATACAATGTAAGGAACCTAAATCTAGCTGGGAAGTATATAGCTTTTAAAATGTCAACCCTTATGTTTTTGTCCTTTTCCAGAGCTAAAGAATATTTAATTTCGGATTCTTTTTTTTCCCACATATAATGCAATAAATGTCGAACTCTGTTATAGTGGCATGGAACCATGTCTTGAATTGTTAGCACAAGGTATAATAGCAAAAGTGGTGGAATATGATTCCAAAATGATTACTTGTTCAGAAGGACATATTTCTAATTGCAAATATGTTGGTTTCCATTTCCTTTAAATGGGACACAGCTGCTTTATGCTATTCAAACTTTTTTTAGGAACATAGGAAATAGGAGAAAACAAAGAATTAGTGCTTGAAGGAGACTAACTTAACTGTTATACTTAGAGCTAGAAGGCACGACTACAATTTCAGGCCTTTACCAAGTAAGTTCAATTTGGCTGAAGGATATGTTTCAGACCTGAAACTCCCTCAGATACTCTGACTATATAGCATATACACGTGAAGGAATGGGAAGATTTTCTTAACTGATCCTGAATGAAAGACAATTTTGAAAAAGAAGAGAAAATAGAAGTGTCAAACACTCACTTGAAAGAGACTCCAGAGGAGGACTTTAATCTCAGAGAAAAATAATTGGAGGGGATTAATTGATTCACAGTTTGGTCAAAATAATGACACAGCCAGATGGATTGTGGAGGTCTCATGAAATACCTGTATGGACCATAGTAGCAGAGATGCCTTGCTGAATTACGCTTAGTGAAGAAGGAATAATAAACCAAAGGATGTTTGTTCGCTTTGATCAGAGATACTAACTTGTTCTAAACTTTTGTTGTTAGAGATAGATGGTTACCAAAAGGCCTTTGAAATCTGTTTGGAGTTGCTGTGGTTATTATGCTGGTGTATCTAAATATAGAAGTGAGAAGCAGGGAAAGAAGAATCTATAAAAAAATGAACTGATAATCAAATGACAGATTGACAGAAAAAGCAACATTCACAGGATATGTTCCAAATCTCCTGTTCTGATAAAAATATTGTATCATGGATTAGAAATTAATGTTATGCAATGAATGCTCTGTTAAATAATTTTGTGTACAAATATGGGGTGAAGAGATAGTTCTTCACAGAACAAGCTTTACATCCAGGGAAAGAAAGAAGAAATTTATAACACTGACCCTGCTCTACCTGCATTCTTTTTTCATAAAGGAAGAGCTATTACTTAACTTTCTGACACAATATTTAGAAAGGTAATATATAATAAAAGAAGGTAAAGAAACGTGTTCAAATGAGGAGATGTGTAAACAAGTAGTCTAAAAGTGGATAAGAGGAAAAAAGTATGTGATATTGAGGAGATAACAGTTACCAATTCCATCAAGAAACACTTTTGCTTAAATTTTTGACCTTTATTTATCACACTTGAATTATTTTTCTTTTAGCAGTTCAGTCATTTGCTATTTTTAAAGTTAAATTTGAAGAATAAAGACAAGAGAGGGAAAAAATCACAGCAAGAGCTCTTTCTATTGCTCTTCTCATTTTATCTTTTTCTCCATGTATTTTGTGGGTTTGTTTTTGTATTACTGAAGCAGTTCTGAATTCTAATGATAAAGTACTTGGCTAGAACCCAACGTGCAATAATAGGCTTAGTTACTCAGTACTCGTCCAGAATCTCTGAGAATTTCAAACCTTAACATATCTGGAAGCAGTACATATCTTATCCATGGTTTAAAACAATAAGAAAGAAAGTGTGTTTCAGAACATGGAAGTTGTAACTTGATTTCAAAACACTTCAAGCAGGGGAGAATGATTTAAAAAAAAACAAACCAAACCAAACCAAACCAAACCAAAAAAACAGAACGAAAATAAGAAGGAAAGTAAAAAAAAAGGAAAAGAAGCGTTATCAGAAGGGAATTTGTCTGGCTAATACACCAGATGGGTGCGCTGCCATTCAAAGGGACAACAAAAAAGAAGCTGGTTAAACGGGCCAGCAAGAACACCATGAAGTTCAATACACAGAGATGCCTAGTCCTGCCCCTAGGGAGGAATAAGCCCAGGCTCCAGGACAGGCTAGAGGCAGCTGGCTAGAAATCAGCTCTGCAGTGAAGGACCCAGGGGTCATGGTGGACAAGTTGAACATGATCCAGCAATGTGTCCTTGCTGTAAAGAAGGGAAATGGCATCCTGCCCCCAGCACATGTTGGTGTCTAGGGTTGTTCCTGTTCAGGTACAGGACTTTGCACTTCCCCTTGTTAGACTTCACAATGTTCTGTCTGCTCCCTTCTCCAGCCTGACCAGGTCCCTCTGGGAGGCAGCACAACCCTCTAGTGTATTGTTTCTCCCAGTAACCAAAGCAGGGAGCTGCATTCTGAAATCATGCCAGACCCTGAATCTCAGGGAGGTGAAGGCACCCGAGGTGACAAGCAGCACTCTGCACAACACTCTCCTCTGGCTAGCTCTGAAGCAGATTGTTCTCACACAATATATCAGACACACTCTCTGGCATGCTAGATTATATGCAGAGGTTAGATATTTGCCCATACAGTTGGAGAGGTAACACTTACAAAAGCTAGGACTAACTGCATTTTCTCTGTAGGAGATTAAGTTCCTTTGAGTCCATGGCAATGACTATTTTAGCCAAAACAGAAAAGAATCTTCTATGACTGGAGGCAAAATGTGAACCAGTTCAGGTAAGTCTCTTCTCCTCCATCTGTTGACTGAGCAGCTTTTTTTGAAAAACTCCTTCAGTCCATAAAGCAAAGCAAGTGGAATTGAGAAATTCACCTGGAGGCAATCCCCATCTGCCTACACCCGGATCATTACCTGCCATAACCTCCACCTAGTTTCAAGGTGGAAAGGTAGCCAAGGTGTGGGACTTGGCCACCATCTCTCCCCAGCAATTTGAAGTCAAGTATCCTCAGTAGCATGGTGCTCTTGGTCCTCTGAACAATAAGCAGAACCTTTCATAACTCTAAGTTACTAAAACAATGTTGTATAAAAAGCAGTGCAAGGATTACAAACAACAGTGCCAATGCTAATTAGGGTTAGCCAAGGTTTTCTCATTCATACAACTAAGGGAACATATGGGAAATGTCATGTTGTCAAAGCAGATTCTTTGCTTCTAAAAGTTGTGTGAAACATCAAAGCCAAGTAAAATAATAGCTGCATGCAACAAATGTGAAGTACAAGAGCTTCAGATAGCATATCTTTTTTTGCTGCCTGACAGGGGCTGCAGTAAGAATGCATGCAAAAATTAAATCTGCTGTGATGTCTATTGTCAAGCTGTTAGTCTGACTCTTCTTCTGAGACGTTTCTCTAATTTTTGTATGAAAGCATTAAAAATACGATTTTTAAATAAAAGTGCTTTTATTCAAACAACACAGAAAGCCCTAGAATTGAAAATATTATTAACTGAAAAAAAATTATGCCTCGTACAATCTTGAGACACTTCCTCTTCATGTGGATGTAGCTCATCTTTCTTCCTGTAGTCTGTAGGTTTGAATTAGAAGAAAGTCAACAATTCTGATTGTTCATTACTATTTGTACATAGATCTCTCTTTAATGTGATGATTCTGTACAAATAATAGAAGAGGCATTTCACCTCCTGTGTTTGGATGCACCAAAGAAAGAAACATTTTCAGATGTTGCTCCAAGTTGTCATATGTATAAATATAACACTAATATAATTATAACACTAATATAATTTCAGTAATTTCAGTGACTCTTCACCTCTCCGAGGAACACTGAAGTAATTTTGAGGAGACAAACAGAAGCTGGTGGGAGGAACTCACAGACTGAGATGGACATCTGCTTACCAGGAGAATGTGTAACAGGTTTTTATTATTCCAATATGAGAAGAAGCAAGACACTGAAAAGTATGTTATTTTCAAAATGTGAATGAGCTGTTTGACTTTTTAGTCTTGAATTTCTTTGTGTATTTTGCATTTACAATGTTGTTGGATTCACTGTCCACAGATCCTCAAAGAAAGGAAACACAAGTAGCTGAAATGTAGACAAAGCCAGAATTTTTCTCTCTGTTTCTGATTCTCTACCTCCAAAACATGAAAAAAAGTAACTTTTGCAAGAGCAGAGGTTTTCTCTTTATGTTCTGGGTTGCCTCATGCCAGATGACCCATCCCTTTGGGCTATGATTTCTGCTTTTCAGACATTTTTTTCTTCCTTTTGTTTGGTGTGTGTGTTTTGGTGAGGTTTTTTTCATTTGTTTCCCATTTAACCTGACAGAACAGAGGCAAAAACATCAGTCAACTTTAACAATGTCTGTGGTTGCTCAAAATCATATCTGCTGGCAAACCTGACAGGATGGCAAAGATGGGTCTTAGGGTGTGTGTGCACCTTCAGAAGTTCAAGCCATATGTGAGATTGTGCCACATGATTAAGGGGGAAGCTGATCCGGCGTGAGAACTTCTGGGTAATCTGAATATCTGAGTTTGAGGGAAGAAATCAGTAGGCTGTGTTAAGACTGGCAGTATCCCAGTGGAGCAGTGGGACCGCTTTGGAGCTGTTGTCACCTTTTATGAACCACAGTTGGAGCTGTCATCTTCCCTCAGCTCTCTAGAATATGTGATGTCTATCCTGTGGCCCTTGGGTATTTGAAGGCTTGCTGGCTGGTTTTTGGGATCAGAAAGGCTGGACATATCAATAGTACAGGAATACCAACCACTGTAGGCTGACAGCTTACCAGTGATTTTAAGGACTAAAAATAATGCAACTTCAATGTCATATTCAGGACTGCTCACTTAAACTTTTTTTTTTTACACTGCCTTACTTCTTAACTGAGGGCATGGGTTGAGTTGACAAATATTACATGAAAAGCTATTTTTGCATTGTTCCTGGCAGATATTACCAGAAGGATGTTGAGAAAACTCATTGCTAATAATCATAGTGTAGAAATTTGTTTGAATTACTTATGATTTGGCTCTCAGTTGGAAGGGTTTGTTATGATTTCTTTTTCTACCAACCCTTTCTTTTAGCTGTCTGGTGAAATATGGAAGGCAGGGTCACCAAGAGAAACTGGGACTATTTAGGGCCTGTAGATGGCATTATGACATTACTACATTTCTGTTGACTAGCTCTGAACACATTAAAGATTATAAAGAACCAAGAGGTCATAAAGGTGTATAGCAGCTGTGTCACAGCTGATGAAGTTACATGACTGCCAACCAGCATCATTTAAATCCCTTAAAATATATCAGGTGAATGCTTAGCTGCAGTTCAGTGTAGTAAGTGAATCCCATATAACCTGTGAGTAATGTACTGAGTAATGCAATCTAACTGTTTCTCGGGAGAATTTGGCTGTGGTTTTAGTCAACTAAGATTAGCAATTGGCAAATCAAAACTGGAAGTCTTTGTGTAGTCAACAGTGGAAAAGGCCAAGATGTGCCTTAGGGCCTTCACTCTACTGGCATATAGAAAGCAAAATGACCTGGCTACATTATGCTATTGATATTATGTCCTGGAAGTACCAAAGATATGTCACTAGACTATTATTGCTTTTTTTTTTCCCTTCTTCTCAGAATGCAGGACAGAAAATGAAGATGCAGCTAAAAGTGGAAACATATACTTAAGGAAGTGTAGGATTCAGCTAGCATGCTCTCTTTCTTGCTGTGAATTAAGTTTCAGGTCAGTAGTCTGTAACAAATTCTCTGTTCCAGTGAGAGACAAGCTAGTGCATTACAACACAGAAACCAGACTACCTTTTAAAATGCTTGTAAAAATGAGATTATCTCTACCAGGATACATAAAAGTATTTAACATATTAAATCTATAATATTTTTCTGTCATTAATCTATCCTTTCTTATTTAAAGGACATACCCTTTCAGCAGAGATCAGCTACACTAAAATTACCCTCAGCAAGCACAGTAAATGCTGAAATAATCATTATGATCTGAGATGAAAATTGTACTGTAGAGCTTATTTAAAACATCAAGCTTTCTTTTATGTTCCAAATACGTCTATAGTTTGCTAGTGTTCCTTACCATAGTGTAAATAGTTGAAATTGTAAGCAGAATTATGTTATGTATGTCAAGTATGGCTGGGGAGTAATGGAATTGCTTACCACAGGGAATTAAAAGCAGGATATCAAACTATCTGTTCACCTGTAACTTGCAGGTTACACTCATTGAACAGGGAGTTATTTTGCATCAACCACAGGCATATTTATGTAATGCAGACCCGCTGCTGTGGTCTAGTTTTCTACCAGAATAAAAATCCTATCCTTATGCTTTTTGATAAGGTCAGTGATAATGTGTCAGAAGAATTAAATGGTCCTGTTGAGCCAGAACCTGAGCAAAATACAACTGATAATGATAGCATAATCATTAATGTCCTGCTGTGGAAGAAAAAACCCATCTTTCACAGGTTAGGTGACTGTTAATCAGAAGTTGTATCCATATTGCATATAGACATTTGTCTTTATGAAACACTTATATTTTCAGTGTTTCCACACAAGATTTTGATGAGATTAGGTTTACCTCAGATGATTTTTTTTCCTAGTGTCCTTTGAGCCATGTCTCCCAGCTGATAAGATGGTCTTTAAACTGTTAGAGCTTTCTGCCTTTGAAACACGGAGTTGCATTCATGGTTCGCACACAGAGAACTGGAGTAATGAACTCTGTAGGGGCATGAATCCATAAGAATGAGCAAATCGCTGTTAGGAGAGACCTCAGAAACACATCTCTGTACAACAGTAAGCAATATCCATCCTCCATTCACTACAGCGGCTCCCTATGGAGAGCTGAATAGGTAGAGCAGAACTTGCATGTGTCTGTCTTAGCAGCTCTGTTGGCTTTTTCATATTTAGCTGTCTGTCTTGCATATGCAATGAAACACTGCTTCCTATGAATGAAGTCTGGAATCTTGGACAGCATTATCTTGGTTAAGTTCAATGTGGATTCTTTTGCCAGCTAATAGGTTAGCAATATTTATTCATTAAAAGCATGGGAAATGAATATTCAAAAGAGTTATATTTGATTTTGCTTGTATTGACACTATATATGACTACACCTGTTAAAAGCCTGTTTTGGCTATTACTCATTTTATGCATTTTAGGAAAATTGTTTTGAAATGTACAGTGCAATTTTCTTTTCAGACAGAAGGTTAGTAAATGTTTTGCTGTGAGAAATGGAGTTTGTCTGCATGATTGATAGTGACTTTGTGCCTGAGCATGGTGATTGTGTCTTAATGCTATGTTTCGTGTGGCGCTACTTAGCTGAAATACAGCTGAGTTTTGTGATCCAGATCTGGTACTGAATAACATTGCTTCTCTGCTGTCTATGAATTTGTGCAATTTCATCAGTGGAGGATGAGCCTTGCAAGTTCGAAACCATTTGGATCAAGAAGTTATTTTCCTATGTCAAATACAACTGTAACTATTAAATAGTATATACAGAACAGTATATAACAGTTCTTGCATACTCACACATTCTCTAGATTACTTCAGTGTTGACTGCTTTGAGCACCCACTTTTATATTTGTTTTGAATAGATTCTGATGATAATTTTATTACCTCTCTAAGAGCATGTTTTCATTTAGAACAATGAAGCAGGCATTAATGAATGAGTAATAACTAGACTGAGGTATTTAGGCTCTGCTTCTAATAAGAGACATAGCAAATATGATGCTTACTAATAATTATAGGGAAACAATCTAAACAGTTCCTCTATCATATTGAAAACCATTGGGAATCTGAGGAGAACAAGGTCCATCTTAAATTACTACTGCTACCTTTAGTGCTAGATTACTTAAATTATTAGTAATATCTTAGAGGTTCTGTCCTTTTTAGACTTTATCAGTTTCTCCTTGTCCTTCTTCCCCTGCTGTCTGCAGCCTAGGAGTCTGCAGCCTAGGAGTCAACCTGGTAGGGGAAATCTTCAGCTCCTGCCACTCAGTGACAGCAGTTCAAATGAATGGCACTATCCCCACTACCTGGAATGGATGATATTTTTCTTTGGAAGTGGGTGGTTGCAAACATGCAACCATAAAAACTCTTATAAGTTTATTTCTCAGGTTTCCCCAGTTCTGTCTTGATATCTTCCACTACTGCGTTATGCCACTATGATCATTTGATCTCAGTCTGACTCACTATCATATTTATTGTGTTTCTGCTGCAAAGCACTTCTCCATAACCATAGCCAGGCACTGTTGTACAGAGATAGGGAATGGAGGTCCTTGAAATTAAAGATGTTCTACTGTACAGTCGCTGAAAGCAGCAAACATCACTAAGTGCCGCCTTCTCTCCCCCGCCACAGCTCATGTATGGTGTATGGGCCTTCACTTCACAAAACAACCAATCCTCAGATCTGCAGATCCACCAAGCAGCAAAGAATGTGAGTTAAAGCAACAGTACCTAAAGAGGAGGAGCTTGTAATTTTCTGTGCAGAGAAAAATAAAAATCCCAGACATATATCTACTCCCTTAAGCCAGCACAAGTTTTCAGGCACCTGAGTGAAGACACAAGTTTTGGGAACTACTAGTGACACCAGCAAAACTGGGCCTGGTGCAGCCCTTCAGCATGGTCCTATTAAAACCATGGGCTGTTGGACACAGCAAAAAAACGTCTGCAGGCTTCCAAAAAAGTGTTAATTTTCAAGGCATGAATTGAGTCTTTTCCTTTCAAAATGTTGACTGCAAATTACAGACTTGCCTGAAACTCATTCCTAAGTAAGGTGTGGAATCTTGAAAGAAGGTCAGTGCAACATCCTCAGTATTCTTTTCTAGAGATGTAACTATTTTCATAAAAATTTAGAACCACAAAATGGTTGAGGTTTTCAGTAACCTCTGGATGTCATCTGGTCCACCTCCCCTGTTCAAGCAGTGCCAGGGTGAGGAGGTTTCTCAGGACCATGTCAGATGGCTTTTGAATATCTGCAAGGATGAAGAGTCTACCACATCTCTGGCAATCTGTGTCAGTTCTTGGTCACTGTCATAGCAAAAATGTGTTTCTCCATGTTCAGAATTTTCTCCCATATCTACTTCACTTTCTTCAGAGACATTTGCATTTTGTAAGAACAGAGGCGTATTTTCTTTTGCAAATATAGATAGAGGCAAATATAGATCATGAAATTATAGATTGATAGCTAGAGAAATGATCAGGTGTTAGAGCTCACTACAGACTTTGCTGTCAGGTACAGTCGTGACTCAAAGAAGGCATGTCCCCTTCTCTGGATCACACCACAAGTCCAGTCCTCAAAAAATTCAGGCAGATAGCCTCCATTTAGCTCCTCGTCTTCCTTTTCTAGTGCCAAGGCTATGCAGAGCTGATTTCTCCTGGTCTTTCCTGAGGATTTCATGGCCATGGCAATCTCCTGCTTTCCTCTTGGGAATGGCTAGAGAAGGGAAGGAGACCCATCTGAGGTCCCAGACATAGTAGCCACTTGCCAGTTTTTAACTTTTCTCGTAAAACACAGTCTCTTTCACTGACATATTATTCAGCTTCATAGGTCTTTTTAATACAACTTCATGACAGTACCATTCTCCTTTTGGTATTTCTGAGAATTTACTGAACTGCCTGCCAACAAAATCCCACTTTCTTCCCCCACCAAGTTAGAAAAAGGAATGAAGCTGCTAGAGCAGATCTGTAGGCTGTTTTTCAGGCACAAGTTAAAGCACAAGACATGCTATTTGAATACAAGAAAGAAACTTTATTTTACAGTGAGGGTGGTCAAACACTAGATGTAGGCAGAGAAAAACTTTGGAGATATTGAAAGTCTGACTGGAGATGGTCCTGGGGAACCCACTGTTAGTGATCTTGCCTGCAGCAGGAGTTTGACTAATGATCTCCAGAGGCACACCCCCAGCTCAGCTGCTCTGTATTGCTGTGGTTCTCCCACACTCCGGCTGTATTTCAGATGTGTTCTTTTCTTTGCAAGGGTCTGGGCTTTCCGCTCTGGTTGAAAACTCTTCCAACTACTGACTTTTCCCTACAATATTAGGTGCATAACCTAATACAATACAATCTTGATTTCTTCTGGGCTTTGGGTTCTACCATAATACCAGTGTTATTGATGATTTAGTTTCTCAAATGCCATGTTCACTTTTAAGTGACCACTTGTATTTCTTTGTATGGGCAAGGTAGTACAAATCACAATGACTCCAAATTTCTCCTGTTTATGTTAAATAACTGCATTAGATATATAAAGTACTAAACTATATTTATTGTGAATGTAGTTTGTACCCTTCTTTCTAAAGAGACTTTTAAAATTTTTATTAACACCATGACCATTTTACTTTTAAGACTGAAAGGTGATGCATTTTTTCTCAAGCCATGAGTCTTTTGTCATTTTGGGGGGATTTTTGGTGTGGGTTTGTTGTTATATTTTGTTTTGTTTTATGAACAATATGTTGAAATAGAAAAAGCAAGAAACCTTTGTGATAATTCTCTTTAAAAGTCAAATTTTTCTAACAGTCCTTCAATTCCTGTCTTAGGAAGCATGTTAAATGGGACATTTAACATTTGACGGGGACATGTATGTGTGTGGCACAGAAATTTCAGCTTCCATTGTGTAGAGGAGACCCTAGGAAGAAAGATATAGGGGTAGAGATACTTTTCTTCGCTTCTTTTTTCTGTGATTGAGTTATAAATTACTTTTTAAATTAGCTTTTCCTGTGTAAGTTTCTCTAGGAACATTTCATAGAATACCAAAATATCAAAATATTGTATCAAAAATAATGTGTCCAGCAGGACCAGTGCAGAGACCATCCCCATATAGTCAGCACTGGTGAGAGCATACTTCGAATGCTGTGTTCAGTTTTGGGCCCATCACTGCAAGGAAGACATTAAGGTGCTGCTCTCAATGCTGTGCTCTAGTTGCCAAGGTGGTGATGAATCAAAATTTGGACTCAATGACCTTGGAGTCTTTTCCAACCTCAATGATTCTATGATTCTGTAGTTCTGTAAAACTGGACATCCAAAAAGACTAGACTTGGACTCTAAGAGAACGGCATAAAGTTACACTGGATACCATCACTGAGTGCTGAAGCAGAAAACTCAGTAGAATTGAAGTAAACTGTTTCTGCCACACTCTGCACATAATGCTTCTTCCTGTTCTTCTCATTGGTGATTATCACACTAGGAAAAAACATTTCCATATCCCAACAACCTATTGAGACAACAGGCAGGATACAGGAAGCAAGAAGGGATTCACCTATGTTAGTCAGTCTAAGCTGTCTTTACAGACTGTGGAAAGAAACTGGCACTGTCATGAATTAATTTGATTTAAGTTAAAAAATTGAAAGAGTTTGAACACCGCTTAGGAAATATCCCAAGGATTTGAAGAATGTAGAAGAGCTTTTGCCATTCACTGATAAAATTCTGGCTGCTCTTGCAGCTGGAATAGTCTTTTAAATTAAACAACAACAAATGCTGGAGATTTACTATTGCAACATGGGTAACAATTCGTGGAGAAGCAGGGAAGTATCCTAGTTTATTTCTATTGAGGTCTATTTTTTAAAAGGAAAAAAGCCGGCATACACAAACAAAAAGTATTAAACAATTGTAATTAATTTTCTTTCCTTTGTGTCAGCAGACCTGAGAGGTGAAAGATTCTAATAGAGGTGAATATATTAGGGACCATAATGAGGATAGCATGGGCAATTTTTAATTAGCTTAAATCACCTTCTATCTACTTGTTTCATTATGTATTGTATTGCCGGTATCTATATGTGAGGTTTTTTTCACAGTGTGTAAATGGTATATATATAAGTAGTATGCAATTTATAAGTTATAATTGGTTGTGTATATATCTTCACTGAAATTGTCTCACTAATGGTAGTAATTTGTCAGTATTAGACAACAGAATTAGATCTCATCCAAAACTACTGGAAATCAAAAAGCAGATTATTACATAGCACCTTACTACTCTCCAGTAGTAAGGCAAAGATTTTCCTGCCTTTACTAGCTGTAAATGAAAAACGAGAATGAAAATAAATTCCTCTGACCAGACATGGAAGGTTATCTACAATAACAGCAGACTTAGCGTTAGATTGTTCTTTCCTCCTGCTATTTAGGACAGTAAGTAACAATGTCCTTGTTATACAAAATCTCTCAGACTTTATTTACAGTCCAACAGAAGGTGAAGGCAATTCCATCCAACCAAAAAGCAACAGAAAACTGAACATTTTTTAGACTATGGAAGAAGTACTTTCTAGCCCTCCAAAGAAATTTTCTCCCTTTACTCTGGTCAACCTTGCTCACTTCCATCTCTGTTCCCTCTGATACCACACTCCCTTTCCAAGCAGTGCATGTCTAATCTCTTCCCTTCTTTAGGGCTGGAAATCTACTAAAAGCTACAAGGTGACCTGATTCCCAGCACCGTATTCCTTCACAGTGACAGCTGTTCTTCCATGTTGTGAAAGGGTCTCAAGTGTGTGGTTCTAGTCAAAACACTTCTGGCATCCACTAATTCAATATTCTTTTCTGTTTCAGTCATTGACATGTTACTCTACTGGATGGACATTCCCAGCTTTCCTCCTAAATCTCACCTGTCTTGTTCAGTTGGACTGCATGGAATTGGGGGAGGAACAGTTCTGCTCATGACGTACAACATCTATTACAACCTGTCTGTTATCTCAGATGGAACTTTTATGTGGGGATAAAACATCTGTGCTTTGTCTAGATTGGAAAGCATTCTACAGACACAATATAGGATCACTCAATCCCGGGTTACTCCTCAGGATCACATCTATAGCAATTATATTCAGTTAGCACAATTGTTTCAAACTTGTTTCTAACTCTACAAGTTGAACTACTTAATAAATGTTATGCAAAAAGTTGTTTCAGAGTAATGATTACTGTACATATGTATACACGGCATAAGCGTTTTCTGTTGATTTGGCAAAGCATACTCAACATACATATACACATATATTTTTGCATACTCAACTCAAATATATGTTTGCAGGTATGGCATACAGCAAGAATGAACATGTACATAATGTTTTGAAGTGCCTGTGGATTATTTTGTCCATTCATTTCACAGCTAGCTTAGCTGTTGCTTTAGCAACAGAAAATCCAGTGTAGACAGCTCTCAAATCAGATAGAATTATTCAATTCAGTTCAAGTCCAACAGATATGATATCATCACTGTTTCTTTCAATATTTGTAGGCTTATACAAATAGAACATTTATTTTGTAGACTTACACAAATAGAACATTCATTTTGCTTTTGCTAATGATGTAAAAATACACTACTCATTGTACAGTGGTTAATGCTTTAATCCTTCACTCCCCTTCCCTTTGCACTGAAAGTCATAGCTCATGCCTTTTGAGGCTGGTTGGTATCTGAATGCATTGTATTCCTGCTGAGCCTTTACACTGTTCTATATGCATCATATATCTTGTTTAGAATAATGGCCTGGCACTAAACCATCACTAGTCAGTTGGTTTGAATGCAGTAGTCTCACTTCTTCACCTCAGGCCAGTGATGTCATGTGAAATGACTTTACTGACTTACCACATTCTGTCAAGTACTCTTGGACTAATTATTCCAGTTCACATCATCTGCACCACTGTATGACTGAAGGCACACAAATATTTCCAGTTGTTTTGTGTCATGATGATTAATTTCTTTAATTATACAGAAAAGAACAATTCCAAGGGGAAAAAATAATGCAGTGCAAATAATTTGAGGATACATCTATTATGTACCTGGGATTCAGTATTTCATTACTTAGATACTTACATTACTTATGTGAACAACCTAGAAAGTCAGTTCAGGGTAAAGAAGCACTATATATCTCCTCCTGTGAAGCTGGCTGCGTATGGTGTTTTGGTTAAAATGGATAAAAATGTACAGTAGATATTTAGAAAATATATATGGATACTGAAATTTTGCTATAATCAGTCTAGCCCTTTGATTGGCAGTGGAGTAGACAGCTAAACGAGTCACCCTAAGTGCCTTCTTTAGTAAAGAAGAAAGGAGTTTATCTAATCTTAAATAGCATATCTAAATAGGTCAATTGACTAAGTTGAGAGGACTAGAATAAAAGAATAACAACAGAGCTAAAGGGCAAAAGTTCACCATTAGCATTTTCTCTCTGAAGTTTCATGGATGAGACACCACTCCTAGGGAGGTGATATCCTTCATATTCAAGTAGATCTTCCTGTGCATCAGTTTCTGCCCATTTCATCTTGTCCTATTGCTTGGCACCACCAAGAAGAGCCTGGCTCTTGCCTCTTGGCACCCTCCCTTTGGATACTTGCATACATTGATGA
This sequence comes from Callaeas wilsoni, assembly GCA_013398955.1. NCBI lineage: Eukaryota > Metazoa > Chordata > Aves > Passeriformes > Callaeidae > Callaeas > Callaeas wilsoni. The sequence continues at coordinate 297,398 of VWPU01016563.1, read as the reverse complement.
GGTCCCTCTCAGTCGTCTCTTGTCGAGACTGAACAGGCCCAGCTCCCTCAGCCTGTCCTTGTAAGAGAGATGCTCCAGACCCCTCATCATCTTTTTCACTGTCCAAGGGAAAGTCTTCCTTCCAACATTCCTTTACCCTGCGCTCCCGGGTAAGAGATCTCTGAGGGCTGGTCTTGCCGGTGAAGACCAACACAAAGAAGACATTCAGTAATTCTGACTTCTCTATGTTCTCTGTTACCACAATCCCTGTCCATTTAGTAATGGGCCCACATTATCCTTTGATTTCCTTTTGCTGTTGATGTATTTGAAAAAGTCCTTCTTCTTGTCCTTGACATCCTTGGCCAGATTCAATCACAGATAGACCTTGGCCTTCCTCGTATCATTTCTACTTATGCTGACTACCTCTCTCTCTATATTCATTTGAAGTGGCCTGATCCTTCTTCCATCTCCTGTATATTTCCTGCTTATTCCTGGGTAATGACAAGAATTCTTTATTCATCCACATGAGTCTCTTGCCTCCTTTGTTTATTTCTTGCTCAAGATGATTGTTTTTGAGACTGGATAAAGTGACTCTTGAATATTAACCATCTCTCAGACCCCTCTACCCTGCAGAACCTCTCCCATGGGATTCTTCCAAGAAGATCCCAGAAGAGGCTAAATCTAGTTTTTCTGAAGCACATGATTGTATCTTACTTGCTGCCATGTTTCCTCTGTGCACGATAAGGAACTTCACAGTCTCGGGGTCACTGCAGCTAAGGCTGCCCCCAACTTTAAATCTCCAGCAAGGTCTTCACTGTTTTTTAGATAAGGTCAAGGAGCACATTCTCCTTCGTACTCTTGGCAGTTCCACTCCATGCCTTTTTTTTCCCCTTTATCCCATGGTGTTCAGTTTCTTTTGAAGACTTTGATGACTGATTGCAGGAATCTTCCCTTGCAATTTTATAAGCAGCATTCCATTACCAGCAGTTGCAGAGTATCTAAAAAATATTTCCACTCACCCCTTAGTGAGCAGTTTTGCAGACTTCCTCAGGTTTTGAGAAAGTCTTCATAACACTGAAATGAGGATAAAATTATAGAAATGTGTTCATATTCTCCCATTCTTTTTAACACTGTTTGCTTTTTAGTTTTATCATCTAACTTTCCCGTTGCTACCCCGATCTCAAAAATCTAAGCCATGGAGCTAAAAATTTTGTTAATGGCTACAGATCCAAAGTTTAAAATCTATGACAACTGGTATAATATGTGTACTGCTATGAAAGTTTAAACAAAACTGATTTGTAGCTCCGGAGAATAAAATTTTAGCTTGACCTAACACAGAAATGAATTGATAAATTAGTTGTAAAGGATAGAGCCATATCTCTAAAATATCTCTAACTCCTGCCTGAAAGTGTGGTTACTGGAAATAATTGCATAGAATCATAAAATTGAAAACTTGACTTATGCAGCTATATAGTTCTGTGAAAACATTTTTTTTTATAATCATGTTACAAAGTGCTGTACTAGCTTAGATATGCCCATCTGAATATGTTTTACAGCACTGGGTCTGTGTACTACACTCACTTGAATTACTGTGGAGAAATGTTTGCAGTAGAAAAACTTCTTAGGTATAGAGACTACCATCACATCATCAATTTACCATTGGCATAGGCATGTTGTGAAATAATCAGAGAAGTCATAATTTGCAAGGGTGGTTATTACTGGCCCATGGATGACCCCATGCCAGAGCAGGCGGATACCTGAATGAGGCTGTGACCCTGTGGGAAGCCAGCACTGAAGCAGGCTCCTGCAGGACTGGCGGACCCACGGAAAGAGGAGCCCACACTGGTGCAGGTTTGCTGGCAGGTCGTTGTGATCCTGGGCGGGACAATGCTGGAGCAGCCTGTTGCGGAAGGACACCCCTGGAAGGGATTCGCACTGGAGCAGTTCACTAAGAGCGGTGTCTCATGGGAAGGACCCATGCTGGAGAAGTTAATGGAGGACTGTCTGTCGTGGGAGGGACTCCGTGCTGGACCACGGGAAGAGTGTGAGGAGTCCTCCCCCTGAGGAGGAAGGAGTGGCAGAGACAACATGAGATGAACTGACTGGAACCCCTGTTCCCCATTGCCCTGCACAGCTGAGGGGAGAAGGTAGAGAATTTGTGAGTGAAGCTGAGCCTGGGAAGAAGGGAGGGGTGGAGGAATGGTTTTTATGATTAGTTTTTGTATCTCATTATCCTACTCTGGTATGATTGGCAATAAATTAAACTAATTTCCTGAAGCTGAGATTGTCTGATGGTAACTGGTGAGTGATCCTTCCATGTTTTTGTCTCAAGCAAGGAGCCTTTTGTTATATTTTTCCTCCATCTGTCCATCTGGGAGGTGTCCAGCCAGGGTCCACCCACCACAGATGTTCATATGTGCACAGAAAGGTGTTTTGCTTCTCCTCTGGAGATCACCAGTTTCTTCTTCAGAGCCCTGAGTGCATTGAACCTCCCTGAAAACTTTTGGCTGCTCGAGCTCATGTACAGCTACAGAAAGCACAACAGGTGGTTCTGGATGTGAAACGTTGTGTGAAGAAAGCAAGAAGCCTTAGTGTGGATGATCCTCCTTCCCACAGGAGCTGGTGTTAAGCTAAGACTCTAGCCCTTGGCTCCTGCCTGAGATGAAGTTCAGGTTGCTTATTCCTGGCCATGCACTTGCTGATGCAGACCGTAACCCTGATCCACAGGCTGATTTACCAGCTTCAGCTCAGACCTGCCCTGTCACCATGGGTTTGCCTGGTTACTGCTGAGCTGTGTCTGATCCTAATTATAATCACCAGGCCTGATCCTGGTTGTGACTTTCCAGCTTGGCTTCATGGGCTTAGCTGATGCTCTGGGTCCCAGGCTGCCTCCATCTGCCAGCCCCCAGCCCCTATCCTGTCAGACATGGCTCCTGTTGTGCTTGGCTCCTGATTCCCTGTCCCTTAGGGAGCAGCTGACCCTTGCTATGTCCTGGTTCGTTCTTCATACCTAGTCTTCCGTTTGCTTCCCAGTCCTATAAATTGTCTCGGAAAGGTTTGGCTAATGAGTAGTAGAATGGCTTATTGACAGGTTGAAATAAAGACTCATTATTTTTCTTCCAGGCTCATCAGTCAGATCCTTGTGGGTGAAAGACTGATCACTTTCTGGTTGGTGGTGAGTTTTTCAGCATCCCCGAGGAGATGTGTCATTTTCTACTGTGGTCTCTGACATGAGCTCCCTGCAAAGGGGTTTCTGAATTTTCAAGACTAGAGTGCTTAACTGTAATAAGCATGCTTCACTGCTTCCAGGCACATTTACAACTCTGCTGGGCCATCCCGGCAATTATTATTTTCAAATCTCCTGGATGTATTCATGCCTGCATGTGTAATCCTTCCAAAGAAGGAGGATACTACAGAAGTTAACCTTGGTCTGGTTGACAGTCCTTTGTGTAAGCTCTTGGTGGTGTGACCAGGCCAGCATATACAAGGGTGGTGTTGTGAACGCCGAATTTTTGAAGGAGGCTATCAAATGCAGAGGTTTTCCAGTGCAGAGTAATGAGGCACAGTCATGTTTGTTATACCTATGTAGAAACACTGGTGAACTTGAGACAGTTCCAAGGGCAAGAAATGCACATAACTTGTGGGAGTTATTGGACTAACAATATAGCTATAGACATTGAACTTCTTCTCCTGACTCCTGCCTATGGCTCACAGAAGAACACTAAATCCTCTTTCCCTTGTATTATTCCCCATACCAACTCCAGTTTTTTTATAGGTTTAAAATAGCATTTTATTGAAATTTTGGTAAATGAACAGAAACAGGAGACACTTCTAAAATTTCCAATAAACAACTCCCTGTGTGGCAATGAGGAGAAGCAGTGTTTGAACACATGCCAGCAGAATCTGCCTTTGACTTTTCTATTGATAGACATATCAAGATTATTCAGGCCACTGAAGGAGACAAATGGAATAAAAATATACCTTTTTTTTTGTCATTTTACAGTGTAAAATAGAAGTCACAAGAAAGTTCACTGCTCAAAAAGAGTGCTTCAGTTATGCATTACAAGAAATCTTTTACCTCTCTGTATTTATGCATTTTGGGAGGATAGGGAAAGATGGCAAGAAAGCCACTGAAATAGGTGAAATCTGTCATGGTATCAATTTTCCAAAACTCATTTCCAACAGAGAAGGCCCATAAAGCTTCCAGCTGTGACTCATAATCTCTGTGATTACTGACATTCTTAAATAAACATTTACAAGTTTCAGCCATGATTTTATTATTGGTTTTATTTTTTATAATTAATTTTTTCTTTTAATTACAGTCTGCACTGTAAAGCTGGTGAAATCTATATACATTTGTCCTTATTTATTACTGGCTATGTTCCTTTCTGTTATCACATTTCTCTATCTTGCCATAGATTCTCTGCCACCTCCACCCAGGATACAGGTTACTTTCTATCCTCTCCTGCCTGGTAAGTGTTCCTGGTTTTGGTTGATGTTGCTCAAAATAAAGCTTCTATTCAAATTAGAGAATTGTACAGTACACACTTTTCATTTACTCTATTCGTCTAGAGACTTTCAGCATTACATTCTCTGTAACGTAAGTCAGATTTAGTTTGTCAGTTATGGTACAGGAGTTATTCTCGGGAAGTCCGAAACAGAAGCCATGATAAGAAATAATAAAACATGTCAAACTCATACAGAAAAGGGTCTAATCAAATGTGACTTAAAAGAGTTTATATAGAATCTATTTTCACCTGGAGCTTGATGGGCTGACAGTAATGATAAGATGTACTTGAGTGAAGAAAGGTTCCAAAGGGTATACTGTTATTCCATCTTGCCAGTTGAAATACGGTCGGAAGGGAGAAAAGATCATGTATTTGTGGATTTGTAAATAAAGTAAATAGTTTCCTATTATCAGTTGAATCTCTTTCTCCAAATAACACATGATCTACTGTGCAAAACTGAAAATTGATGCAGTTGCAAAACAGAAGGTTTTTGGAACAAAATGCCGAATTCTGAGCAGTGCTATCTACATTTTAACAGGAATGCCTGCAGGAATAAAGTTATATGTAAAATTGCATGCAAAACCTCACCTTTAAATATTTTCCCCTTTTGGACTCTGGAGCAGTAATCTTGCCTCAATCTGCTTATACTCGAGAGACTGTAGTTACAGAGAAGGTTGTGGTTAAGACAGAGAAATGTGTCTCCCTGTCACAGTAGATGCTTGTTTGGGTTCCAGTCCTCTTAATGTGAGAGACAGGGAAGTCTGTGGAACAGTACTTTTTTTTGCCAGCCTCCAGAAACAAGTTTTATAGCTGTAAATACAAAACTACTAAACAAAATCCCTAAGATCTGAGGATTATTAAAACTTAATGCACAGATTTGGCCATTTGCTTCCAATCTTCCCTTTATTGATTCCATAATGTTATTGATTCCTTTTATTGATTCCAGGGGAACTTCTGGACACACACTGGAGATGCAGTGTATGTATCCATAACATTACCGACTAAGTTCTGCCTTAGGAGGTGTATTTATGGTAGGACAGGAGACTTCCTTCAAACAGTGAGCAAGAGTGTTTCAGGCCTCAGCACCAGTGTGCCTGGCAGGTATCCGCTCTGAGTCTCCATGGCCAAATGGAGGGAAGGTCAGCGGGGGGAAATGGAAGAGCTGTCTCCTTTCAGAGCAAGTAAAGACTAGCAATGTTTCTGGATTGTGAGTACGCAAGAGGTGTGAGGTAGAGGAGAGAAGAGTTTCTGTGGTTGCCAAGAGGATAGAGTTATAAAAAACGAAAATAGGAGAGAATCCAGAAAAGGAAGCTCTGAAGTCCATCTTTTTTGAGTTATAATAAAGACTCCCCTTTACCTCTGCTGTGGACAGTTGGATATACATGATGGAAAAATCTGAATAAACTGGACTAAGAAGTAGAAAATCAGCTTCAATCGGCCAGGAAAGGAGAGATTGCCTCTGTCAGCAGTGGCAGTTGAAAGGTACAACAGAAGCTGAAAATCCAATGTCTTGTGCTCTGGAAGAGATTTGCCTTCTTACCCCCTTCTACCCTTCCTTCAGTCTCATATATATTTATCACAGTTCCCATCTGATGCACAGACTCTCCCTGCCCAGTCCTAAAAAATCCTGACAAGCTGCTAGAACATCTTCTGCCTCAAGCAGCATTACACTTGCGGAAATTTGTCTTGTAGAGGGGAGGTGAAAATGTTCAGGTTGCTGCTTAGGATTTTTATTTTTCCTGGAAAGAGGAAAGATTTTATTTTGGCTGAGAGCCAAGGATGAAACACTTTCTATCCTTGAGCAGGACTTTTTTAGAATGGTGGGAAAGAGGCAATGGCAGACTGAAAATACAGTTGCCTGGACATGCTTCTTATGCCTCTCAATCGAGTCTCCAAATCAGCAATCCTGCAGGAGCAAATGAGGTTATGTGGTCATCAACTTTCTTCCCAGTTGAACATTTTTCTATTTTTTTTTAATATATATTTTCTTTACTTGGCTGAGGAAAAACAAAGGTAGTTTCTCTTTCTTTTAAAAACATTTTTATTTTTGCAGGACAGGTAATATTGTTAAGGATTCACTACTAAATTTTAAAGGAATTATAGCTGTTACTTTTTTTTTGTTATAGATCTCAGTGTCTTATTATAACTTGCATCCTTGGAACTAGCACGTCATTAGAGTGCTCTGATTTATCCACTGCACTTTTTATTGGGTTAGCTTTTATTCCACATAAATACCCATTCATTTCATGACATTATATGTTTGCCTGTCTGTGCATTTGAGGGTCAATGACAAAGCCATGATGTCCTGGAATCACCTTTGCTGCTTCTCGTGACTGGAGCTGTTGAAAGGACCTAAAGAGCACGATTGCCTGTCTCAAACACTGCCAATGCCACAGGAGGAATTTGCCATAAGAGAAACCACCACAGCTGGAACTTGAAATCAGCACAGAAAGGAGGAATTTCTGACAGGAAGGTGTTAATTCCAGGTCTATTGGAAGTGAGATCTGGTTAGCACATCCCGGTTAATGCATAACAGGCTATAAAATAAAGACAAGAGATCTCTGGGGGAAATGGAGTCGCTATTGGCTGGCATCAATTGTGTGTAACTGTCTGTAACTCTGTCTTTCAGGCTTTTCCTCTCACGGATCAAGCAGACAAAGATGTCTGCCTAGGCTGGAAATGGGTTAGTGGGGAAAGGGAATGTGTCCAACCACCACAACCACCTCCTTAAGAGGCCCAAGCACATAATATCTCTTATCTCTTTTCAATTTGTTCCAGACTTTTCTGTGATGAGGAATGTAGGGTAAAGCATGGGAAAAAGCTCTTACATCAAACCTCAGTGACCAAAACAAAACTTAAAATACATGCTTATACTGTCATTTGCTTCTGAATTTTTATTTCTCTCTCCCAACTTCAGCCTGCAAAACTTCGTTTAATCACCAGATCCCTCTCTTAAAGGAAGAAGAAGCTAGAGTCATCCCTTTACTTTGTTAAGAATATCTTTTGGTGCGTACTTCATATTTAGGGCAGATGCCATTTCCACTTTATTTAAAACCAGCTGGAAGCTAAAGGCTGCATTTTCCTTCCTGACCTTCTGCTGAAAAATGCTGTTCTCCAGGGGACTTGGGAGAGGAGGGCAAAGTTGTTCAAGATATGTCTCTGTATCAGCAGAGCTGTAATATCAAGCATGATGCTTTATATAAATTTTAAAAAACCTGGTAATTTACACCCTTTAATGTTTGCTTATATTTCCAGTTTGTCATGTATTTCTGTGTCTGTAACCTGTAAGAATGTAAGTTTTATTTTCAGTAGACATTTCATGATTCACATGTGTATGAACATCTGAAATCCCAAAAGAAATGAAAGAGATTATAAAAACATTAAAGGAAATTCCAGTGGGCCTAAGCTAATATTTATTCAGACTCCATGACCTTAACACTTTGTAGAATGCCTTCCACTATTATCTCTGCTCTGCACTTCACACTACAATCTGTAAGAGCCAGAGGATGAACTTCGGTTTGCTTGTGGCAAATATTGGCATTGTGACAAGGTATATGTGATATCTGGTTTATCAACAGGCAGCAGGCAGGACCAGATTGACACCTACAGATATGTCCCATAGTATCAAGAAAAGCAGTATTTGATAAGGTTTTTAGAGATGGTTTCAAATAAGTACTGACAACCTTTCTCTGAGACAATAAACTATAGGTCCTAAATATATTTCAACAGGTTGCAAGATTGAAATATAATAAGCTCAAAGCACATGGACAGAATAACAGTGCAGCTGATTAAATGACCGTGAACAGGAGGTATAAGAGCACTTTTTGTAATTACTTGCACTGGACAAAAAGAATTTGTAAATAAAAACACACCACATGATATAAAGAAAACATATTTGGTGCTCAGGTTATTTCTGCAGGTTATTTGTCATATATTACATGGTTTATAAATCTCTTTTTTTTCTGTCTGAAGTGGTTCGCATTAAAGAATCAACATTTGCCCACAGATGAAGCAGGTTACAGTGACTCACTTCAATAAATTTTGGGTTGAGGTTGGAAAGAAAAAAATGTTTCTACATCTTGCATCTTCGAGTTTGGTAGTTTTGGTAATTGCTGATGGGGTTAAATTTGTGGATTTCATACCGAAAAAGAAATACTGTGTATTCCCTCAACATCTATCTCATTCTTTAATGAGGTTTAGTTTATTTTCTCAGGAGTAAGTATAAAACCTGAATTTTGCACATTAATATTGCTTACACTTAACCTTTCCTTCATTCCCTTGTTTGGGTCTCACAGTTTATCTTTCATTCTTCATTCTTTTTTCGATACAAAATATAAGTATAACCTTTTCACACATATCTGTACTTAAAAGTATTGTCTGTAGCACAAACTGTCTTTACAACTGGAAATACTAGACAGTTTTCTTGCCAGGGCTAGTGCTAAAGTCTGTAGCTGGATCTCTTTCTTTCTTTTTTTTTTTTTTTTTTAAATCTCTCTGTGTCAGATTTCTGTTTGAGGTAATGATATTTATGACTAATTGCTCCTGGATCAGAATTTTTTAACTGTTGACATTCACGGTCAGTTACTGAAGTCTGGTTGACTGATTAGGCAACAGGTCTGCCTTAGATTTTACTCTTTGTTTTCAGCTTCTGAAGGGAAGAGCAAACTGGATGAGCAGGGCACTGGAAACAGACATAAATGATAGTCTTTCAAGCTAAATTTAATGTGGGTAGATCCGAATTTTCTCCCATATTACCCACAGTCTTCCATGGCACTTCTGAGCATCTTTTGAAATACCTCACTTATGGTGTTTAAGGACATTTACTTAGAACAAAAGAAGCATTATGGCACTGAATTTTAATATGCTTTGCTCTTCAAGAGGAAGATCTGTACAGGCATAAATGAACATGGAACTTTTATCCTTCTCAAAAGAAAATAGAGGAGTGATCAGTAAAGCTCTGATTTTCCACATTTGTGTTGCAAAGTCTTGATTAGATATAAAGATATTTTCAGAATTTGTAAGGCTTGGCACAGCCAATATTTTGGAGGTCATCTGCTCCTAAAAGAGAGAAAATTTTAAAAAATTTGATATTTAACAGAAATTAATATAACTGATTCTTACTATGCCAGTAGGTAAACTATTTAAGGGTGTGTATGGGAGGCTGGAGAAAGAAGGTACTCTGATTGCAAATTTAGTTCCACTTCTTCTCCTCTCCTTCTTTGTTCCTCTTCTTTTACTTCCTCTTCTTCCTCTTCTTCACCATTCTGCTGCTTTAGCACTGGCTAACGTTTCTACTTCTTTTGAGTGAGAAAGCGCAGTGCAATTTAACTGGCATCTTTTTTGTTCCTTATTTCCTGCGCAGGGTTGAAGCAAAACATATAGGAAAGGGTAATTTTCCCCCCCTAATAACATTACATCTCTTGTGATTAACTGCTGATATTTATTTCAGTGATATTTTAGCAATGTTACTGTTGAATGTCAAAAAGCCGTTAAATTTGAGTCATACATTATATGGTAAGCTCTTCTATAGCTCTGTTATCCACAATGAATTCATGCCATTATGTCTCTGTCATTTCAGCAGCAGACTTTTTTTCTCAGTAAATACAAGGTCATTAAGGAGTCAGATATCTGCAGTCTAGTAACTGATGAAATTAAAGATCCCACAGTTTCACTACAGTAATAATAAATAACTTATTCAATTTTACAGTAGGATGGATAGGTGCCTTTCAATGCAGGACTTGAACAAGGCTGGAAGTGAAATATCTTTTGTATATTGAAGAGTGTATCTTACTCCTTTGTAATATTAAATGCCTGTTTTGTTATCAGTATAATTTTTTGGATATATCTCTGACTGCAGACAGCCACAAAGACTGTTTGCTTCTATTTTGTCTCTGCTTACAAATTAAAGCAGTTTGTTAGGAGAAACTGCTCAGGGCATCCAAATGGGAAAGAAGTGGCTGAATTTCATCTCTGAGTTCATCACTGAATAGCCCTGCAACTGTAGACAAAGCAGTGAGGTGGATCCCACTGTGGTGCTGAAAGGAGGTTGTCCACCGAGCTGAGCAGGAAAGCTGGTACTCAGGAGTTCTCAGGCCTAACCAAAGGCCAAGTCTAAATACCATGTCACCATGGAGCAAGGAAGTAATTTTCTCCTTTAGAAAAACGTGAATCTTAACAAAGTCCAGGAGAAATGGAGATGTTTGTTGTGAGATAAAGCCATATGGACTGAAATTCATGATACAACACTTTCATCGTGCTCCCTTCAGTGTGACTGAGTTACATTCTATTAGAACAATTATAACTGTGTCTGCTGCCATCTAATATCCATACAAGTGCTACTTAAAGAGAATTTAGAAATAGGATTCTCTTTTTTCCCTCTTTCTTTCTTTGGCTCTGTTAATTACTTAGCAACAGAGCTTGTGCCATTGCAGAAAATGAGGTCGGCAAGACAACATTCTGTAGTTATTTTAGCAGTTTATAAATGTTGCTTTTTAATATTCACCCTCCAAAACACTTCACTCCCTCCCACCCCCAATAAAAGTACATACTGAAGCCTTATGTGTCTCTTTAAGAGTAAAAGTTTACTAGGATCAATGTCCCCTAAGTCTATTTGACTGGACTCCTACATAGCTCCAGTCTTACTGGGGATCAAGGACAGCATCTGTACTGTAAAATAAATCTGTAATGTAAACACAAACCTGAAGCACTTCATAAACAGACATTGCTGTCAAAAAATCCCAAGTTTAGCAACTTGTGTTTTGATTTTTTGCGCAGTATCATGGCTAAAGTCTTCAAGATACTAGTACTAATAAAATATTTTAAGTCAGACTCAAAGCCTCAACTGTAAATGGACCCAGGTGGAAAGAACCCCTGAGTTATAGCCTCTTTTGTGCTCTTGTCTGTGCTTGCTGCAGACAAACAGTGCCAAGTGGGGCTAGCAAGTCTGTTCAGGGGAACTCATTGCAGCTTTTCAGTACTTGCAAAAAGAAAAAGGAAGGCAGAGATTGTTTACAAAAGCATGTTGTGACAGGACAAAGGGGAATGGTTTCAAACTGAGAGTAGGTTAGATTAGATAGTCCGAAAAAATTCTTTTCTGTGAGGATGGTGAAGCACTGGAACAGAAGCTGTGGACGCCCCACCTCTGAGAGTGTTCAAGGCTGGGTTGGATGGGACTTTGAGCAGCCTGGCTCAGTGGAAGATATTCCTCTCCATGGCAGGGAGTTGGAACTAGAAGATCTTTTAAGTTCCCCCCAGCCCAGAGCATTCTGTGATTCCATGATTCCATGATTTTGGTATAACGATGAGTCTGCTGCCTGGTGTTAGGAGACATCTTTGTAGAAAAGATTGCTTCTACTTCAAAGTTCACTCCTCTGATCCTGAGCTTTTACTTAAATTGCACAGAAACCTTAAGTTCATTGATATATGTTGGATATGTTATTTTAAACATATATATATTTCCTTGAACACATGATGATGCATAACTATATAATCTTACTGACATCCTTGCAAATTCAGTTTGGTGCTAATAGACAAGCTGTGCTGTTTTCATGTCAATCATCATTACTACTGGTATGAAATGATAGGTTAGAAAAGTTGCATATCCTCTGCCTAACAGGAACCAGGAGATGGCAATTTCAGAGGGAGGTGTAAAAAAGTTTAAAAATAAAAAATAAGATTCTACATGCCAAATGATTTCCATAGTTACACTTCTGAGCATTCAGTAGGATTTCACAGCTGCCATCAAGAACTAAAATTGGCCTGTATGATCTTTCTTACTGGTTGGGATGGAAGAGAGTGAAAGAAAGTGCTCTTATTCTAAAGATTTGTGAATTTTACAGTGGTCACCACTCTGAAATTTTATTAAAAAAGGAAAAATATGGTATGAATACTGTGTCCAAACATAAAAACACACCATGACTTAGAGGTATGACTTATAATCTCTCTATTATGACTCTCTAAGTCATAACTCAGTGTGCTGGATTCTTCTTCTGTGCAAATTTACCTTGAGTCTGTACTTGGAGTCATGCCAGATACACACAATCAAGTCAAACTCTAGTCCTTCCTAGTTTACACCCATTTAGTCATGGTCTAGAAAAGGGACTGCATTTTCTTCAGTGTCTTTCTGCTGGTACTTTAAGAAAACGATTTCAAATTGGTATGCAAGCATATGGACAGTATATTAAAGTCCATCACACTCACGGACATGATGAAGATGTGTTCCAGGAGAACTAGAAAATAACTGTATAAGCGGTTTTCATCTCATCTAACATTAACTATATGTTTTTTTGTCTCTACTTTCACATGCTTGTTAAAGGTAACGGAGAAAGAGAGAGAATGAGAATACACTGTGCTATGGAAAAAATTATATCCACATTAATCACCTTCTGGATGCATGTAATTCTCTTCACTGAACTTGGCGAGAGATTAGAAGCTGGATTCATCTTTCCTAATGCAAATCCTGCTGTTACATATACATGTCTACATCTCAGTTTGGCCTTCTATATAGTCAAAAGGGATAAACAGGTGTTTCTCCAAGCGATTCATCAAACACTAAAGTAGAGAAACAAGTAGGGTGAATGAATTTTTCTTTCCATATAAGCACACCGGAAGGTTATGGTGTTCTACACAGTTGAGATTACATTAGAAGCATGCCAAGTCAGGTGAAACAGGAATTTCAGGGAAGCAGAAAGTAAATGACTTGTTTAAATGGAAGACCTTCCACAGGAGATCAGTTCTGTACGATCTCTCTAAGTTCCAGTCCACAGTCCATATTCCATTAATAAGCAGGTTAATAATGTCTATTTGCAACCTTTTCTTAACTCTTTTCACAATGCTAGTGTGATTATTGATTACTAGCAGAACAGAGATGTCTGAAAATACTTTAGAGAATATTTATGGAAATAAAATCCTATGTTTGAATATCTGCAGTTGAAAAATAATACAATTAGGGAAGGCTGTTTGAAGGTTCATCTCAGAAGGAAGGTGGAGAGCCTGACTTCTGGCTGCTGTGTGCAAGCATAGGACCATGTAACACAAAGCATAGGACCATGCAACACAGATCTCCTATTTCCTTATGAGATGCAATCATAATGGACCACACAGTCCTTTATACCAGATGCACACAATAAATATTATAGATTTGGGATTACTGTTTGGATCCCTTTTAAATGAGAAATGAGTTCTAAATGGTAAAAGCTGGAGAGGGTGCAGAGGTGGCTAGGTTCTCTGTTTTACTCTCTTCTTAGTAGGATAAGTAACTTACTCAATTGTTAGAAGTCTTCTCCTTTCCCCATGGTGAAAAATGTCTCTAGGCATAAGGCTGATGTATTAGAGACACAGAAAAGGGGACTATAAGCAACAGTCATCAGGTCTAAAAGCTGAAGATAGACAGCAGGAGTACATCTACAATTTAATAACTGGATTTATCTCTAATAAATTTCAGCCATATTCTTTTTCCAAAGAGCAGGTTTCATGAGTCAAGACTTTGTCCCCACAGTATGTTTTTACTTATCCTCTCTAGAGAGAAAAAAAAAATATACATCCCTCCAGTTTGTTCAAAATGCTGATCAGTGGCTTTCTTTTCATGTACAGAATGGGGTTTAGTTTGTTGAGACACAGATCTTTTGGCAGATGTATTAAAAGATATGAGATTCCTGCCTTACATGTCTTTTAGACCATTTATTCTGTATGCCACATTGTTTGCGCTCAAAATAAAGAAGCAGCTTTCTCTCAGATTTATTCTTCCTAACATAACTTCCTCAAGATTTAAGAAATAACATTTTCCACTGCCTGATATCTAACAAAATGGAATGTACCTGGACACCAGGACAGATTTTGTTGTTCCGGGCTTTCGTGTCAAAGACAGTATTCTAAACAATTTTGTTTATGGAAAGGGCATGACAAGAGACTTATCTGACTTCATTTCATTGACAAATATATCACTTACATTACTCTGGTAGAAGGAAATATTCCTCCTGCATCGGATGATACTTCTCAGCATCTGGCTAACAGCTACCATAGCTGTCAGCAATGGAGATATGAAATTATTAAGATAATGGATTGATTTCAGAGGAATCCATAGCAGAATTAAAGGATCCATAGCTTGGGCAATGAAGAAATAGCTCAAAACTTAACATAGTATATTCATATTTTTCCATAAAGGCTTTCTGTCATTATAATGACTCTATATATAGTTTGGAAAATTGTTAAAATTAGCAAAAATTTGCAACTTCAGTAGGAAGCAATTCAATAAGATATTTCATTGGAAACAGGACTAATGAACTGAAGCTACCTGAGCAGCTGTGGCCTGCCATATTTTTCCCTCTACAGGCCTGCTGTGTCTTCAGCACCAAGGAACGTTGGGGAGGGCAATGGCTTGTCTGGAAATTGCTGATCTCTATTTCCTTCTAGCAATTGCCAGATGTTGGTTTGCCAGATCCATTTGTTTCAAAACCCATGGTCACTCCCTTCAGGTAAATATGGAGTGATACTGTGTGCAGGTGGGTTGTTTGCTTCTTGGTGGATGTAGGCATCAGCGTGCGGCAAATGAAACAACAGTGGGGGAAACCGAACCGTTAGGAGCCAAAACCTCAGTTGGTCAGAGGAGCACAAGTGATCAGAGACATACTTTTAGGGAGGCACTCCGTGCTGAAAGAGGCAGGAAGAGCTCTCAGGGGGCTGTGGCCGTGGGTGACTCACACTGTGTTAAAGACACCAAGGGGTAAAGCAGCAAACCCTGTAACAAACAGAGCAACAAGAAACCTGCTACGTACGGGCAGCCAAAACCATCGCACGCAGTCAGACTCCTGTGCTGCCCATCACCTTTCAGAGTGTGAAAGAAAGGAAAGCTGGAGTGGGGAAAAGGGAGGTCAGGGCAAGTGTCTGTGCTCTTTTACTTAATGTGCAAATCAGCTGTGGGAGATTTGTACTGGTTGTCGATCAAACAAGCAAAATGCCCTCACCCTAAGATATTTTGCCTTAAGAGGGTATTTAAGAATATCTCTACAATGATTTGAGTAAATATGCTTATTTTTATAACAGAAATTGATATTAGAATATATTTACCCACTACCGAAAATTTCCAGTGATTTGCTGAAACTTAAGAAAAACACTGTGTTGGAATCTGTTAGAGAAAGGAGTATTTTCTAATACCTTTCGATTCTCTGGAATTACTACTTTCACCTTACCTGCCATAGTGCCTGAAATCAAAACTTTTTACTAGCACCAGGGGAAAAAGTGAAGGCACACAGTGTTATTTAAATATCAATAAGATCGGTGCAAGGCTCACGGGTTAGCTGCAAGTGTGAGTTTAATAAATTCAAGTTTAGGCAGATAGTTGATTTATGGATGTTAATAGAGACAGTCATGTGCGTCTCATGGATTGCCACAAGCCAGGAGGGCTTATGAAGTACTTATGACATGCTGACTGAAGGTGGAGAAAACAGAGCTAATAAAATAAATATGGGCTCTGATTTCAAAGTCCTGACTAATGAAACCATTGGAGCTCTGCCATCCTACAGTGAAGCTAAAATCAGATGTGAGCTAAGTGCTGAAGGTGTTTACAGTAACTTGCTGCTCGTGATTGCTGTTCTCATGGGTGCTGCTCCCATTAAAAGATGTTTTGCTCGAAAATTCTGCAGCATAGTGTCTGAATAAGAAACAACCATTTTAGCTGTCTCTATAAACAGAGAAAAAATTATTGTTACACCAAAATTATTGTCTTCTCTTAAAGAAATGTTTGCTTTGTTTTGTTTTGCTCAAATTGATCATATATTTTAGAATGTAAAGAACTTTGCCTAAGCACAGAACACTGATATAAAACATGATCAAGTAGACAACAATGAGTCATATAAGTGAAAAAGAAGTGATTATTGCAATTTGGTAGATTTTTGTGTATAAAATCAACCCTTGTTCCTTTGCAGAAAAGTGTATAAGGACTGGAATTTCGATACCTTTAAACTGTATAAAATCAAACAATTACAGTATGATAGACCATGGCATAAAACCTTCCACCACATCATTGTATAGGGCACAATTGTTTTTAAGTGCAAAACTGATTAAAAGAATTCTCTGGAGGAAAATTATAAAAATGCTTTCTTTTTCAGCTTTCCCACAAAAATGGGACAACTTTAGTTAACTGGTTCTTTTAATTATTTTTTAATTATGTAATGAAGTTCTCTACAATTTGTCCAAGTCCTACTTGAAAAGTGTCTTCCATATTGCATTGATATCTCATTAGTAATTACATTTCTGCAGCTCTGCTTACATTCACCAATTCATTGTTTGTATGTCTGAGAATCATTTTTCTGTCAATTCATTATTACCTTATTATTTATCACATGTGTAGCTATCATGTGTCCTTTCCAGAGAAACTGAATTCCAGAGCACAATCCTCATTAACCTATGGGAGTTACATTTGTTTCTTTTAGATTCATGTCCTTTCATGTAATTCATGATTCCGCTTTGCCAAATGATCCAGTCAGTCTAATGTAGTCCCAATAGCTAGCTGTGACCCCACCATACTTTGAAGCTATTGGAAATTTTTACAAATAACAATTATGTATTTATAGCTGGTTTTAGTTTACTGATTTATTGTGATTTTCCACTTATATTTAATTTCTGCATGTATCATATAAGTAATAAACCATACCACATTAAAATAATAGAAATATCTAAAAAAATTAAATCACAGAATTTAATTTTTTTGGAGGCCACTTGATCTTTTTATTTCCCCACAGTAAGGCGATATGAGAGTAGATTCCTCAAGGAATGTTCTGTAAGAAAATTGATAGCTTCTCTAGGTGAGTTATTCCAGTCTCTGGCTACTTCATTGTGAGAAAATTTCTCCCAATATTTTCTAGAAATTTTCCCTTTAGTAAATTTTTTCTACTTACTGTACATATTAGAATAATCCAGTTCTCATTAGATATCTAAAGACAGCAGCAGTTATAAAGAATATCAGACAACTAAAATATCGAATTTACACACTATGTAAGGTTCTAAGTGGTTTAATCTTTAAGAAAAAGTACTATCATATGGTCTCATGCTTCCATTTTGAAATTTGGAATTATGTAGAGGATAACATCAAATGCTAGACAGTTCAACCACACCCAAACCTGAGATCTCATTAAAATATTGTCTATCCCTTAGAAGTTTAATTTCCATTAAATCCTTTTCTCTGGATAGCTTTTTCAGCTGAATTTTAATTTCAGAGGCAAATTATTCATCTTTTAGCTCTACTTTGGTGATGTCCTCTGCATGAGAGACATTGAAATCACTCAGGACTCGGATACTCTCACACAGCAGGATATCTGTGGAAATCTGATGCATTAGATGACCTACTGAAATTTAAGGTCCTATCTGTGGCCTATAAAACCTTACATGGCTTGGAACCAATACACCTGAGAGTTTATCACACTCTCACTGCCACTGATGTGTGTGGCAGCAGTGTTTTAGCTGTTTTCCACTCTACAAAGGAAAAGTATGCACCCATCTGAACACTGTCTGTAGCTTTTCCTGCATGCTCAGATTTTCTTCAGGTTTCTTTCTGTAACAGCCACATTTTTGCTCTGGAGAAAACTGAATATGGTTAGGAGGTACGCAGAGAGAATAGGTGTTTGCCTGATTTGGGAACTGATTTAAATAATGATGAGGTGTAATTTAGTCATATTTAGTGTATAATTAAATATTAGACCACCTAGAGCCTTGTATAATGCCTTTATTATATTAAACTGAAATGAATAAAAAGCATAATCAGCACCATTACTAATTTACTGGTGATTTACTGAGGTACCAGCTTTGCAATGCCACAGGTGCAGGCACACCACAGGAGGCTCGATGTGGTTCAGGTCTGGGAGTCCTGATTAGATTGGGAAATATGCTGTGCAGTTGTGCCCATCTTGACTGTGTCTGTGGTGCTAAAGGAAGACAGCTGTGGAGTGATAACTGCAGTGGCCAAGTGTGGTGCCTAGCTCGTGTCCATAAAAATGAGAGACTTGTTTTGAAGCAGAAAAAGCTGGATCATCCAAACCCAGAGTGAGCTAGCAGTTCAACTGACTGATGAGAGTCTGTTATTTAAATTCAGTCACTGGCCCTTTTTTGTTTAACAGTATAGGTATATTTCTTTGGAGATATCAAAAATTTGATTAAATAAATCCACAAGGAACCTGTTGTACTAGATCTACTTTGAGAAAAACTCTATTAGGTGATCTATAGCAGTCCTTTATTTTAAGGACTTTCGTTTAAGCCTTTCTAAGATTCTATGAATATTATTTCTAATGACAACCTGGTCCTGCATAAACTAGTTAGTCATTTGCAGGTTTGCTCTTGGGCGTTGAGGTCAAACAGAACACTCTGTAGCCACCTAAAATCCTCTTAACCTCCTGCCTGTTGAGAATGATGCCTTACCCATTGTAGGCTCCGTGCCGCGCCTGAGAACGTTCTGTGATTCTGTGGAAGAGTCTGGACTAGGTGGAAAAACAGCCTTCCAGGCACCACGTGAATTATTTCACTAGGTGAATGATCAAGTTCCAGTACATGAGAATACTCCCTAGCCTTGTTTTCTTGACTTGTACAGAAATAGCACTTGTGTCTGAAAGCAGCTTAGTTAGTTCAGGCAAGTGTTACAGATCTGAGCAGGCTTCTTGCCAGCTGTTTTATGGTTTGTCTTTTTCCCTTTTGTGAGCTCTCCCATTGTGTTGGAGTCAGGTGAACTCACAGCCCATACTTTGAAAACTAAGCAGTGTGATTATTTACAGCCATACTGTGGTTTTAACATGTTGGTACGGTTTTGGCCTGGGCCTCCTCACACTACGCAGACAAAGCTACTTTGGATAGCACTAGCCAAGGTCTGCTCCTGATGGGCAGTAAGCACAAGGCCATCTTACTCAGAGGACAGGAGAGACTTTAATCATGGAAGCCTCTGTCTTGTTCTACTTGCCTTCCAAATGGTCCCAACCCACTTTGTTTACTAACATAGACATACTGCTAATATCATTTGCTTAGAACTCAGAAATGTTCAGCAAAATCCACACTCACCTGCTTCTCCTCATTGAGAATTTTGCAATGTAAATAGAAGGACTGAGTTTTACTGGAGTTCAGTATTTCTTAGGATGATTCATACAAGAGCTGGATGGTGAAAAAGTCGGGTCTTGCATAGATGTATATCTCAAAACACAATAATTATCTAAAGGATGACTATGTATTTCCAGACTTGCAGTAATCCACACAGTGAGTGCTTCTGAGATACCTCTTTGCCTAAAACACACTTTTCCAAAATTTTCTTATACTGTAAGCTTGATGTCTTATAAAATAATTGATGGCTGTCTGTAACAAACCTCATTGTTCCTTTAAATCCTCTCTAAAGATGTAATGGGTTATCTAGGTCTTTTCTTTCAGACTTCCTGATTAAACCTTTCATTTTCAATCTTGAAATTACTTTAAACTGTTCAGAACTCTGTTCAGAAACAGGAATATTTTGTCTTATCCAACGATTTTTTTTGTAGTTTTTTTGACCAAAGTGTGAGATATTACTACAAGGTTAAAGTGATATGTGCCTTAAAATTTTAAAAACCTTCAGCTGCAGAATCTTGATTTATGTTTTCTGTCCTCCTAAACATGCTGTTTGGACCCCCAGAATAGCAGCAGTACATTTTGTTCCACTTGGCAGCTGGGTGAACAACATGAACAGAGAGCAGACACTAAAAGGGGACTAAGGACCAAAAATAGGCTTTTTAATTTTTCCTAGTTATTTGCTGCCAGATGGTTTCCAATAGTATTCCTCAAGTGTTTCCTCTGATATTACAGGGAAGTAAGAATTTGAAGTGTCCTTAGACCAATCTTTGTGCAGTGGATTGATGTGTTCAAATAGCAGGTAAGACACATTCAAATAACCATGAAAATGTATTTACAGGAATCGACAGCATTGTTGTATATTCGTCATCATAATTCTGATCATTCTGATGTTTATTTCTTACCTCTTTTTTCTCATTTTTGGAAAGGAGTTTGTGAAAGTGAGTGAACAGGTTTAAATTATTCTTGGTGTGTGGTTAGCTGGGAATGAATATTCAGCTAAAGAGTATTTTACAGAGAGAGTGGTGCAAGAAAAGACCATGTCTACATGTTTATATTTTCATTTAGTTGGACATGGTAAGCCATCTGAAATAAAAACTTGCAAGACACTAATTGCTGATCACAGCTGAATTCGAGTCTGCAATATTTATGGAAAACCAAAATACAACTCAACCAATGAAGATTCAAACTTCAGATTATTCACTTGCCAGATATACTTCAATAATAGATTTCTATAGAGCTAATTGAACCTTCCTAATGTTGATATGAGTTATGAGAGTACAAAGAATTCTCATAACATTAAAACTGAAAGGACAGATATCTGTAGAAACATAACTCCTGAACTGTAATAACTTAGCATCAATGATAATGACATTTCAAGACAAGAATTGTAATGCTGGTGGAAAAATGCAGAAATAATTTAATTTAAACTCACTTTTTCAGTAGGATGGGATTTTTTTAAGCCCTTCTACATAATGATATTAAATTAATTGAAAATATTTGTTCTTTCTTTTCAGTTCACTGCATTTATACTTAATAGATAATATGCTTTGAACTACAACAAAGTCCTTTTTCAAAAGATTTGATAGAGTATTGAAGCACTGTCATATCTGAGGGCAGCAAGTTTTAAAATATATAATATGTCTCTAAGTATTAATAAAACCCAGCAATGCTTCAAAGTGTTCAAGTAAATCATAGAATAGTTTGGGTTGGAAGGGACCTTTGAAAATCATATTGTCCTACCCCCTGCCATGAACAGGGATATTCTCAGCTGGATCAGGTTGCTCGCAAAGCACCATCCAATCTGACCTTGAATATTTTCAGGGACAGAGTATCTATTATTATTATGAGTAACCTGTTCCAGTGTCTCACCAACTTCATTGTAAAAAAAATCTTTCTATATCTAGTCTGAATCTATCCTCTTTTAAAACCATTACCCCTTGTCCTGTCACAGAAGAATTTACTAAAAAGCCTGTCTCCATCTATCTTGTAGACCCCTTTAGGTACTGAAAGGTTGCTGGAAAGTCTTCCCCAAGCCTTTTTTTCTTCAGGCTGAGCAGCCTCAGATCTTCCAGCCTTTTGTCCTAGGCTTGCTCCAGGAAGTCCACTCCCTTGACCTGCTGGCTACTCTTCTTCTGCTGCAGTCCAGGGTACAGCTGTTTCTGGGCACCAGTGCACATCCCCAGCTCATGTTCAGAATCCCCAGTCCTTCTTGTCAGGGCTGCTCTCAATCTCTTTATCCTCCATTTTGCATGAATATCAGGGATTTCCCCAACCAAGACATTGCACTTGGCCTTGCTGAACACCATGAAGTCCTCATGGGCTCACCTTTTGAGCTTATCCAAGTCCCTCTGAATGGCATCCCTTTCTTTGGCCATGTCCACCACATCACTCAGCTTGATGTCATCTGCAAATTTGCAGAGTGTGCACTTACTGTCTATGTCATTGATGAATGAGCGAAAAGTCATGGCAAGTCAAGTGAAGTCACCAGTGACTGGAAAATAGGAGACACTGCACTCCTTTTCTGAAAGGATGAAAAGGAGGACCCTGTGAACTACCCACCTTGTGCATGGAAAGATCATGGAACAGTTTCTCCTAGAAGCTGTGCTAAGGCACATGGAGGATAGAGAGGTAATTCAAGGCAGCATGGCATCCACAAAGGAAAATCTTGCCTGACATATGTATAGCAGCCATTCATATTATTCCTTGCATCCCCTGCCAAGGTCAGTTCCAGTCTCACCTTGACATTCCTGACCCCATTCCTACACAACTACTGTGCCCCTATATTCTTCCTAGAACACCTGTCTCTGGTTCCTCTGCGTTTGTGCTTCTTTGTCTCCCTTTAGTTGGACCAGCAGCGCCTGGCTCATTGTGCCAGTTTTATCTTCCTTTCCTGGTTGCTTACACCTGTAGATCACCAGCTCTTACACTCTCTGGAAGCTGTCCTTAAAAATCTCCCACTCTGTTCTGCTCCCTTGTCCCTGAGGGCAGTTTCCCAGGAGGTCCTCTTGACTAAGTTTGTGAAGAGCTGGAGTTCTGCTTTCCTAAAATTCTGGGTCCTTCCTTTATTCTTCGCCTGACCCATATCCCTCAGGACTGACTCCACCAGTGCTAAAGACGGGAAGTGAAAGATGTCATTTACAAACACTAATACAGATGAAATGCAAATATGTCCCTAAAAAACTAGAAGAAATTTAGAAAAGAAGGTACATGCTTCGCAATTCCAAAATTTTTATACATTAAAGAAAGGACATAGTAGTTTACAATGTGTATGAATAACTGGAGGCATTCTGACTCTAACAGAGTGAACTGCAAATCATTTAGTAGCTCAAAGTTTACATCCTGGACTCATAAAAACAGATTTTGATAAGAATCTTCAATTAACTGCAGGTATTTTAATTTTCATATACTTGGAAATCAAGTTTGTTTGGGAACAAAGAATTTTAATTGTGTTTAGCTGTCATGTTTAATACCTTCGATTAATACAATTGACATTGATAGTGTTCTCATTTTCTAGAATCCTAGACTGTAAAATTTTGGTCCTTTAGGTACAGCTAAATAAAACTACAGCAAAATTAGATCTTTCCTTATGAATACCGACAGCACCTACTGTTTAGCTCCTCAGAAGAAAAATTTGCTTTTGGTAAGAGCACTGATGCTCTCCTGTACACAGAGGCACATCAGTTCAACCTATAATACGAGACAAACCTGAAATGAGACAGCACAATGTGAAAAGACACACTTTTCAGGTTTCAGAGTAGTACAATAAGTACAGCTTTCAGCTAAATCAAAGCAGTAAATCTTGACGCGAGAAGCAGAAATGAAATAGTGTCATACCAGTTTAAAGAAATAATTGTATACATACTGATAGACAGACCTTAACATACAGAATTTGTTTGATTGCAATACTAAAGTAATTAGAAAATTCTTAAACGTGGAGGTGAGAGACTGACTTTTCAACTATGCAGTTTCCTCCAGTTGTCTGGGAAAAGATGATACCTAACCTCCTGCCGCTGAGATCAGCTGGCTTTCCAGCACTGAATTCAATGAAAAGAGGAGTTTGATGTCTCCTATGTGCAGTATTGCACATGCACATTCTGTGAAGAATTGGTGACTAAAGGTCTTGGTGACTTGAAATAACACTGTGGCATTTGAATTAGTGCTGTCTAGTGCTTTCAACTAGTACCAGTCTTTATAAGGTGAAATATCTAGATTTAAGAGGTAAAATTATAAACTTGCTATTAAAGAGTAAATCAAAAATTCCCTCTAAGAAACACCAGTGTCACAGACTTGAATTTCTTATTTACATGATATCAGTGATACAGTGCTAAAGCCATCTGGTAATAAAATGACCATTCGGCTCCGAATGAGACAGAGGGCATAATGCATTTTTAAAAGAGACTAAAATGCATTTTCTCAAAGAATATTCTCTGTCTTTCAATTGAAATTAGGCCATGATTTCCCCATTTTGCAATCAGCTAATATAAGCAGCAGTTATGAGTCAGTCAGCTACAAAATGTGAGCAGACATAAGTTCATCTGACTAAATTATTTGAACATTAAGACTCTGAGAAGCCAAAGCTCTGCAAAGCTTCACTCAAGCATATGGTAATGCACATGTAGAAGGGCATTAACCTGTCGTCTCCTCATGCTTCATGACGGCAATTCTGGCTCTTGTTAAAGTCTTACACATTTTTGCTGACAGTTCTTCAAGTGTTTTGAGGTTTAAAAATACAAATTAATGAGAAAACAGTTCTTTATTCTTGCTTTGTATCAATATACATGAGGTCAGGTCAAATTGCTGCCATTCTGAAACACACGCTTATATGGCCTGTGAAAGCTTTTTCGCTCGTCTGTCCCCTTCATATTTTGTAGCATTTTCCGTAATAGCCAAAATTTTCAAGACTGATGTATTGAGTTACATACTGATTTAAATAGCATGCAAGTGTCAGACAATTTATAATGTTTTTCCTCTTATTTCTCTATTAAAGCAAGACATACAATAAATTAAAATTCTTATAGAGGAGCAGTGATGAAATTATTTAGTGGGCCAGTAACATTTAGCTTTAGATCACTTTTGCAGAACAAGGTCTGATTTACAAAGGTATTTTTAAAAAGCTAAAATAGACGTAAAAATAAGAAAACTATTAAACTTTGAGACTCACTGCCATAAATAGATGAAAGATTAGTTAAAGAACATAATAAAATATATTGATTAAAATAGTGATTACAAAAGAATATTTAAAATGTGCCGCGGTCCAGTGGTGAGTTCAGGTCAGGCTAGCTCAGCCCACGGAGGCAACCGCCGCAGCAGAAGACACGAGGGTGTCCTCGCTGGCAGCAACTCTCGGTGGCTCAGCACCGACACAAGGCGGAGTACGGCGCGGAGGACAAAGAGGCGGGAGAGGTCTTCTGTATGGGTCTCCAAGGTTTATTACCTCAAAGAGGTCCAGGGACAAAAGAACCTCGAGGGGTGGAGAGCAGGGACTCTTATAGGGTTAAGGGGGATCAGGATACAACCAATGGGTGACGGGCAAGAGAGAGAGAGAGAGAGGAGCAGAACCGGATTGGCGGAGAACAACCAATAGGGTGAAGGATCCAAAACCAACCAATGGGGATACAGAACTGGGGGAACTTTCCAGAACAGGGACTTGGATTGACAAGGGGAGGGTACAACATCCTGACTGACAGGGCGGGGGGAGGAGAATGAGGTACTGCAACAAAAATGGATTTAAGATTTTGTGTTATCTTTTCTCCAATAATTTTTCAGACAGGAAATTCATGATCAAATACAGAGACTGATTCACAGGTCTTGATAAATCTAATGCATTCTGTCCACACACTCCCCATCAAATTTCATCACTGTGTTCTGTTGTGAAAGTTGATTGATTAGTTTAGATCTTGGTTACACCAGACAAACAGAAAAAACTTGCATTTGTTAACTAACAAAATAATAAGAACTGAAATTAGTAAGAAATTAAAATAAATAAACATTTAGTACAAAACCTCTGTAATCTCTCACAGATTCAAATTCTTGTGTATGTGAAGTTTATTAAAGCATCCACTCTAAATTTTTTTAGTTATACAAACATTATCTAATAGTCTAAATACAAACTTCTGAAAGGTCCATCTTTCCAGGACCAACAAAATGAAGCATATTTTGATTTTTGCATCTCTTTATTTATATATTTATGTAAACTATTTTTATGCAAAGTATTACAGAAATAATGCTAAAGAAATACTGTTACTATGTGTATATGCCAAAACATAGAAAATTATTATTCAAAAATCAAGAAAAAAGTATTAAAAGTGCAAATAAAATTCAAAAGGATAGTATAAATAAACAGTAGAAAATTAGTTTGGGAGGAGAAAAAGCTCTTGAAACTAGTCTTACTAGAAAAGTTCTTTTTTTGAATCCCTTGTTAATGTCCACTCTCACAATGTGTACTGCAAGAATAGATTTATAGCCTTTGGGGAAAGTATAACCACCTTTTTCTTTTTAATTTTATGATTAAACATAATGCTGTAAGTTTAATTTTTACACAGCAACCCATGTTTTTTTGGAAAATATCTAGCAAAATCTAGCGGCTGCCTAGTATAATACATTTGCAACAATAAGTAAAGGTATACGAGCCTATATTTCTTCAACTTAAATATGCTACCCAAGGCAAAACCAGCCGAGAGGCTATTTTGTTTTTCAAGAATCCTCCCATAAGGTGAAGTTCAGATTTCTCTGTCTGGGCCACGATCCCATGTTTTTCTAAGGATGCAAGTGTCAATACATAACCTTTTAAAATCTGACAGAAAAAGCAATACAGGAATGTTTTGATTTTAAGTTTAACTCCTAACACCAACAGAGTATCGTAGCACCAGGCCATGGAGCACCATACGGGATGGCATCATTCACCCAGTGGCAGCTGTGCTGTTGTGGGGACAAGAGCACGTAACTGGTCTGGAAAAGAGGAATCAGGAGGAAGGTTCTATGGCCCAGTAGATGTGCTGCTGGTCTGTGAGAGGGCAGATACAGCCTGATCATGCTCTCAGTACTCTTGGTACTGGGTTTTTTTGCCCCCACTAATATCTGTAATATTTCTGCTATATATTTCCACTGTTAATTTTTTCTAACCGGAAGAACACAGAGAGGAGGCACCATAAGTTCCTGAGCAAGAAGATGAACAGAGTGCAGACATCATTGCCACAAAGCTGCATTCAAAGTAGAGATATTTTAAGAACTACTATCTTGGATTTAAGGTCCTACATTTTACTCTCATCTCATTTGCTGAGCTAAACCCTTCTCTCTGGATCTTAATCTCTGTAATAATATATCCCACCTCTGTGAAAGGCAAAGAACATCTTTCCTATGCAGCTTTTAATCCTTTGAAGAAAATTTGACTAAGTACAAAGGAGTCCAGACTGAAGATACCTTGAATGCTAATACTACTAATTGTATTGTTTACTTTCAGGATGTTGATGTAATATTACAATGCAAAACATGAGCTAAAGAAGAAAGAGCAAAGGAGTACAGAAACCAAGAGCAGAACTGTAAAAAATCATGGTTAATTTTAAATTAGTTGAATGTTTCAGCTTCAGCATTAGTTTTTTAGAAGACTTGGAGAATGAGTAAACAAAGATTTTTCAATCATATGATTCCATCAGGTAGAGTTTGATGACTTTTTAAATTACAAGTCTCCGTCCATCTTAAAAGAGGAAAATGACAGTTAAAGTTTGTTTTCTTTAACTGAAATGTGTTTTTTCCCCCACAGCATTAATGGCATAGCATCTACAGTACTGACAACATGCTACTTGAATACCCAGCCTTTCAGTGCCAAAAGAAAATGAATTATGTGTTATTAAGAAAATCCTCAAAGTTCTCTTCAGCAATGAGGGAGTACAATCATGGATGCTGTAATTATGTAAATAGCCATTTATATTCAATATTGCCCAAGTGCCACTAAGCTATTATATCTGCGTGCTTGTAGATATATCTGCAAACATATCTGCATGCAACTCATTCATAATCAGAATACGTATTTGATCAGTTGAAGTGCGTTTTTGGAAGGCAAATGCCTTGTTTATTGGTAATGAAATGAAGGCCTCAGAGTAGCTAATAAAGACTTAGCTAGTGGAAAGCTTTTCTTATAAATCCATGTGCGCTCAGAACTCCTGATGAACTGTGTGGTCCAGATGATCAGACAGTGTCACACAGACATTGACTCACACTACTTGTGATTCTCCCCACATGCTTGATTTGCTCCTGTGTTAACCCCTCTCACAGCCACAGACCTATGGGGATGACATCTTTCACTAACATCTTATTGTGAGATATTAAATGAATGTCTTTTTGCCCTGTAGATGAAATTTTACACTTTACCTTCAATAACATTTGAGAAGTGCTATAGACAACCTTGTACTACATACTACATCCTGGGCTGTGGACAGACAATACATTATTTAGTTGAAAATTAGAATAACTAAATGTACATATTTACCTGTAACTGTCTGCATAGTAGTGTTGGGTTTGTGTGGACAGGTTCTGGTAGCAGGGTACCAGCAGAGGTACCTTCTGTGAGAAGTCACCAGAAGCTACTCCTGTGTCCAACAGAGCCAATGCCAGCTGGCTTCAAGATGGACCTGCCACTGGCCAAGGCTGAGCCCATCGGTGGTGGTGGGAGTGACACTGGGATAACAGGTTTAAGAAAGGGAAAAAAATACTACACAACAGCAGGCGGGAGAGAGGAGTGAGAATATGTGAGAGAAACAGCCCTGCAGACACAAATGTCAGTGCAGAAGGAGGGGGAGGATGTGCTCAAGGCACTGGAGCAGAGACTTTCCTGCAGCCCATGGTGCAGACCATGGTGAGGCAGCTGTGCCCCTGCAGCCCATGAGGGAGCACAGATCCACCTGCAGTCTCTGAAGGACTCCACACTGGAGCAGGTGCATGCACCCTGCAGAAAGCCGTGACCCTGTGGGAAGCTTATGCTGGAGCGGGCTCCTGTCAGGACACGTGGATCCAAGCAGAGAGGATTGCATTCTGGAGCAGGTTTACTGGCAGGTTCTGGGATCCTGTGGTGGGGACCCATGCTGGAGAAGTTTTTTCCTGAGGGATTGTACCACATGGGAGTCCCCATGCTGAAGCAGTCTGTGAAGAACTGCAGCCTGTGGGAAGGAATCATACTGGAGAAATTTGTGGAGGGCTGTCTCCTGTGGGAAGGATCCTACGCTGGAGCAGGGGAAGAGTGTGAGGTGGAAGCAGCAGCGGAGACAAAGTGTTATGAACTGGCTATGAGCCCCACGCCCTACCTGCTTGCATAGCTTATGGTAAGAGGTAGAACAGCCAGGAATAAAGGAAGTTGAGCTTGGGAAGATGGGAGTGTGGGGGAAAGGTGTTTAAGATTTGTTCTTTTTTTCTTATTATCTTACTCTAATTTACTGGCAATAAATTTAATTAACTTTCCTAATTCAAGTCTGTATTGTCTATGACTGTAACTGCTGAGTGATCTCCCTATACTTATGTTGTCCCCATGAACTTTTGATTGTATTTTCTCCCTGTGTCCTATTGAGGAAAAGGAGTGATGGAGAAGCTTGGTGTGCACTCAGCAGCCAGCCAAGGTCAACCCCTGTCTCTTCCACATTATTCTGTATTGCAGCAGAATTTTGCATTGGGATTTCTGATAGAGAATATGATCATAATATGTATAGTACTAAATTTTCCCCAGCAAAATTAATTTTAATGTTAATTTTAATGTTAATTACAGTATTAGGAGTGTAAGACTCTAAAAATAATTCTTATTATTTTTATCTCTGTAGTTATTTTTGTCTTTTATCACATTTTTTCTCTGTGAAATGGTTCCTTTTCCCATGTCCCTTCTCTCTTCTAGTAATCAACCATTCTATCATGTGTGTTGGACCACTAGAGAGTTCCTTCAAACTAGTCTGTGGGACACAGCTAGAACTGTGTGCATATACTTGATCATATTCTTGGCATCCACAAAGTAATAAGCTCTTTAAGGATTGAAATTATCCAAATGACCAAGTGACCTTAAGGTCTTCAGACTATATCTAGATAGAAAATACATGGAACACAATAGTTTTTGTGAAACAGAGCCACTAAATTCACATCATTGTTAACCACGGAAAGGAACACCAGTGACTACTAAGTAGAGGGGGAAGAAAAGGAATACCAATTCTGTAGGAGAGTATCCTAGTTTCAGCAGTTTCTTTGAGCTGACCCAGTGAAAGTATGCTCTGTGCAAGACCATGTCTTCTGAAGCAGCATGCCTTGTGTGTTCCCCTTCACAAGAGAAATAATTTATAACAGGGGAAAAAAAAGTTATTACCATTATGAGCAACCTTGTTTAATACTAACCACTTTAAGACCCACAGGAAAGAGGGAAACATTAATTTTTCTTCTCATGTATCCCCAGCATTAATGTATAGCTTCACGACAGTTAATCTTTTCCTTTTTTGCTCTTGTCAGTCTTACAACCTTTTTTAGGGAAAGATGTATTGCAACATCAGCCAGGAAAAATGAGTAAGTCATTTCTTTTCCATGCAAGAGGAATGAGCAATCTATCTGGATAGGCTCAGGAAACAAAGATGAATAATGAAATGAATAGTTAGTTCACTAAAAAGTGCACTGTTGAGGTCGTTGAAATGTCACTATTTCTTGAAATGACTTTTAAATAAAGATTGTTTTGAAAAGCTCACATTTTGATCTTGATCTTTTAAAACAGCATTTTTCAGCTTTTCATTTTAACATTTAATTTCAGAATTTTGTCAGTTTTGGTTAAGCATATGAGAACTGATTACAAAAAAATAACTTCACCTTAAATTACTTGATTTTTTCTAAATTATTTAAGAAATAAACAAAAAGGTTTAATAATGGCATAAAGTTCCACTGAATGTATCTCAAACAAAAGTATGTGTAAATATTATTTCACTAAGTAATACTGTAATACATTTAAATGTATAATACACTCAAAGTTTTCATTTCTCTAAAATGCTGACAACAGAGGAAAATAATGAGCAAAGTAGACAAATATATGTAAAGAAATAACAATGTAAAAATAAATTATATTGGTTCCATCTTACTAATTTTCTCATCCAGTTTTTATAAAAAAATATGTTCATGTACAGAAAAAGGGACCAGATAAAGACCATCAATTCAGCAGAAAATTAACATGTCAATACATTAATATGTACAGCAATAGAATCTTGGAGAAAAAATTCTTATTTGCTTGTATACAGACTTCAGAATCATTGGTAAAGGCTAGAAATGCTGCTGCATGCATGAAAATTTAGCTAATATTTCTGAAATCTGATTGGAAGATTTCTTTGGAGTGTTAAAATCACTAGGTTTAAATCCATGTAATAAGGCTGAAGTGTATCAGAAGGTCAATGCATTGATACCTTTTTTTCTGAGTCCAGGACAAGGTGGTAGTAAATGATCTTTCTGGCCTGGAGAGTAGTCTTCTATTAAAAGAGAAGATGAGTTGGTCTGATGTCAGCCAAAGAAAGCCAAAGCAGAACAGAGAGAATGAGATAAATGGTCAAGCAGGTCTAGAAACGATGACTTAAAATTAAAATACATGGGAGCTGCAAGTGTAAACACACTGGAGTTGTTTTCTCTTTTGATATTAACAGTAAAATAATTTCTCTAAATTATTAGTGACTGTTTTCTTAAATTTAAAATATAACATTGCAAATGAGTAAATTGTAGGGTAGTCCTCTGTTGTTTTCTGGGGTTTTTAAAGGTCCTGAAGAACTGATTCAAGCCTAAAAATTAATTATGATTATTGTGAGCCTTCATGATTTGATTATGCTTCTGTGGAAACCAATAACACATTCTCTGGTGCATACCAGGAGCTAGTTTCACAGGCATACAGATAATTATAGGCTTAGTCAACTGGTAAATAGAAACTAAAGAGAAAAATGTGAATAATTATTGGGAACTACTTAAGAACATTTACCAGTTCCTTAAAACACACAACTGTCTAAAATCCTGTGTATTGTTTACAATTATTTGTAGACAATGAACATCTGTACATATATTCCAATCAAGACACTCAATTGTTCCCTCTTGTAATATCCTCGAACTTCTATCTAATTTTTTCCATCTTCGGCTTTCACACTTTCAGCTTCACATTTGCTGCTAGAGTGGAAAGTCCACTGTTATGTATCTCTTCCCTGTAGAATGTGATCTAATTACCCATTTATGTTCTTCTTGTTGGACTGAGCGCCTCAGATTTTTCCTTCTAAGGCTTTGTTCAAACCCTTAATAAGCCTTGTTGCACTTCTCTGAGTCCGCCAGTCCACCAACTTATGAGAAATGTAATTCCCTTGGCCACCATTAAGAGCAGAATTAATACATGCAGGGACCACATTAACCATTTAGGCTGTCAACAGAGTGGACACAGATCATTCAGAACATCATCCACTAGTATTTTAAGTCTTTTCAAGTGTCACTGCTTTCACATGAAAGTCTTCTCTGTGCTGCTATGAGAGATATTCCAGTATTTGGCCACACTGTAACTCATAAACATACGCATTTGTATATGTGCACATTAAGGTGATCACCTTTTTGGTTTTCTGCATCTGTCTGACTTCCTCCTAGCCAAACACTCCTCTTTGATATTATCTGTGGATGGCAAACCCCCGTTATTTTAGCCGACAATGATTTTGCTTTTTCAACAATAGCTGACAAAATCTATAAATCATAGTCTGATTACTTTTTTTTCCTCCATAGACTCTCCACAAATCACCTAACTGTTGAGTTATTAAAAGTTAAAAATAATTTTGACATACAAATCTATTTTTTTTAATATGCTGTTGAACTAGTGTTCAAATCATACGGTATGCATCACACTAATTTTGTGTTGCTCAAGTTTCTTAACCCTAAGGTGTGATGTAGACTGCATTATAGAATTCTATTGCATTTTCACTTGTGCATCTGCCAGATAAACTATATTTGCATAAAAGTGAAGTGAAGGTGTTTTGGCAATATCTATTTCTCAAAATTATGTGGGAAGTAACATTCATTACATTGACGTCATATTAATAGCCAGATGCTCAATTTCTGAAGCAGCACAACAACCATTCATTACTATTTTCAAATTCAATGACTAAACAGGAGTTGGGAGCTCATCTTTGGAAGTCTTGGCTGCTGGTAGATGTGAGGTTAAATTAGATGGTTGCAGTTACTCTTCATTTGCTTAAAAGAGTCAGGTTAAGAAGAGCTGCTTAGATGCAAGAGTCTGTGAAAGAGTTTTAAAATTTCTGAGTAGACAGCAAAAAGCCCCCACATCAGGACACATTGACCATACAAACTATCATTATCGGTTCAAAACAATAGTTAGTGATCACAGGGAAAAGACTCTTTAGGTAACTGAGAAACTTTAAAAAAAAAAAAAAAAATCACAGCTGATTTTCAATGGGTCTTGTATCACGATTTTACCATACATTAAATGTGCTTTCATACGTTAAATATCTTACAGTAAAATTAAGTGATGCTTATTAGCAATATAGGAAACAGCCTTTGAGAGGAGGTGAAAAATGATGTGCCATGACTCTTTCTCTGGATTTTCTCATGGAAGGATACACTGACTACAGGCCTAAAACAAAGTGGTAGGTAAGTACAGATTTTTACACACCTCCTGGATAAATTCAGCTCCATGGGTGTGATTGAAAATCTATTTTTTTAAATTTCTGGTTCAGAGCAGCACTGTTGCAGCCAGCTGGACAGCTGGACAGCTCTGGATTCTGCCTGTTCTACACATCAGTGTCAGTCAAGGCCAGCCACTGGACTTGCACAAGCTGCAAGGACTTGTGTGTACTGACCAGTTGTGCTTTGGCAGCTGTATCCCAGTGACACTTCCCAGTGTTTTGGACTGGAACATTTGACCACAATGGTTTTGTAGTGTTAAAGACATGGAGTTTTTTTCACATACTTTTGCATTTCACCAGCAGTTAGAGTGATTTCCATGCATTTGTCCATCTGATGCATTCTAATGCAATGCTGTGCTACTCTTTCGTCCCAATAAATTAGATAATTGCTCTATTACATTGGTGAATATTAAATCTGTAATTTTAATGCAAATTTTAATTTTCCCAAGAACAAGCATCTTCTGTGTAACCTAAAAACAACAGGCTTTCTGCTCAAACCATTTGAACCTTAGATTCCATCAATGATTTAAACATACTCTTTAATAAATTTTAAAAGTTAAATGATACTTTTTGAACACATTTATGGCTTAAAGGAGTTTGTTTCTCTAACTGATTGTCGGGACAGGAAAATTCATTCCTTATGAGCAGCTTTGCCTTTGAATCCTCTGCCTATCTGCCATCAAGAGTGTCTCCTGGATTTTCTTTCATTCCACTTTCTTACTGAAATTATATATTTTAACTAAAAACAATCCTTTCAGTGGCAATTCAGATCTAATTTTTCCAGAGCTGGTGAAATCTTGATGTGAGGTGAATATATACTGACTGGTATAAGAAATTAGTCACTTTCCTCAATATATTCTTCCTGATGAATTTGTCTTTGATCCTATCAAGACTTTCAAAACTTTAACATTAGTTAAAGATCTTCAGAAGAAAGCAATCTGAAATTACATACAAAGGGAAAATTATTAGACTTTTTCCTAATTACAGTTTTAGGCTCATTTAACAGGCTTCAGGGGAATGAAGCATTTTAAAATAGGCTGAGAGGAATTACAGAACTTAAAGACTGTATTTCTGCCTGCTAGAGATTTAATTGTGATTTCAGTGAACTCTTGTGGTAAGTTAGAAGATATTGTGTATGTATCAAAGGGATAGAGACCCCAGGCAAAACACTTTGGCAGAAATCCTGTAGGAGGAATTGTGTATGTAGCATGGGAATGTGCCCTGACATTCTTTGCACGGTCAGTTTGAAAAAATCCTTTTCCTTATCTAACCTGAGATTGCTGCAGGAACAACCTCTTCAGCAATGAGATGTCTTTGGAAAGACGCTCATGGGATGTACACTGCCAAAAGCTGCAGTAGGGTATCTGTAGGCATCTGAGAGGATCTTTATGGAAATAAAAAGATTTACCATGTGACTATTTTCAATTTTTTTTGCTTAAAACACAATTTTTCACAAAGAAAAATAAAACAAAAAAATTTATAATTTGTGACTGACACTTTGTGACTCTATCCATTTTGCTTTTTTAGACTGATGTCCAATATTAGTCTTGTTATTAAAAGTTAAAGACAATTTTGACATACAGGCTGCCTTACATCTTCTGATCCTGAAACTACATGGAGGTGTCTAGGTAACATATTGGCTTTATATATTTTCTCAGATACAGTAGAATGCTGAAGGTGTTTAAATATTATGCCGTATTTTCAATATTATTTTCTTTCATCG
The DNA here is from genome assembly GCA_013398955.1 of Callaeas wilsoni. Lineage (NCBI taxonomy): Eukaryota > Metazoa > Chordata > Aves > Passeriformes > Callaeidae > Callaeas > Callaeas wilsoni. Next base: position 262,458 of record VWPU01016563.1, on the reverse strand, counting down.
TGCTATTTTCCCTGGTGTAAGAATTCTGGTTGTTATTGAGGTTGAGTTTTTTCATTACATAGATTTTTGTTTCCATCTTCCGTGTTACTATTTTTCCTGACCTCACCTATGTTTTCCTTTTCCACATGTAGTTTGTAGTTTGCAATCTCAGACTGTCTTTGAGAAGAAAGTTTCAAATGGAGATGACTCTTAGCCAAAGAGCGATTGCAATATAATATTGTTGCTTATCTTCTTTAAATCATTTTGAAATATTAGCGATGGTATTGGAAGGGACCTGGGACAAGAAGAAATACAGAAGTCAGTCTCCACTCACTTTGAAAGAAACAGTGGATATTTCACGACAAACAGAACATACATATGAAAAAAAAATTATCCAGCATAATTATTGATAAATGTTTTTTCCTGTTTTAATCACATGTAATAAATTTGCAGTCATTTCCTTATCCTAAAAGTCCTTGAAATTAAGTTTTATTACAGAAAAGAAGAGGGAAAATGACTTACCTTAGCTCCTTTCCATAGTACTCAGCTGCATTTTCTTTAATTTTCTAATATGCAAGGCTTATTCCAATCTCTGCAGCTGTTAGTCTAATTGGATGATTTCCTGTTTGAAATGCAGAATAATTTAAAGTGACTAGCAGTTGTTCAGGGAACCTCCCTTTCTAGGACATAACTTAATCTGACATATTCAACGCTCATCAGAGATTCAACATCTTTTCAAACTGATTACTGCTTCCTCCATCACACTCCAAGTTCCTTGACTTCCATTTAAGTGCTCCAATTTAGAGTTTGATTATTCAAATGAAACTAAGAGGAAAAATCAACCTTTTTTTTTTTTTTTTTATTTGCTTCCTCAAAATGTATACTGCATGTAATCCTCTGTGGTATTTGCTAGATATCTCATCTTCCATGATGCAACAGCAAGCTCTGTGTTGAGGGTTTTATCTTTGCTGAGATGAAGAACAGTGATGTGGCAGAAATTTAGATTGCATATGGCTAATACCCACCAGAATTTATCTGGTGGAACAAAGTTTTATTTTTTATAAAAAAGGAAAACAGTTTCTCTTGAGTCATGAATTTCATTAAGGTATGAGTTTTGTAAGAGGAGGAAATAATAGGAAATGTTATTTCTTTTTACAACCTTGGAACATAAAAGTTTTAGTCTGATATACCAGGCCCAAAACTTCATGTGAGTCAGATCACTGTGGAGTCTGAAAATGTTAACTGTGTGAGAGAGAATATTCCCCTTACTAAGACAGTTACTCAGGCACGTGTTCCTTCAAGGAACCTAATTATATCAGCCTCCTGAAAAAATGCTGCTTACCTTCTGACTTATTTGCTTGTTTTGGTTTATTTTTTTTGGCTTTGTAATTGGCTGGTTTTATTCTCTTACTCTGTTGTACATACCTACAGAATTTTCTTCTTGGTAGGGCAATGACACAATTTTTTCTCTAGAACCCCTTAAAAAAACATGAAAATTTTTCCCAAGTAGTTGTTCATTACCATTAATGAAGTTCCTTGGCTTAAAAGTTATACCTGCAGAATAATATTTGAATGGTAGGTAAAGGAAAATACATTGGCAACCTGACTATGTAATAGGCTCCAAAGAAGGAAATGAAGTTTCTTCTGCGTGGAAGAATCTGGGAGGCATTTACTGAACCATAATGGGAACAGTTCGCTTGAGGTTTCATCTGGAAACTTTCATGCTTTGTAAGAATGTCTGCGACATGAGCAGCTCACTTAGAAAAATGACTGGGAGACAGATGAGACAAATAAGATTTAAGATGTGCACCGAGTCCATGGACATCACCTGAACTCAAATACAACACATTAAAAAATCAAAATAAATAAATGCATTCTAATGCAATGCTTGCACATGTGCTCATGGTGAAGGAGACCACAACACCTCTTCAAGAACAATTTTCTAGTTGTTAATGTTTTCTGGCTGTCAGCTTGGCAGACTTACGATGAGAAGTGGCAATCCTCTCTTGTTTCAAGCTACCTTTTTACCTTACATTTTTATGAGGCAAGTTTTTCCTGAGAGGTAGCAATGAAAAAGGAGTTCAAAAGTTGAAAATAAAAGCTGCCTGGGGTATAAAATCTTGTGGGCGATTTTCTTCTTTATTCCTGAGGGGTAGAACATGTTTCAACTGTTGGTCATCACTGGACAAGTGTATATGCAGTTACATATACCTTTTCTGATTATTTTTATGCATTTATTTCTTACTATAATGACTAAATTTTACCAGGTCAAGCCTAAAAAAACTCCACAAAAACCCAAACCACTTTTGTTGATGCTTGAGCATAGTGTTTACCTGAAAAATGCACAGCCAGAGTGTTGATACGAAGCCATGTACCAAGTACCTTCAGGCTCTTATGAAGGGACTGGACTTGCTACTCCAAGAGGAAAACCACACTGCTGTGCCTATGTAAGCACACAGTGACAGACCAGTTGGAGTGCAGCACCTGTAAGGAAAACAATTGGCAGTGAAATTCTGGAGTGGTTTTTTGGTTTTGGCTTTTTGTTGTTTTTTCTTTCTTTACTTTAGGCTAATTCTGCTTTGGCCTGATGGATTGAGTGACCATTGGTTGAGGGAGTGCACCAGCCATTCTCCTGGAGCTCCTCTTCCAGTTTCGTTTCATCTAAGCTGGTACAGTTCCAGATATCCAAAGACCACTCCTTGAGAATCCAGAGAAGAGTGTCAATCTCACTTTGGAAGCACACTGCTGACCCAGTCTATTTAGATCTAATCTGTTAGTCCAGTGTTCTACATGATACCAATAATGCATTGATACTGAGACCGCTATATAATATTTCAGGCCTGTTCTCATGAAATAAATGAATTTTCTTTGATACTTTGCTATATTCTCTCCTCACCACATTCAAAATTAAGAAAGTGTCATGTGAACTGGATTGATACCCTTATTGATGACTGGGGCTAGTATTTTGCCCTTCTATTTCTGGAAAGGAGATAAATGGCATTTTCTTAGGAAAAATTCTTATAAAATAATTGGCTTTTTAAAATTTTCATCAGTTTCTTTTGAACTTCATATTTTTTATGAAGCATATTACAGATGCAGTTGTGCATGGAAAGATTAGTCACAAGACATTTAGAGCTAGTTAATTAACACTGCTTTACAGAGTTTTTATTTAGCAAAATTAGAGGGCATTGCCTTAGTCTGTTTAAAGGACCTATTATCTTGCAGCTAGCGTCCAATAATTTGTCTTACATAAGCAGTTAAAGTGAGTTGGGATCTCAATATAGCAGTTTGACAGAAGTGTTAAATATAGGTATCATCTAAACTCACTGGAAATGGTGATTGTTTTTCCTAAGAACGCAGTCCAAATGTGAACAAAAGTGAAAGAGGAAAATTTCCAGCAGGCCTTCTTGGCTCAAATCACAACAACTATGTTAATCAGAGCTTTGTTTTGCACTGCCTGCAATTGCCTTTCAACACTCAGTACAAAAGTTAGCAAAGCATAAGCATTCATGTGACAAGAATAACTCCCTTAGGAGTAGGAGCTGAAGCTGACCTTCTGAGGAGAGGACATTGCACAACTGCAAGTGTAAGTACTTGGGGAAGGTTTGTAGCATGGTAATTTTTGTAAAAGGTGACAGGTATTGGTGTCCAGTTCTCATGGAGAAGTACTTCATTTGTTTCTGTGCACCATGCAGTCTGAAGCGAAGAAAGAAAGAAAATATCAGTCATCAGATGACTGTCACATATTTCTATGTGAACAAGACTATCTCAGATACCGTTTTGTTTATTTTAATGTAATAAAAGGCACTTGCCCTGCCAAATCAAGATGAGAACAGCACTGATCTTGAACTGGCTGCTGTCAATAACTTGTGCATGCCCATAACACAAGCATGCTTCTGTACTGTGATGCATCTTAGTGCTTGAAATGAAAATTTAAAATCCATAGTAAATAAAGAAAAAAGAATCTGCAAGAATATAAATAACATGCTCAGAGATGTTTGAATAAATAAAGCAAAAAAAAAGTGCAAGATAATAAAAATAACCTACTCAGGGAAATTATAATAAAATTCAAAAAGGCATAGATAGCAAGCTAGACAAAAATGAGGCATATTGCCTACGATGAGGTAATTATGTTTTAACAGATGAGGTGGGAATCCCTATTCTGAATATGATGGACGTATTCCAAGTTCCTGTAATAAATTCCCTCTTCCTTTTGTGCGTGTAGTTGTTTCAGGCAGGAACTTTTCTGGAATGAAGAGATGGGAGTTCAATCTAAAGTAGGTAAGATAATACATAAGTAAGAAAAACTACAATTGGAAATGCAGCTTTTCAAAAGGAAAGGTGGTAGAAGTACAAAAGCTGAACAAAGGAAGAAAAAAGAAGAGAGGTGTTTTGGGTGGAATAGACAGCAATGTTTTACCGATTAAAACTGCTTTCAAAATAAATAAAAAAAAATTCTGATGGAAAACACCAAGAACCTTATTAATTAATACTCCAGGAAAGAACCTACCTTCACTTTACCAAGAACTGTGTGGCATTTTTAAGGTATGCAATTTCTGCCCTTCATACACAGAGTAATGTCAAAAGTACATAGTGTCCGGTGGATGGTCCTTTGCTGCCTAAATAGTGTCTGGCTATTCTTATGTGAAAAATAAAAACATGCTGAAGAGTAGTCCCTGAAGATCACCTCTACAAGAAAGAAGACCTCATGTGCCTGAAACATATTGAAGACAAAACTGAAGAATGGGATGATGCTTACAGCAGTAAGAGCTCAAGAGCTCTTCTGTCAACCAGCTTTCTCTGAGCCAGTTTCCCAAACAGCACAATAAACTCTTAAATTAGCAAAAATTAAAATATTTGGTATCTTATCCTTTTTTTTTATAATTGAGCAAGGATTTTTTCCTTTTTCTTACTAAGCTCTTGGAATATGATACCAATAATGTCTTTTTTAAAAAGCAAAATTAAAGATGTTAAAACCTCTAAATCAAACTACATGTTTATTAATTTACTTAAAGTCTGAACTCTCCTTACAAACTTACTGTCTTTGACTACAGGTTTTTTTTCCCTAACAGACTCCTGGGTTTGTCATTTGCAGACTTCCACTAAAAATGTGCCCCTTAGACTTTTTCTGAAGACACTACTGAATGTTCTCATGACAACTTGCAACAGCAGGATTTTCTTTTGGTCTCTGTTTTGGATACTGAGCTTAAACTGCATTATTACCTAGGAAATGGCACTATTGTTAGAAATTACTGGAATATGACAGCTCCTGTGACAATTTCTGAGATTTTAAAATGCAGTTGTTCAACTTCAGAGAGAGAGAGAAAAAAACCCTGTTTTTCTGGAAAAAATGATTGCTATAAAAATGCTTATTTTTGTTTCAAATTTTCATTCTGACCTCTCCGTGTCTTCAGCAATGATCAGAGAGTCTTCCTGGAAAGGCATACACCTTTCTTTGGCTAACATCACCAAAATCTGTGTGTCTAAGAAAAGGCTGTCTTTGCAACCTTTCTTTTCGACAGTCAGAGGGAAAAACATTCTTTAGCAAAAACATCGCTGCAACTCTTTCACAGTTTAGTGTTCTTGTCCTAGAAAGTAGGTTGTTTTCAAAACTTTACAGAATTTTCTCTTCAAATAAAGGTGACTTGTCAATAACCTTTTCATTGAGTAAAATCAATAAAAAATAATAACAAGACGAAGGTTTCTATTTCACATTGGTTGGTCCCTCGGTACCTGTTGAGGCTAAAACAAAGCAAGGCATACTGAAGAAAAAATATACTAAATGATTAGCATGAGAAACATCTCAGCACACTCAGAAGGCAGTCTTTCTAGGATAAGTTGCAAGAGTTCTCCCCCCAAAAAAATACAGAAAGTTAATTCTTTATGTTATTCTCAAGAGATTAGGGCTTACTTGGAACGAGGAGCATCCCTGCAAACTCTTTACTAGTCAATGGATTTAGGCTCCAGTATGATCATAAAAAAACTCGCCTGTCTTTAGGTCTTGTGGTATGAGTTCAAAAGAAAATCCCATGAAGCAAAGTAAGAAGCCAATTTAAACTCATTCTGTATGGTCAGTTTTTCTCAAAAGATGTTGCTGTGCTGACTTTGAAGTCTAAAGCTTTCTCCTGGAATAAGTTTCAATGCATTATCTCTTTTCCTACATGCCTGAAAATAAAAGGGTTTAAACACTGTATTGTATGCTTCAGTGGTCATTTGAAGAAATGCCAGGAAGCCTTCCTTCCCTGCCCTTCCCTGCCCTCAGTCTGGATAAAATTTGTATTTTGAGTTATCTGGTAGCATACAGATACAATATCAATGGTTATTGAAACACAAAAAAAAGTATAAAAATTACTATTCTTGCTATATGCTCAGGCTTTTTGCGAACAGAACTAAGCAAATGCTTGTTTATGAGGTTGGGGGACAATAGGTAATGACTCTGCATTGTTAATTTTTTTACATTGCATCTTGGTTTTTATTCATGAGTCCTGTGACTTGTCTCATTTTCTTGTTAATGAAAGCTAGTATTAGAATTTTTCCAGCCTAGTGATGTATTTTTTTTCGTGCTGCAGTTCTCAACTAAAATAGGGTGCTGTGTATGCCTTCACCATAGTGTACAAAGAGACAGGTAATGAGAAATGGCCAGCAAATGAAGAAAGAGTGAATAAGCACTGCTGCCAAGCTGACTTCACAAAAAAATTTCTCTCTTTCAAAAATCGAATAAGGAGAAAAGTGGTACGAGTGCTACAGCTGGGGTTGTCAGAGAAAACCCACTTCAGAAAGCAAAACATACTGCAGAGATAAGGCTTTTTTTTTTTCTAACTCATCAGAAAGGAGTTCCAAAAGGAAAATGCGGACCTCACCAAATAAGTAGTCAAAAAGAGAGAGAACCATCTGTTGTATCCCTTTTTCCCCCTCCAGGGGGAAGGGAAGACCTTCATAATCTGAGTCAGAAACCTACAAATAGGAGACCTATGGAAGAGGCTTTATTTCCTGCTCCAGCTTGGACAAGTTAAAACAGGAAGGGAAGAGAAGACCTAAAGGTAGAGGGAGAGCATGAAAAAGTAATAAAATAAAAAGATTTTCAGAATTATTTCATTTCCTCTTTGCAGATATTTGAAGATGCTATTTATAGAGAGCAGTATTTGCAAACCAGTGTCAAAAACATATTAGGAGCTGCATTCATTAATGCAAATTTCACAGGAAAACCTGTAATTTTGCTAAAAAATGGATATAACCATGGGTCTATCAGTATACAAGGAACTAATGTCATCAAAGGGTGGATTTCTGCTGAGAAAACACATTTTTTGAAAGATCAGACCATTTAAGTTGTAGTTAATATTATGCCATCGTCTTGAACATTCTTTAAAGATTAGGATAATATATATTTTCTGGAAGTGGTAGTCACGAAAAAGGGTAATATTACTGAAGTGTGAAACAATCAATCTATGAGTACTGCTGTGTGACTTGTAACCTCCATTTCACCTTGAAGGTTCTGTAGAGGAAATTTCAGAGCAAAATGAGATTAAATATATTTCTTGAAGAGCTCTCATCTTATGTCCCAGAACTACAAGCAGGTCCTAGAGGGCGACCTGGTTTGAAGCTAATGGAACTCTGCAAGAATGCCGAGGTCACTCCTTGCCAAGCCTCTGGGAGAAGCTCGGCCTGTGTCAGGTCTGAAAACAGGAGTGATGACAGTAGACAAAGCCACCCTGAGGCAAAGTCTGAATCAAAATCAGGTCGCATATAAAGGAATCATTGGGGTTGCACTTTTTGCATCAGCTGGGAATCTGGTCCTCAGGGAAAGAAGGTTAGTGGCAGATGGCAGAGGTTCTGTGGATAGACTTCAGAAGGGCAGCAAAGACACATAGCAATGATGAAGATCTTCGGAGTCGGAATGACAAAAAGTGAAACACTGGATCTTGATTTGGCACACTTTTCATTCTCCTCTTCATTCGCTTCTTGTACAAACTTTTTATTCATTTTGTATAGTTTTGCTATTTTTCACTCCAAGATCTATTTAAACGTAAATACTTAGACTGATGTTTAAAAATGTGATATCTTTCACATTGAGCTCAATTAATATGTAAAGTCTTCCAAATGGTACTGCTAAAACAGCAGAAATAAAAATAGACTCTGCTGCAATGGACTTCATAAATGACAGCTCTGCATTATGGTCAAAATCTGTGATAAGCTACTTGAAAATGAAAGTTAAAAAGTGGTAAAGAGCATCTATTTTTTTTTCCGGAGTAGAGTAAATAAGTATCATATTCCCATCCTTACAAAGTACTAAACTAATGGTATTCAATTAAATCAAATCCTCTTGAACCATAGATGACTAATTGACAGGACTCATAATCAAGCAACAATCTCCTACAACAGATCTGCATAGCATGGTCCAAAGCCTAACTTTGAATAGTGTGTTGAGGGAAAAAACAAAAGAAGAAAAAAAAAGTCCAGTATTTCAAATTGTATCCACTAGGAAGATAGTAAGGACACTGGCAAGGGCATGGAGCCTGGCAGAGCTGAGGAATCCGGTAGGTGGAACACATCAGCAATGAGTGCTGATGAGTTGCTTCCTGACAGTAAGCCCATACCAGACAACTAAAGAGGTGAATGCAGCTGAAACCAAACTCCTTCCCTATCAGATGTTTGCTCTGAAGAACAAAAATAAAAAAAAAATTAGAGGAAAGCAATTTGAGTCTTGTATGGTGTCCCTTTCTTGTGAAGGGCTTTTGGATTCAGTCAGACAGCAGTACTAAATTCATCATAATCAACGATATCTAGTTAGTGATGAGGCTAAGGTTGCTATCAGAGGCACCTGTAAAAGTGGTTTTGGTGTTCTTAAGACTACATCCAGGTAGAACAACGGCCGCTTTCTCTTCTGAGGTATGCTATACATGGGGTCTGAAGCACATGAATAGAATAGTAACATAACTTTGCAGGCACCACATGATGTCTTTTTCAAGAGCACACTATATGCAACCATACAACAGGAAATCACGGCCTGCATGAAAAATGTAGGTCTCCCTCAGGAAAACTATGGTACCAAAAATCCCATTGTGAATACTGGAAGCCAAGACAGAATTACAATTAACAACCAAAAAATTGTCAGGTAAGATCTTCCCTTTTTCACATTTTTTTCTCCCTCATATTAAGTCTTTATCTTTCCCTTGTGAGATTTAAACTTTAAAGACTCTTGCTTAGAGTCTGCTTCCCACACTAATTACAGACACTAAGCATCTGTCGGAATGTCCTCTGGTTATCACTGGAATTTAAACTACCACCATTCCCCACAGTATAGTAGTTAAATCTTAGTGTTTTAAGTCTATATCCCCTTGTAATTAGTATGCAGTGAAACAGTAGATAGATCTGAAATATGCAGCTGAGTTCTAACACACTCTGATAATGAAGGAGATAAAGCAATCATTCACAGGTCTTTTCAAATTAAATACCTCAATCTCTCTATTCAGATACGTAACTTCTAATTACTGTTTGCCTGAGAATTGTCCATACAATACAAAGTCCTCTTCAGCTTTTGATTTAACTGAAAGAGAAATACCAGATCTCCGTTCAGCACTGCAGCTTCATTCTTCACATCTGTTTGATAGTCTCTGAAAGTTGTTTGCTTTCCTTTTGGAACTGCATAGTGATTAAAGAAAGCCAATTTGCTCAGAAAACTCACTGGTTTGTCTTTCCGATATCTCTGCAAATTTTATTCTGCTTTTAGAACTGGAATTCTCAAAATATTCAATCTTGGCTTTTCTGTTTTATTCAGATAGGGAAACAATCTGAGCTCTATTAGTTTGCTCAATTCCAATTCTATTCCTTGGAGTTTATCTGCCTTACCTGAGCATGCAGTCTTTCAAAATAAATGTTCCTAGCTACCAGCCCATCAGGCATTAGACACTGCATTTTGGATTTGTTGTTCAGTACTCAAGCTTCCCTCACTCCCAGCTTGATTCATTATCTCTGCCCTAAGCTCATTCAGGTCCTGCCATCTCACTAGCTCTTTCTAGTACACTGTTATAAAATGTTGTGGTCTCTTAATTTTATTTTGTGTGGGAGCTTGACTATTACAGTGATCATATTGGGTTTTGCTTCTTGCAAGACATGTATTTTGAGTAAAATAATTTGACCAAGGTGATTTTTTTGGGGGGGTTGAAATAGTATTTCCAACAAACAAGACCCCTCACTGCATCCCCAAATTTCTATCTTAATGGAACCTTTTCATCTCAGCTACACAGGCTTTCATGCAAAATCAAACTTAGGTGCCCTTAGTCAGATTTCAGAATTTTCATACCTGAATACAAAATCAAGATTTCCCCAATCAGTTATCGAGTTGGTACCTTATCCTGGGACCATTCAGCTTGTATTAATATTGCACTTTTTAACATTCCTGTCTTTCACAATATACTAGAATATTCTTATCCTAAAAATGGGTAAGACTGTCCTTCCTCAGTTAAACCCTCTGCAAAGGCAGCAATAACAACAACAACAACAACAACACAACAGGCATTTCTCTTTTTATCTAGCTAGAGGAACTTGATTGTAACTGTTACTGTTCAAGGATGACCATCCTCCTCCTGTGTGGTCCCATCCTAGGCAGAATTGAGGGGCCCCGTGCGTGGTCTGCCCGCCAGCCCTCGGGAGCCCTGCCCATGCTCTGTGCCTGGGTGCAGCCGTGTGCTCCTCACGCCCGCTCAGCTCAGCCAGGGGCAGCTTGTTTGTCAGAGGTGACTGCTTTTAGCAACAAATTTGTTTATTTAAGCCTTAGGTGGTGAACCGCAAGTACATCCTGCTCTTCATCAGCCCTTTCTGGAGCCATCAGAAAGAAGATGAGTTAATTAAAAATTACTTAAAGTGATTTTGAAAGTTTCTTAATCTCCTAAACAAAGTAGTGACCTGCATTTTGAAAGCTCCTGAACTTTGCAGTTATCAATTTTATAGCCACTCAAAAGTGGCTCTTATAAAATGAGAAATAATGCATCACAGTAACTTTCTGCAGCTAACTTTGACCGGGTATTGCCTAGCTATATTCTGACTATATTATTCAGTTGTAGGTGTAATTGTGCTTTGCTGTTCCTGTTTCCTGTTCTTTACAGCCAGCACTGCTTTTTTCAGTGTTGGCCTTTGGATAATGAATGACAATAATAACTGTGAAAGAATCTTAGCCTACATAGTGAAACCCACGTTAGGTTGTTTCCATTTATATACGTTTAAAATTATTCCTAATTCTTCAGCTGTAAATGGGTGCAAAAAAAAAAAAGAACCCATGGGAAAAATATATGAGAAAAGATTTTTCTTTAGTTTCTTAATTGTTGAATGAATTTTAAGCTCTGTTTATGAAGTCTCCTAAATGCATAATCTGTTCTCATTTCTTGAAGGCAGGAAGATATTTAAGGTTTAATGACATAATAAAACATTTGATAGAATACTTCTGTCTGTTAAATGTATTATCTTTTGTTATAATAAAATTTAATAGAACAGAAGAAAATCTTTCTTTCGGACATCTTATGTTTATGCAAAATGATTGTTACATTCTAAATATCAGTGATGTACCCTGTGATTTAATGGGATCTGAGCTATCAGTGGGTTTAATGATGCTGTTAGATTGTTGTAAGATGACTGAACCACAGCTACTTGTTAAAGGCATGCTCACAAAACTGTATTTTCTATCATGCTGTGTATATGTGGAAAATGGTAAGTCTGTAAAAGAAATCAATAAAAAGACATAAAAGCAAAATATTCTATATTCACACCTCTAACATTCATGAACAGTTAAGTCTTGGCTGAATAAAAATTTTGCTATGAAATTAAATGGATTCATGGTTCTTCCTGTTAAGATGAAATCAAGGATCACAGAAATGCTGTTTTGGCCCGTCACTAATAAGAGGTTTGTACCACTGTGAATTCCAGCCACACCAAGGTGTCATTAGAACTCTGACAGAAGAGGCAATGTCCTAAACACATGGGTGCTATGTAGACTTAACAGACATAGAAAACATGGGCAGAAGAAGCCTGAGCCAGAAGAAGACATAAAAGGTCGGATTGTGATGCTGAAGATGTGACAGATATTCTCTAGGCTTTGGACTGGAGGAAAAGCAATTTCTGCACTTCAGAGAGAAAAGGCGTATAAGGAATAGCAGATATGCTTTTTTTCTTCAGGGGACTATTTTTTCTCTTCCTTGGGGAGTAGAAGCTGTTGAACACAAGAGGAAGAGCTGCCACATAGGAGAAGGTGAATGCAGGTGAATCCGTCCTTCAGGTGACTACCTGCATTGTGCCTAATTACCCAGTATTGTTCTGTTTCCTTGATCTTTGCCTCTGCCAGAAAATTATTTGGAAATTTCTGATATGCAGAGAACTTAAAAAAATTCTCATAGGAAGCTGCAATCTCCCTAGATTTACAGCAGCATATGAATGATGTTTGAACCCATAGCTCTTACCACACAAGAAAGATCTAAACATTAAGATATCCTATCCTACCCATACCTTGAGGAATGAAGTGAGGGGAAGATTCTTAGTCCCTTTCAGTGAAACTGTTGTTCAACTTGGCACAGATTAGTGTCAGAAATGAGTGGAAAGAGAGAAAATACAACCACAAGTCTAGAATGTGTTGATTAGAGAACTCACCCAGAAAAGGGAGGCAAGCCTAATTATCTGCCATTGTCCATTGAATACATACTATAAAATTTAAACAGTAAAAAAAGGCAAAATTTAAGTTTTTATTTCTCTTCATATGTGTCCCAAACACTTAACTACAGTTATGATTATGCTGATTTTCTCCTGAGTCTGATGAATATTTAGATATTTCCCGCAAAGTAGAGAGATTTTCAACAGCAGCAACTGAATGTATTTATTTTCACCCAATCCTGACATATCAAACAGTCCATGTACAAAAAGATATGAAAAAAGGTTAAAGGCTTGGGTAAAAGAAGCTCTCAAGCAAAGCAGCCACCTGAATCTAAGATGTCCTTAACATCAGTAGTGCCCTAGATACAGCGCAATTGGCAGATGGGCATGTGTGCAGACACATTTTGGACAGAGCAGAGTTCCTAGGCTTGCTCTGAGAGCACCAAACAGATGAGGCCCTGCAGGCAAGGATATGATGGCTCTGGAGAAAGAGAGACCTTTACCTTCTTCCAGGGCCAGATGACATTTTAAGAAAGCAAGAGCGGTCATCATAGATTCATAAAATCACAGAATGGTTTGAGTTGGAACAGACCTCAAAAATCATCTAGTTACGAGCCCCCTGCCATGGGCAGGCTAGGAGGATTAAGGTTGTGTATCCAGGCTGCTTGCGTTCTGCATAATTTGGGACTTTGTTTGAAGAGTGAATCAATTTTCTAACAATCCTAAACTTCTATTTCCGGTACCTAAAACTATTCAATTAAATGGTTTCATTCTGAAGTGCTTTATAGTCCATCACAGCAGTTACATTTAGCTGTTTGCTGTCGGTAATGGCATAGAACTTGCATTCAGTTTGCTTTCAGAAATCTTTCTCTCGGGAAAAAATTAAAAAATAAATCCTAGGAAATTAATCAACAGACATCACCTTTTCACCTTCCTGGCTGAACCACTAGTTCCTAGGCCACTGAATTAGGCTCTGCTTTCTTCAGGACCACCATATCCTTCAGTCTTCTACGAGATGCCTTTTATCACATTCCTGCTTTGGGAATTGACTCACTAGATACTATCCAGAAATTCCAGATAATGGCCGTTGTATGCAAAATACATGAGTGGTCTGCCACCTGTTTTCTCTGTGTCCAATGCAGAACACATCTCATATGTGAGGTCTGGCCCTGCCAGAGCTGTTGGTAGCAGTTCTGGACCTATCATTTCCACATATGATATTGCACAGTGGATTGGAGCCAACAGGAGGGGTAGAGTACGCACTGTTCCCCAGAACACAATATAGACTTCATGCACTCTTCTGAAAAGCAAATGTGAGCTGCAATGCACCCAGGAATGAAGACATCAATAACAGAATCATTGAATGTTTTGGGTTAGAAGTAACCTTTAAGGATTGTTTAGCCCAGCCCCCCTGCCAGAGGCAGGGATGCTTTCTACTAGATTGAGTTAACCAGTGCCCTGTCCAATTTGGCCTTGAACACTTCCAGGGACGGGACAACTTTTCCAGACAACTTTTTCCTGTGCTTCACCACCCTCACAGTAAAGAATTTCTTCCCAATATCTAATAGAAATCTACCATATTTTTGTTTAAAATCATTATTCCTTGACCTATAGCCACATTCTCTGATAAAGAGTCTCTTACTGTCCTCCTGTAGGCCCTCATTATGCTAAAAATGGTGTAGAAATTATAGCCAGAAGGCACTGAGGAGCTGAAAACACTTTAGTTTTGGTTGAAAAAGGGGTTAGATAAATGCATGGAGAATGGGTCCATTTGTGCCTACTGAAGTGGGTGAGCCAGGTGCAGTCTCCAGCTCAGGTGTTGCCAGACATCTTACCAGGGTCTGGAGAGCACCAGTGGCCTTAAGAGCTCTGCCTGGCCTCCCCCTGACTCTGGCCACAGCCCGGGACCCCATGGCTGCTCCTGGAGGGTGTCAGGTGTTGGCCAGCAAAGCCACAAAGTGATGGTCCCCAGCTTCCACCTCTCTGCTCCACCCGCCCATGGGTCCTCACCTGAGCCAAGCCCAGCTTGGCCTTGACCTATCCCTATCCCCAGGGTCAGGGCTGGGGGCTGGGGCTGCCCTGGCTGTCCTGGATGCCCTGGTCCCTTTCTGGAGCTGTGGGACCAACCCTGCAGCCGTGCCCTGCCCTATATCCTCAGGAGAAGAGTCCTGATAAGAGCTAACACAGATTGCCTTAATTGTTCTCAGATGCTTTAGTGTGACAAGACAAAAAGCAGGGGATGATGACTCTTGTGACTTCACAGTACGAACATACTTTTTCCAAGCATAAAGCAATAAGGTAATGGACTTTCCATGAGTGATGGGTCAGTGGATTTACAGTCAGATTGATTGCCTCATCATTTCAACAAGGAACTACCAAGGTGTGATGGAAAATCTTTTCTTTAAAGAGGTTGACACAGAACTGATCATAATTTACAAAGAGACAGGACTCAAGTTAAATTTTCAAGTAATAAGTTGCCTGTAAATATCCTCAGAGTTCATTCTAACATTGACAAACTGAAAAATAATAGAAAAATAATAATCTTTCCAACATTATATACATAAAATAATAGAAAAATGGAAAGCCTGTCAGTCAGCTTCTGTTCAGATGGCACAAATCAGAAAGGGTACACTTGTTTTTATTTCTCTGAAGTTGCTGCAGGAAAATCTCCTGCAGAAACACTCCACAGAAAAAGGCAGGCATCACAAGGATTATGTGAGCAACAGTGGACTCCAAGGCCATAGCCATAGACAGAAGTATAGTACAAAAATATTGCATTACAAGACACAAGGTCATAACAATAATTAAAGTGTTGATAGAAAATTGGCTCAGACAACCATGCTGTAACATACTGGATTCTTCTTCAGCAAATCCATGTAGGAAGGCTACCAGATTATCAAGTATCTTCTGAAAGTTCACTTCAGTAGGAAAAAGTGTTAGCTTGCCTAATACTGGGATACAGATTGCCAGGATTTGCAGATTATGATCTGAGCCAGAGGGGAGACAGAAAAATATCTAGGCAAAGAGCAAAATATATCGTGGTAGTTATTGTTCAGTAACTGGGAAAAAAAAAAAAAGTAAAAAATACGAAAAAATAGTAAAAAAACCCCCATCTTAAAATACTATGAACTTGCCAAAATTATTTGGAAGCCTGGAAAATTACCTGAGACTAGAGTACAATCTCTGATGATTTCTAATAATAATTAGTATTTCTGTAAGTGTTGGGACTAATGAAACTTGGAACCTGATATTGCCTCTCTTTCCAGTGATCTTAGACACTATAAAGGCCTGGTATCTGAAGGATTTTTCCTCTACCCAACACCCCTTTGTGTCTTAAGATCTTTGAGACCTCTACCCTCTTCAAATTTTGGCCAAATCGGAAGTAAAAAAAAAATAAAAATAGAATAATCAAGAAAGAATTATACTTGAGGGAACATAAAGAAGAAGAGATAGTGGTAGAATAGCACTCACAGTCTTTCGGCGTCTCCTTATAAGCTCATGCTTAATAAACAAAGACATTTTGAAGCTTTCTGCTTTTAGCAGGGGAGATTGCCATGTGTTAAATACGCCTTCTGTACTATAAGAGAAAGATTTTACAGCATGAATATAAAAATATTTGGTATCCTCAAGATGACCAGACAAATAGAATTCAAATCACTTGATGTGATAGATGGGTGACAATTACTGACCTGGTCTCTCAGTGTCAAGGGCCAGTACCAGAAAGGAGCACAGGAATGTTCTGAACTGGAGAGCACTCAGCATATGCAAAGGCCACAGGACAGGAGGGAAACAGTTTGTGAGCTTTCCATGTTTCACCTTTAATATTTAGCCTTGCAGAACAAAGAAGCCAAGTCTTCAACCCAATCTCTTGAGCTGAGCAACGAATATGATTTTATCAACAAAGGTTTGCTACTTTAGGGTGTCTTATATGGCAGAATCATCAATGGATGGGAGCTGTTTTCTGTGTGTTGAAAAGAATTTAGGTTTGAGAAATTTGCTACTCTACTAACTGCAAACTCCTCTTACACTTTTAAGAAGGGAACTTTCTCCTATTGCTATCTGATACTGCTAGCATTATATACAGAATTTAAAAGCTTAATATGTATGTGGCCCAACTGAATTTGATTAAGATTATAAATGTGTTAAGGTGCTGTTTTGTTTGATGAAAGATGTTTAAAATTGCCTATTTGTGTTCTTGCATTGATTTATAGCATTTTAAGGAAACAAAACCTTTCTTGAGAAAAAGTCAGACTGCTTGAAATAAAAGAAAAAAGCTTAAGTATCCATAAATTCTTCAGCATTCAGAATCGAGGGAAGTAAGCTTTGTTGCTAGGAGACTGTGACTAGAAGGAGATATTGCTTTGTTTTAAAGATTAGAATCTGTAACTAAAATACTTAGCAGATAATAAAATAGCTATGTATATGAGTTCAGTGCAGACCAGGTGAAGTATGAGGCAAGTACTAGAAAGCTTATGAGAAGTGCAAATCTTCAAATACTCTTCAGCTATCATGACATAATGGCCTGATAAAAGAAGCTCGTTATTTGCCTGCTTATAATTAGGATGAAATTTCAGTTGGGATATGAATTAAAGAATAAATATTAATGAATCTGTCAAGAAGGGCCTGTGATTTAATTTACTTTTGGTATTTACATGGTACAAATTTGTAGGTCTCTGAAAGTTTTTAAATGAATAGTAATAAAACATGTTGCATCTGTAGAGAAAGCAAGCTTGTTTCAGAGAAAAGAGGGAATTATTCCTAAAGTTATCTCAAATTTTGCCAAGCACCTTCCAATAAAGAAAAGAAGTTTGAAAAATTTTAATTTTTTCCTACCTACAATCTGACACAAATAGCTTTATAATATTTATATAAAGTTTTGACTTTTTAGAAATTAAAAATAAAAGTAATAGTTGTAATTTAAAATGTTAAAATTTAATTGAGAAGTAATAATATATTTAATTTTGTCTTGAAAAAACAAGCTCAAGGTTTTTCAGGTTTTTTTGGGTGGGAAAAGTTGTTATTTTAGCTAAAATGTCTAATTTCTTCAACTTCAGTGTGATTCAATCAATGGAGAGGTAGAGTTTTCATAGGGTATTAACTATAGAATTAATTAAAATAACCCAGTATCCTTAGTTTGGTAGCTGTGACACATCTTTTGCTGGTGTCCACATCACTTCGTGGCAGAAAGTTTTAGATATCCAGGCCCATAGAATATGTGTGGGAACACTGGATATAGGCATATGTAATTCACTATTTCTAAAGTTGAAATATTTTGAATTCTTAAAATAATATCCAAATTATTTGATATAGAGTTGTGTTTAAAAATTGCACTGTTCCTGAAATGTTATAACAAATATTTTGCTTAATTGTAATTAGGTGGCATTTTTTCACTCCTACTTCATTCTCAGTTTCCATCTGATATTTCGCATCTTTCACTGGACGATATCACAGAGGTGTTTGTTCTAAAGATACTGCCAGAGAACTTGTTCATATATGAAAACACTCCTGAAAGAGCAAAAGAAAACCTCAGCGCGGCATATGACTTCCCTCGTGCAGTCAGTCATCCTGAAGCATCGGGGTGGTTACTCATGTTTTCTGGTGGGTGGACACCCTTCTGTAATTTCTCCTTCTGTGCCAAGCCAGCCTGCTCAACACATCAGCCAGTCAGCTACAGTTAGGCCCCCTCATGTAAGAGTCACTTAGAGATTTTAATTTTGCAGTGTCAAGCCCTTGTTCACAGCAAGGCAGATGATTTTCTAGCACCACATGGTAGTCTGGTAGCTCATTTTAAGTTGTGTTGTTGTACAAGGTGAAAGCTCCTCTTTGATTTGTTGTACTTACATACCCATCTACCTTTAGGAAAACACTCTGAAGTTCCCATTAGGTTGAACAATGGAGATAATTTAAGACTAGTGGGATTTATATTTAGTGTTCTTTAATCCTTTCCTATTCTTAAACATTATCTTTCAAATGTTACAAATTGACAAATATCAGAATTTTAAAGAAAAACAAAACTAACAAAAATTTGAGTCCTCTGCATTGCTGAAAATCAGACATCTACATGTCCAAATTTACTTCTCTGACTACTGGTGAGCTGAAGTGTTCTATGATTCTATGGTGTCCTCAACCTTCTGCTTTCTGAAAGTATTAGCCAAGAGGAGACATTCTCAGCAAATTATGCAAAGTCTAAAATCACTCAGGTGCTTTGTCTTAGCACTAATTTGCACATACTTGATTTATGGTGGCAACAGCATCTTTTAGCTAAGTGCAGTACTTGCATTCTAGAGGAAGATGAAATGACTGAAAAATATTATTTTTTGCTTTAAGGCGTGGTTCTAGTTGATGCAATTGGCAAAATGGGATGAGTGTTAAGGTTATGAAGTATGTCTTGACACTGAGATACTATGGCAACTTGCATATACATGTGCCACTAGAGAGAAACTATGTTACTATCAGCAAAAAAGAAACTCCAATTTGGGTCAGGAAAATAATTTATTAAAATCAATTTGGTGGTTTATTTCTTAAAAATTTGAATGTGTTCATACCAATGTAGTGGTTGAACTGTTCCACATTGAAACTTCATTTGTGTCAAAAATGAGAGAAGATCTTATCTTGGGAACAGATGGTCTCTACAGACTTAGAAAAAGGAAACAACTGTAAAAGTAACATAGTAATCCTCAATTTATATGTAGAAAATAAGGCACAAGTACACAAGTGGCAGGGATCATTCAAAGAGTTGTAGTTTTCCACCATGTAGGTATTTACATGTAAGCCAATGACTTCAGGGTGCCTTTTAAGTCAGAATTGAAAAACAGGCACTTCCAAGGTATAATTCTACTCAACATCAACCAAGTATCAAAGGATCATATAAATCACACACTAAAACTATCTTTTTCTTTCCACTGACTACAAAGGCAGCTTAATAACTTTATCTCTGTTAACATTTATTCTTCTTCACAGCTAGGTTTGGTTCAATTAATTGCTTCTATATGAGTAAAGTCGCCTAATAAAGCTATGACAGACTTGAAGATTGAGTCAACCTTGCTGGAAATCCTTATCAGCTCCCTGTCAAACCCATCTTTTTCTTTTCAAATGATTCTTGATCATCTGAAAGGCAAATTTGGATGCAATGTGTGAATTCCTGTGAATTTTGTCTTTCACAAACTCATTTAAAGATTCTTTAACATTCCTGCTAGTTTCTTAGGAAAACTCACAGAGATTATCATTTAATTTTGTTCTTCAGCAGCAGGTAGCTACCAAAGCAAAGAACACTCTTCTAAGAAAAACAAACCAAAAGGTTTTTTAGATTCACTGTGTTTGGTAGAAATATTTCATGCTCTCTGCTCAAGGCTGTTGGGCACTTAAAATGAGTGCATACCAGACATTCAGACTACAATGTGTTTTTCAGAAATTGCAGCTACACATATAGCTGCAATACAATTTGTCTTTAAAGGTGTTTACCTGAGATAACACGTCAAATTCAATTGTTAACATACAGGGCAAAATTTCCTGTCATTTTCATTTTTCCATGACTTTTGCGAGGACTGTAGGATTTTGGCAAAGAATTAGGTCCATTGACCTGTGTAGACCTATACCAAGAGTGGGTTTTGGGTCTCAGTAAAGTGTAACACTCATAAGAAATCTTTCTGTCTTAGCCATGAAAGCATTATGCTGTGATCAGAGGATAAAGCCAGCCTGTGATAGACAAGTTAGTCTCAGACTGTTAGCGTTACTGTCATTTATGCATTTTGTGTCTGTAGAAGGACAAGGGTAACAGCAAGAATAACAACCTAGCTTGTATAATTTTGGGTTTTTTGGCTTTCAGAAAAACCTGATATAGAGCCCACCAAACAATCAGATATCTTCAGTTAGTTCAGTTATCAGGAACTTAAAGAGTCCACTAATTCTCTTCCTCCACTTTCAGGGAGAAATCATGCCAGAGCAATTGCAAATCTGTAGGAGTGAATTTTCTTCATTACCTGCTATGAACCATTATGTCAAGAAGATTCTGTCAGGTTGCCTGAAGTAATTTCATTACAAAGAACAAAGGTTTTAAGATGAATGAATTAAGGTATTAAGTCATCAAAATATCTTGTCTGGAATTTCCCAACTGAAAAGTTGCATTTTCTGCATCTAAAGAACTGAGCTGGTAACAAAAACAACTGCAGGTTTATGACAGTAAGTATTTGCTGCAATGCTTATGTTTGAAATCTAATAAGCCTACCCATATTTTGTGGCATTCAGAAATTCATAAAATACAAGTTTTGATCTAACTTGTATCTCAAAAGTTTGCTAGTTGATATATCAGCTTATTTTATAATTACTTCATTAAGAAATTCTCTAAAAAAGAATTTCTTTGACCAAGTTCCCTGCAGCAAAATGCTTCTTTGAGTTGCATAGATGTGAAGTTAATCAACAGACTTCAGCTCAGTAGCTACTCCAGATTTTGTGATTTATTGTAGACAAATGTTTTTCAAACCATGTTAGGGTTTTTTTTAACTTCTAGAGGACTCAACTCCAGCTATGGATTATATAATTTAAAAAATGTACCAGTATTATTGCCATAACTGATTGATTCTGATAGTCAGCAGTTATCAGAGCACAGTGTCCACATTGCTGCTTTTGTAAAATGTGCTGTTAATGGCCCCAGGACAAGGATGTATGTGGTACTGTGCTGAGCTAATAAAACATTAGTTGTATGAACTGAGAGAAGCATGGAGGACGCTGAAAAAAAAAAAGATTTCAATGGGTGCTCAAAACACAAGATTATAGGCCTTGAAAGTTTAAGTACAAGATGATAGAAAAGGCCACAGAGCTCTAAATGCAGGTCACAAATGATTGATCACTCACTGATTATTAAAGGAATGCAACCTGGAAACTGGGTAAAACTGGATTTAGGGATAATAGATAGAAAAAAGAACAAGTTAAGGTGATTTTTGCAAAAGTATAAAAAATTACCTAAAGCAAACTCAGTATCTAAGATGAAGACAACATAAGTATCACAGTTCTTTAAAAAGTGCAGTAAGAACTTGGGTTAGAGATGACTCACCCTCACTCCAGTTCTTAATGAATACCTTTTATCCAGCTTAGGATCTACTGCAGAAGTGAAAGGCTGAACATAGTATCAGGGAAAGAGGGGCAGCAGGAAGTCTGTTTGTATCAATTTAGGCTAAATTATTTTGGAGAAAGGGAGGTAAAGCTCAGATAATTTGAATGGTAAGTTTTACTGTCATTATAAACAGACTAATAATTATTTTATAAGATTGTTTTTATATGAACAAATTCTTGCCTTCATATCTAGGGTTTATTACTGTAGCCCATATAAATTGTATGTAATGTTTGGTATAGCATCCTATCCTTGAGGCCTGACTCTTAAATCTGAATGCAGAAATTCATGGAGAATATAAGCGATCCAGGCTTTAATTTGCATGTAACAGCTGGTGGAGGATATAGGCATCTTCAGCTGATAGAGTTTGGATGACAATCAGGAAGAATCTCTCTTTGGCCCAGTGCTAATCAAGTACTTTACTGGAAGCAAACATAAAACCGTAATGAAATTTGCAGATGAATGAAACTGGTTGAGAGAAAAGGAATAATCATGTGTAAAAATTGGTTCCTAAGAGCCCCTCGATGTGCTTTTCTCATTTTAAGCCAAATGTAAGTCCATATGCCTAGTAACCAGGAATATAGGTCAGACTGGCCTGGTATGCACTTTCCCCAGTTGTGG
Organism: Callaeas wilsoni; assembly: GCA_013398955.1. Classification (NCBI taxonomy): domain Eukaryota; kingdom Metazoa; phylum Chordata; class Aves; order Passeriformes; family Callaeidae; genus Callaeas; species Callaeas wilsoni. The sequence goes on along the minus strand of VWPU01016563.1, from coordinate 240,119 downwards.
CTGAGGTAATTGCTGGCATAGAAGGAGAATGTTATGTACAGAGTTACTAGGCCAATTTCTGTGCCACATAAACTGATTAAATCAATGCTTCAATAGCCCCTATTAAAGGAGGTCAGAACAAATGTAGAAAAAAATCCCAATTTTTTGTTAATCCTCGTAGGATGAGACATCTCTCTCAATTTAATTTAATTTATCAAAGAAGACATTTAGTAGTCATGAAATGATGACAGTACTCCTGTGCAGGGCTATCTCACAAAGCAAAGGCATACTGGCATCCAAAGGCTGACAGAGAGCACTAGGTAAATTCAGGCCAGAAATCAACATCTATGAGACAATCAGTGTGATTAACTACTGGAACTACTACAAGGAGTTCAGACAGAGGATCTGCCACTAAAGTTTAAACTTAAGTTGTTTGTCTATTTAGAAGAAGAACAGTAGCTCATCCAGAGATCAGAAAATTACTGGATGAAAAGTTATAGTCTGTGCAATGTAGATCAGAACAGATTGTATAATAGGCCCCTTTGTCCTTAAACTCTGTGATTTATATATCAGGTTTCTCATTATCTGCTACCAGTGTGTTAATAGACTTGAATTCTGTGTGTCTTGATTTTAAAGTATTTGGTTCCTATTATAAATTTTCTTGAGAGTTTTGCATGACCGCAAATCCTGTTAGACATATACTTTTGAATGAAAGGTTTGGCACACACTCTGACCTATAAAAGTCAAGAAAGTGAATTCAAGGTACTGCATGCCAAAAAAGACATAAAAACCCCCAAAGATTTTAACAGTAGTCAGAATTGAAGACCAAGAATTTCACAGAGGACCCCAAACACATCACATCACATTTTAAAAAGACTTCTTTCAACTCTAACTTCTTTCAACTTTCAACTTTAACTACTACCAGTAGTAGTTCACCATCAGCTGCCCATGTCCATTTGCCTTTGTGTTCACTTGTTGCCCAGAAATTGAGGCCAAGTTCCCATTTTCAGTGGCCTAACATTGCAAGCCACCAATCATTCATGTAATGCACACATGAATTTTGCTACTGAGCCGTGGAAGATTTTCTTGAACGCTTGAAGTTACATGTAAAAAATTTCCTAGAAAGGTTTAAAACTAAACTATAGTGATAATAGATGGGCAGCAGGCAGGAAGAGAGATTTGTGGGAAAAAGAAATGCTTTAAAGTCTATTTAGAGAGTAGAGATTCTCCCACAATGTTTCTAGTTGCTTAGATGAAAGCTAATGGAATATAAATGTACCTCTACTGAATATGATATTATATCATAGTACACTGATATGTTTCTACTAAGTTGAAAAGAAGACATGACATCATGTGAATTTTTTCTTGTGGAAATCCATACTCTTATTTTCAAAGGTACTAAAGAGAGATGTAGTAATCTTACAATGAATTTCCTTCCTCCTCATACTCAATGTAATTTTCTGTATCCGTTTTAGGGCTTTAAAGGAGCGCCCAAAACACTTGTTGCAAACATAAAGAAGTTCAATAAAAATAAAGTCTGGAAAAAGGGAATCTTTCTAGTCAAACATAAAGATTTAACCAGCTTTCACTGAGCAGAATTTATAGGAACTAAAAGCCTCTAACAATAAACTGGATGCCTGCTGCTTTTCATAGATATACTTATTACTTTCAATTAAGTTGGGGGTCTGCCACATTTAAACTTAACTCTGCTATTCAGTCTCCACTGTGCAAATTAATATGTTGTGTTTGTACAGCTGAATCCATTTAGGCATTTTTAGTCAGATATTTTCTTTCTGTCTTTTGGAGAGAGTGAATGTAAAAGATGCTGATGCACATTCCACACTTCACATATGGTGCTAAAAATCCATTACTTGAAGAGCAGCGAAGACACAGGTTGATCAGAGAGAGCAGTTGAAGGTCAGATTTAAATAGATGTATAACATTATCCAGGCTTGATTAGCCATTACTTTAGCATGTATCTCTGAATGGCTATTCAAATATTGATGTTGAGCAAACACAGAGTACTGAATACACTACTTGAAATTAAAATCAAAAGCAAAATAGTAAAACATTAGCTTTGGACAATATTTTGAATATATTTATTATAAAACAGTGGGATAAAAAATTAGACACATTTTGAAACAGAAAGAGGATCCTTCAATACGGAGCATGGACTCTTGTTCCGATGTGGTTTTGCTGGTAAGACCCTTTTGCTGTGCTCCTAGATGTTAGCAGGCAGACTTTTTTTGCCACTGGATTAAAGGCCCTAAGGGAGATATGGAAAAGCTGACTCAGAACATCGCTTCATTACACTTTGCACTGCTTCTTAAACCTGACTGCTAGGGGGTCATGAAGGAATCCCTTGTGTCGCCTCACAGTGTCTTGTATCATAGCTAGCTTTTTTAAAACTAGTGTGCTGATTACTATTTCTTAAGCAAAATCAAAATGCTGGGGAAGGACTACAGGCAGAACTGAACTCTGAATAGTGAGAAAATAATCATAAAACCTAAAGGATTATTCAGCTCCCCTTGAAGAGTTGAAACGTTTTATAATATCTCTGGTGAAGAAAAGTATTTTCTCTTTTCCTTGTCTATTTTTTCTGCCCCATCCTATTTATGAGGAGGACCCTGATTTCTTCAATTTATTACATTATTTTTATGGTGGTCTTCAGGATTTTAGTGTCATGTTGATGGACTGGGCTTCTTTCCCTATTGTCTATTATGTTTTCTTAGCTCTCATTCATCTTCTAGTTCTGAATGGTGTTCATGTTACTGTTTGACATAAAGGTCATCTTGAGACTACTCTTAAAGCTTATCCGGAATATGTTGGTCTTCATTCTTCCCTCATGGTTGATTAATGACTTTGGTGTCTTACCTTAGAAATTACAGTATAATGAGCTTCTGAATAAGTTTTCATAAACTCATTCAATAAAAGCTTTTGAATTAGTTAATAGTTTTTCCTAACAAGAACTTAAAATCTTTATGAAATCTTTATTTCATAAAGATGACAATTTTGAAAAATCATTATTGGGACAATGCTAATCATGCTATTTTTCCAAATCCTTTCAAGGTTATAAAAGCAAGTAGAAGCATTTGGTCGTCTTTGCTGGATTTCTACAACGGTTTCATTTTCATTGCAAGGCTCCAATCTTGATAGGAAAATTGACTTATTTCTTTTAATATTTTTCTTTCTGAAGCTAATGTTCCTTTTGGGACATTAATAACAAAATTTTTTGTCTTTCTTTCATTAACGAAACCACCAAAGTGTTTTGTTTTGCTTCGCTCACTCTTTGGTCAGTCTTTTGTTTACCATCAATACACAGAGCTGAGACAGGTAATGCCATCAGAAAAATCAGCATTGTAATTTCCTCATAAATCCTTATGTTAGCTTCTTTATCGTCTAGCACTCAAGCTGTGTGTACAGAATAAGGTACAGAAAAGCCCTAAACTGCATCGGTTGTCACTAAAAACTACTAAAGGATGTTTTCCACCATCTTTATTCACAGTGTTGTTCTATTTGTTACAGCAGAATATCTTTTTATGTAGTCTACAGCATACCATAATTTTCCAAAGATCATCTCATGTATGCCATAAATCTGCTTGATAAATGCAGATATTTTATCAAAAATAATGTTGATCTATATCCATTTTAATCTAAAATGTTGAAGAATTTGCTCCGCATACATAAAGCCAATATTTTAAACACATCCCTCCTCCGCTTTTAGCTGAAGATCTATTTACTTCTTTATGTTCTGTGGTGCTGAACATTTTTGAAACACACTGAATCTTTTTACAGTAGGTACAGTCATCTATACTTCAAAATATACTATAAAGGTGGGGTTTTTTTCATTTCACATTTGGCTTGAAAGCTTATGGAAAGTTTGGAGGATTGTTTTTGTCACTTGTTTTAAGCTTTTCTGTGGTTAAATGTATCACATCTCCGGTATGAAAAATTCAACTTGATCAATGCAGAAGGTCTGATCTGAGTAATGTTGCTATGCATTTTATTTTAATTTTAATTTTTGATTTAAGGAAACTATAATCCAGCTGTTCAAAAATCGCATGCATTATACATATAAAGTATCTTTTGTCTTGGCTGATATGGCAGTATCACCACAGGATAAATATAGGATACATGATTCTGGATCCTGCAGACTGTATTGAGCTTCATTATATATCTGACACCAGTTCCAGAGAGGGGAGAGAAAGGTAAGAAGGAAGCAAAGTGTGTGGCAGCCCATGGCTGCTGACATTGCTCAGATTTCTTTCCTGGTCTGTCAGGAAATAAAGGAAACATTGTGAGAATGAACCATGGGGAGACCCCCGAATTCTACAGAGCCCTTTGAACACTGTTTTCTTATTCTGCTCTCAAAGACTGTATTGCTTCTTGCCAGGACTTCCATTAGAGCAGTCAGTTAAGGCCAAAGAGAACATGATGATATGTACGTGTCAAGCTGGCTTACAAGATCTGAAAGGAGTCAGGTAGACATCCAGGAGTCAGAGGAAAAAGGAGACAACCTGGAGGTTTTTATGTGTGCAACATTAGGTGTCTGAAAACAATAGTCAAGGTCTACAGTAACTGAACTAATCTGCTGAGATGCTCTTCTAAGTTTATAGATGAACATACTACATTTTTTTAAAATCTAAGGCTGATATGGAAGAGAGTAATATCTTGATGGGAAGATAGTAGAAATAAACCTTGGTTTCTCTGTTCAGCGACTGCACGGATGTGTACGGACATACACCCCCTACCCTCCAAAGTACATTAGCACAGAATAATTTTAACCTTTACTGAAAAGGACAGAAATGAAGCTGAAATTCATCTAGATTTAGTTAAAACAGAGGTGTCTATTCTGCTGAATCTCCTTTTGCAAATAACAGAAAATCAGGTCCCTCTGGTGGGCTCTGTAAATAATTTTTCCCACTTTTGCCCTTCTGATTGTCTCCTTACCCTGCTAGGGTTTAGCTGCCACCTCTGGTTAACCCTCAGCAGTCCTTTTCAACTTGTAGGGGATAAACCCATCCAGTTTCAGATTTCAAGAACTAGAAAAGTATTATTTGAAAATCTGAAAGCCCTGTGATTATATTAATGGACTGCAGGAACCAGGTGCAAGCAGAACTGTTGTGGGAAGTTGGTTTGCCCACAAAATGCTAAATTCAGAAACTTATTGGCTGATTTTCCTTTTTCTCCCACATATGACCTATTTTAAACTTGAGCCGATTTTGTTTTCAAAATCACTCTGTGGATTTCATCTGATCAAATACAGTAATCTGCAGCGTAGATCTTAACTTTCTCCCCAAACTCTCCCCGCTCCATTCATTATCGTCAACGTATGAGTATAACAGAATCATATTTAGGCTGACCAATTGTTCACCTGCCTCAGGGAAGAGTAAGCAAATACATGGCCCTTTTCCTGTTTGCTTTTCTGGTCTCTGGCTACTTCAATGCAAAGAATTTTCATCTTGTGCATGTAATTTCAAGATTTTAGCAACTTGCAAATTATTTATTCTACATCTACTTGTACAACCTTCTTTTAACATCCATACACTCTTTAAGCAGCCACACAGTCCTTTGGCATGGAGTCCTACAGATCTTTTTTTAATTCCACTTCCTTTTGTTCATTTTCAGTGCTGTTGATTTAATGAAGCTACAGTCATCTTTGTTTAATGTCTTCTATTTTTAATTTTAAAAATTTTTTTTAGAAACACTAAACAGATGATCTCATTTCACCTTTTTCCAGGCCATTCATGATTTTGTAGCCCTTTTGCATTTCACATCCTTTCTCCCTGTTGTCAGTTTTCTAGACTGAAGGGTACTAATCTGAAAAATTATTCTCATCCTCAAATATACATCTACAGCAGATAACACAAATCACACTTGAAAAGTGCTAATTTCTCTTTACTGGTTTCTGAGGGAACCTCGGATAACTAAACCAAAAACCAGACATTTGTGCTGGGTACTTTTAAATTTAGATGAAATCAGTCTCATCCTCTGTTTCTGGGAGTTATCTCATTATAAATGAGACATAAATATGTGGAAATTGGTGAAGAGTTTCCAGCACGAAAGAAATGAATAGAGCTGATAAAAAAAAAAGTAACTATTAGGCAATAAAATTGACTCATGCATTGTGTACAGAGATATGGAAATAAAAAATCCAGGCTCAGACACTCTGTCAGCTAAAGCTACTTCTTCTTCCTTTATAGTTTTTTGCTGCAGAGTTATTAATAAGGTTTACAGCTAAAAATTCAAAATAAATACCAGTGTTAGGATCTGAATAAATTTGTTAAGTATTGTTCATAACTACTAAATATTTATTTAGAAGTGTGCTGCTATAATTGTGTTCACTTTTACTCTTCTGATTGTCTCCCCATCCCACCCAAGGGAGCGAGTAAATGGCTGTGCGGGGCTTAGTTGGTTTCTGGGGTTAAACCATGACAATACGTAAAAAAAAAAAAAAAAAGAAAAGCTGCAATTCTCAATTAATGAATCCTTTTATTTAATTTGGGAAGAGATAAAATTCAAGCAAGCTGAATTTTCTTCTACTTGTTTCTTTAAAAGAATCAGTTTCCTAATGATTTAATGCTTTCCTTGTCTTCTCTAGTTGTTAGCTGGAGGCACATGTGATGCACACAACTACCTGAAATCCCAGATGTCAGGTTGTGAAATATGTCCTATCAGAGCCAGTGTCTGGCCACTTGGCAGAGCCCTGCATTATCAGCAGTCGGTCATGCTAGCAACTCTCAAAATTGCCTCTGGGTCAGTCATGTGCTCTTGGCTTTTATTAAATCTGTGAGGGGATTTGAGTTGTCCTGGTGCTATGTTCCATTTAGATTCATAGATGTTGAGGCCAGAAGGGACCATTGTGATCATCCAGTCTGACCCCCTGCTTAACACAAGCCACAGGATGCCCCTGATTTAATTCCTGTTTGAAGTGTATATATCTTAAATGAGAAAGCATTCAGTCTTTTTTAACATTTACAGAAGAATATGCCATGACCTAAGGCAGGTTATTTGAAACATTATTTATCTCCAGTGTTAAAACTGTACACCTTATTTCTGGCATGAATTAGCATGGTTTCAACATTCAGCCCTGGGCTTTTGTTGTGCTCTGCTGGATCGAAGAAGACATCCATATTTTATCCTCCTGTTTTCAGGTCATGCCATAACTTTTCCTTTGTTAAACTATGCAGATAGCTCTGCCAATGCTTAGCTATGAAGCTGTTTTGTGTTAAATTGATGTGACTGTTTATAGATATTATGGATAGGTGCCACCAAAATCCATAATGAAAATCAGCAAATATGATGCTAAAATGGTTGCTGATGGAAGGGCTCTCTAGTATTTAAGCAAAGTGGCTGTTTTTTATGTGCAAAACACAAGAATGTTTTATTGCAATACAACACTCAACATCTTGAACCAAAACTTCAGGAAAGTGTCGAGGAGAAGGAGCCAGGCAGTCAAGAGCAGTATGTAGTACCAGGACAGGGGACAAACTGTGTCATTTCAAAATTCAGTTCAGGCTGGATGGAGAAGATTTTTCCCACAAGGACGGTCAGACTGTGGCACAGGCTGCCTACATTGCACAGTCTCTGAACTTGAGGGCTTTTAAGCCCCAACCTGTTCTGACCCAACAACTGACCCTGCTGTGAGCAGGAGGCTGGACCAGGGACCACCTGAGGTCCTTTCCAGTTTGAATGACTTTATGATTCTACAATGTCATAAGATGCTTCAGGACACAGCAGCATAAAAGTTTTTTTCAGCTTTTTATATGCCTTTAAAAGCATAAAAATAGTATAAGTACCATAAAAAAAATGGTTTCTAGAATTATATTTGCATTCAATGTTTAATTTTTTTGGTAGCATTGATAATTTAGTTTATGAATAAAACTCACAATATTTCCTTACTTAGATTTCTGATTATACAGCAAAAAATGTTTATTTTTAATAGGTGGACAAAGTTAGCAAAAACATGTGTGTTGTTTTTTTTTGCACAGTGTAATGTCTATATACTCTTATTGATATAATTAATGTAATAATTAAGACAACAGGAAGAAATTGTTTCCTAAGAGAATGTAGGGACTAGTTGATTATAACAGAACAGAATTGTTCCATTTGGAAAGACCTTACAGTGATCATCTAGTCCATTTGTCTGGCCACTTCAGGGCTACCAAGAGTTAATTCATGTTGTTACTAAAGGCATTGTCCAAACGTCTCTTAAACACTCACAGGCTTGGGTATCTCTCTAGGAAGACTGTTCCAGTGTTTGACCACCATCTTGGTAAAGAAATGTTCCATAATATTAAGTCTGGAGCTTGCCTGATGCAGTTTTGAACCATTCCCCTAGGTCCTGTCACTGAATACCAGGGTTAGCACCTTATATTATATACAACTATGTAGAAATGAAACACTCCATGCAAAGAAAAATTCCAGAATGAAGTTTGGTTATCAAAAATACGTGCTGAAATTTTATTAAGTTTGCATTCATTCAAATGAGAATATCATTGTACATTTAAAAATATTTGGATTTCTGTAGCTTGAGGTATGAAAATGTCTGCTGAGGTGTGCATTACAGTTTTCTTCCACTCGACCTGATTACAATAAACCAGGCCTGGCTTCACTTTACTAAATACAGTGGCAAAATGAAATGTCTTCTTTTCTTGATATTTTACTGTTTAGTTGGCCAAAGACAAAGAATCACATTAGAGGGTTACCATCAGCTGGACATCTGCTATATCAGGCAAATCACTTTGAAAGTCCTTCGCAGGTCAAAATATTTTTCAGAACAGACAATGATGGCTTCATGTTTAACTACATTGAATTATGTCCAGACAAACAAATAATCCAGATCTCTCTACAATGATGCAATGATGACCGTCCTTTGCTTTCCTTTCCTTTCCTCCCCTAAATATGTTAATCTTTAAATTTGATCAATAGTTGCCCTTTATTTTCTTTAATATTGATTTGAAAAAATTTGTTTCTACAACTGAGGATGTCTACGTGTCCTGCTGGAAATCTTTGCCCTCAAATGATTCCCTCTTTACAGTTCAAAGTAGAGGCAATTCAGCAGTTTATTCTGTATATCTAATCTGAATCTGTTAATTTTCTCACATTTTGTTTTATCATTCAACATTTTCCTCTACATGGGAAACAAATAAAGGGGTTTGTGAACTTATTCCAATGATTGTTACACCATATATGTCTATAATTTATTTAGTGGATGGAATTTGCTACATGTTCCAAATTGAAACTTCCTCACAAAGGTCTCGATCCTGGTGACAATAAATTCTCTTGGGATGATTTCACAGCCAGCCCCGAACTGCGTGTGCCTCTTGGCATGCAGAGCCTGTGAGGGTTGGAGGAGATGGTTGGAGGAAGACTCAGGGCTTTTGGAGAAGCCACTGCCCTCCACATACCCCCAGACTCTCCCAAAGGCCTCACAGAGCTTGTACCCAGGGAAGGGCTGAACAAGAATCAGAGCTGGGCAGAATAATCTTTTGGTCTCTTTCCTCACGCTTGTGCAAGGCTCCACTTAAAGAAGGCTCCTTGAGAAAAACTGAAATAAAAATTTATGAATAGAGCAGTATTTCTTCTAATAAATGTATTTGAACAATGTCATCATATGCTTGATTGAGACTAAAGCATAAATTTATGATAGATATAGACATCACTAGCTTACTCCAGTGGTATCAAGATGAAGTACTAGATAGCAGTGGCTTAATACCTGCTGAGCACTTCACTGGTTTATACATGTTGTTTTCAAATTGTAGCTGATTCAACGTTGTTTGCCCTTGTTTGTTTGACAGACCTTCAAGAATTTTTTAAAGTTCATTTTGCAAGTGATTTTTTATACTCTTAAATGTATTTTTTGGGACTAATATCTGGCAATTATGCAATACTGTCACTTAAAGTTGTCTTTCAGGGAGAAAGATTGAAAGGAAGGAAAGAGTAAAGAAGGATTTATTCTCTAATTTAGACTTTGATTGGAACTAAGTCTTCACATTCTCTGTCAGCAACCACTGAATTAGAATTCTTTGGAGAAATAACTGCAGTAGCTGACCACACACCACTGTCCATACCAAGACTGGTACATATCTGTGTAAACACATCTGGAAAATATTGTAATTTATGTTTCTGCGTCTTCTACTACATTTCTCATTAAATTTGACTAGTTATAGATAGCTGATTTAATGCAAAAGAGGATGAAGAGTGGTACCAGTATAGTACAGTGAGGTAGAGAGAAAAAAGTACTCAGTTATTTATTAAAAGTAATTTAATTTCTCTCAGAATAATGTCAAAGTACATTTCAATGATTTTTCAAAGGAAAAAAAAGACTCTTCCTTAGACTAGAGAAAAGGACAGCTGAATAGTACAAACCACTGTATTTTCAAGATGGGAAAACTGAATTTTAATGGTATAGAATATTTCAATTATTTGAATTAAATTCTGAGAAGCTCTGGTGTTTGGACTTAAAATCTCAAGGACACTATTGTGAAAAACTTTGAAATCACCACAGCTGAGTATTTGTAAACTTCATTTATGCATTTGAACCTGATCTAGATTAATACATAAATAGCAGCATTGATCTGTCAGATCTGAGAGTCCTAAAAATCAGTCTGCTTAAGGATACCCTGCTCCTTTATCATATCTTATCCAAGCAGTCTTTAAATTTCCTAAAACATTTTCTATTTGATAGCTTATTTGATAATGGTGATATGGGAAGTTTGAAAGTATGTAGTATGACGGATACTGAAGGAATCTATTCTCATAAAATATAATAGGGTTGTTTGGGGTTTTTTCATTCTAAGATAAGCATGTGTCTTTAACCTTTAGAAGATAATTTAAGCATTTTTTTCCTGTTTTTGACTAATAAATCAAGAGAAAACATATCATTTACCATAATAGTACCTGATTCCAGTAATGCATCTGAACTGAATTATTTGGAAATTGAGAGACTATTTCTTCCGAAGACATCTCAAAGTCAATTTAGGAGACATTTCTGTATTTTTCATTTTAGTTGCATTTATAATAACACTGCTAGTGCACCAATACAAACTGCTTGTGACTTCCAACAGGCTTGCAAACTGGGACATTTTCTGAATACGGGTGCAAAGATATAAAGACAATTTTATCATCTGTGCATGAATCATTTTTAAAACTCTATAAACTGGACTGATAAAATTCATACACATTATCTGAAAATTATGTGAATGATTTTTAATCCTTAGAATTCATTTTCAATAACAATAATGTCAAAATACATTTTCAGAAGCGAACAGTCACACTACTGATTTCAAATTCTGAAGGATGTCTGTTATTCAAGTCACTTAATTTCAAAACTCTGTAGTAAAAATTCATTTTGTATAACATTAAGACCTTGTACATGCATACTGGGTGTGCAGGGTGTGTGTGGAGGAGGCAGGGGTAGAGACAGAGAGAGACTTTAGATTTAATTGCAAGAAACAGGTACTCTCATAGATAGCTGACCCATTCCTTGCCCAAATGTTTATAATTCAAGACATATCAAAGCTGCAGTGCCTGAAGATTGGATGTAGAATTCCCTGCCTGCAGCCTTTAGCCAAGCTAGAGGCACTTCTATAACCTGCAATATAATAATTATTATCTTTATTTTTGAAAAAAAATGAAATTGATATCCTGTAAAAAACCCCCAATTTTTCTTTCTTGGGCCCTGCTTCCTATCCTATCCATCTCCAACACAGTAGCAGCACAAGGAGGACTCTCAACCCAAACAAGTGAAGACAGATCTGCCCCTATATGTGTAACCAGGTGGCATTGGCAGCTTCTTCTCCATTTTCTTGTGTGCTCTTGACAAACTGGTTGACCTTGATCTACTCATCAGCCTGACTTGGTAGAAGAGATCACAAATTGTGAGAACACTCTACTTCTGAACCTTTGCTTTGCATAGGCTAAATAGGCCAAAGTTCACGAGTGTGTCAATACAAGGATGTTTTCCAGATTTCAAATAAATGCGGTTTATTTGGCATTATTTTGAACCTTTTCCAACTCAAAAAATATTGCTTTGAAACGCAGAAATAATGATATTCCAACAATTTCATTGACACTAGCAATCCTAATATCACCATATAATATGAAGTCTTCTTATTCTTTTTATGTTACAGGTATATTTTAAACCTGTGTGGATGCTAAGCAAAATAAATTCCATGAAGTTACCATTTAATTTGATAACTTATTAGACTGCTGATTGATTTATGTCAGATTGTGGTGCAAACTGAAAACCGAAAGTTTGTTTATCATCTCCTGCCCTTTTCCATAAAGATTCCAAAATTTCAAAAGTGGAAACTGGTTTTAAATACCTTCATTTTTAGTTACTTACACTGATATGCCTGGGGGGATGGGAGGAGGTAATGCTAATCAATTTATAACATATTTCTGAGTCTAAACTAATCTCTCTTCCTTCCCCTATAGACGGTAAAGACAAATAGGCACCTCTAGAGCCTGGAGGTTTCATCATTCTATAAGACCTAGAATATTCCTGGAAATACCTACATATAAGAGCTTTCATAATTATATCACATATGTAGAGTGTAATTTTTTTAAAATTAAAGTAGATGAAATGAAGAAATGCTGAATATCAAGCAAACGTCAGTGGGATCAGGATATGTTCAATGGTTATAAAAATTATGCTGCACATTGGTCTTCATGAATAAGCATATTAATAATTAGCCCATTTCAGTATCAAAACTCCCTGGTGATATTAGTCAGAGCATTGCCTTCAGATTTTAGTTAAAAACAAGATTACATGTTCTACTTTTTACCTTTTACAGAGGTAATAATGTAGTAATACTATATTATTACAACCTTACCAAATACATATTATGATTATGGTATGAAAAATGGAGACTCAGCATCTGAGATCAATATTATCCAGGATGTAGGGCTGTACTGTATCTATCTGTTCTGGCAACAAATACTTCAATTGATTTTTTTGAATACCTTTGGGGCTGTGGGGTGGGCAGGATAGAAAATCCTCTCTTTAACTTCTACTCAGAATTGCTGGGTCTGTGTCTCAAAGACCTTTTCCTGTCCTATAAATCAGTAGAATGAATGCTTCAATGACTGTGTGTAAATAAGCCTCACACTGCTTATTTGCTGTGCAGCTGTCTAAAATAATCCCCTAAAGGAACAACTTGGCCCATATTGTCTGTTTTGGAGAGCTATTTGTTCATAATCTTAAAATGAAGGGGTTTCACAAAATAGAGGTACAATATTCATCATCAAAAACTAGGACACTTTTCATGATAGATATCTATAAGGAAACAAAAAAGGATTCAGGTCAGAGCATTTCATCTTAGGAAATCTTTAGAAGCAATGTTGTAGGTTTGAGGAACATTTACATAGTCAATGATTTAAATCAGAAAAGATCAGCTGTTCTAAAGACACACAGCAAAGATATTATTCATTTAAATTTCTCTATCAAATAGATATTACAAGAAAGCGAATCATTACAGTGTTAATGGTTTTGCTCAAACATATATAAAACCTCATCCACATTAAAAATAACTATATATACTTAATTTCTTCAGAACAAAAAACACCTGCAGTGATCAGACCTTCTGAATATCAAAAACCCCCCTAAAGCATCCTTTAAAATAACATTGATAAGGCACAACAGACTGTGGGTCATATGAAAGTGAATAAAATTGTGGCTAATCCTGGAAAACAAGTTGAATGCTATTTCTCATAAAAAATAACTGTGAAAGAGTGTCTGGCAAAGTACCTTGAAAAGTCTTCATATTTTAGAAGCAATTATGAAATAGAATTTTGCAGTACATGAAGGGCATGATTCCCAAAATAAAGAGTTGCCATGAAGAGAAATTATTCCTTTGATGGTGTATTCCTTTTATTTACAAGCTCCATGTGGTAGTCCCAGGAAACATTTTTACTGCTGTAAGAATTTTACTGCTATTCCACTCAGTCAATATTTGCTTAGTATTTACAATACAAACACATGCTGAAAAAAAAAGAGGTGATGTTCTAAAGAAGATTCAGCAAACCTAACTCTTAGTTAATAACTTTGCTTAAAATTAGAATGCTGTAATTTTTTAAAAATAATTATTCCTAGAGAACTATTAGTACCTAACATTAATTGGTAATTTTCTGTTCAATATTTATAGTTTATATTACATAACATTGACTTATTCTTTACTTTAGATTAAAGGGCTAAAGTTGAAGCATTCAGCTCTTTCATAGACTGCCAGTAGAAGTGATTACAGACGTACTGATCATCCTTGCTTATGTAAACAATTGTGACATTGAATATAATTTAACAAGGGCGAGCTTCAGAGCTGAGATTCTTGTAAATTCATTGTTAAAATCCAAATGCTTCTAGACCTTCAAAGAAAGATAATGATTTCTCCCAAAATTTCCCCATCATATTTTTTAACTTTTTACATGTAAGAAAAATGACAAAATATGGTCTCATATTCACAATGTCATTTTCACTTTCCCTGATACCCAGCAAAACACAAAGTCACCAAAACAGGACTCCTCTGTACAATGGACATTCCCTTTTGGCCATATACACACACTATCTATTTTTTGGAAAAAAACCCCAGTTCATGAAGTATGTAGATGAGTTTAGTAGAAATTAGGAAAAGTGATAATAGTCCAAGACAACATGACCAGTGGAAAAGACTGAAATATTTGAGATTGCTTATCTTAGAGAGGACATAAAGATTTCTCGTAATTTATATAAAGGATTTAAAAGCAACACAGTGATCAGTTGTTCACTGTGTTTATGAGGGACAGCACAACTAGAAAACATCCTAACCTGTGACAAAAGAGACCTGGGTTAAATATTAGGGAAAATGTTCGCACTATAAGGACACACTACAGTAGATGGTACCAAGGTACAATGGAACATTTTAAGTAGGTCATTTTAAAGAAAATTTGAGAGAAAAGTATTTTCAGACAGCCTACTTAAAGTCCAGTCAAGGGATGGACATTGTCAGAAGTGGACAGTCTTTCAAGGGTTCTTTGCCAGCCTGCATTTTTATTTCCCACATTACAGGCCATTCGAGCTGACAGAAATTTGGAGGAAGCCAGGAGTCCTTATCACACAGAGGTGAATAGATGTTGGCCACCTTTTTGAAGGCATTGTGTTTCTGCATAAGGTACCAGTTTCATGCCTTATTCTGAGTCAGCAGCTCAGACAGGAGCTGGAAGTGGAAAGTATCACCTCTATTGCATTTTTGTCTTACTGACTCTTGGAGCTTGCCCTGATCCTGGGTGCATGCTGTGTGAAGTCTTCTCTAGTCGCTGTGTTGTGAAGACAGGATGGGAGGAAATGACAATTGGAGTGAAAGATCTCATCAGGTCTCTTGTCTCCCTCCACTTCTATAATTCACTGAATATTCTGAACAGCAAAAGGAACGAGAGCTCTGCAGGTGTACAGACTGTTCAGGTGTATTAATGCTACTTCACTCAGTTTTCTCCAGCTATGGCCCTCCAAGCCTAATCCAAGGTTTGAACCCTATTTTTAAAGATGTCAGTTTATGAGAGTGAATGCTAAAGGTCCATCCCACCCCTGATTCATAGCTATGTCCTAGAGAACCCACCGTCACTGTTGCAGAGACAAAATTGCGTCATGGGGCAAAAAAATATTTATGAACACTAGCTCTGGCACACAATAATAAGAACTTCTGTTTTTCCATGGTAAAATGTTCAAATCTTCTTTTCTACACAAGAGTTAAGAATCCATTATCATCTGTGAAAGGGGGAAAGCAGGCAATATAGACATAATATGGAATATCAGTTCTGCAGATTTACTCTAAAGAGTTCTTAAGTACTTATTGATGAGTAAAGTATGCAGCTCTAAAGAAACTTGCTGTTTGGAGATCCTCAGCTAAGAGACTTCTCAATCAGATCAGCTTACTTGGGTAAAGACTCTGTCTTACAACCAGAAAGTCTGACCAAACCAATTTAGTATTTTCTAGGACTTTCACTTAGATTCAGTACTCACTGAATCAAACAAATATTTTGAAATCATTAAAACAATTTTGACAAAACAGTATATTCTCATGCAGTGTCATTTTGATAAAAAATTCACATCAAGTTGCAACAGCAGAAGCAAAATGCTCTTTATCTCTGAAGGGCTTAAAGGATCTAGTTATACCTAGGTAGACACATTTGTACCAGCTTTGGTTCTGAAAGTAGGATGCACAAATTTTTAAGACTTCTAAAATCTTATTCTCTAGATATGAGATTGTATCCTATTGTGTTATAAAGGATCCATTTAACCCATGTAACAACTCTTGAAATGTTTTCTACTGTTTTAATGTTTGGCTGAATTTTGTGTAGATGAAGGCTACTCTATCTTCACTACAAATTATGCCACTTTAGTCCATCACATAAGGGTATTTGTTCTATGACACTCTTTTAATGCTCTCATATTTTGGATTTATTTTCTCTTTACTTCTGACCATTGTTCACTGTTTAAAGTTATGAAGCTCTTCTCACCATATTTCAGCTGTTTAGTTCTCTTAAGGTAATATACAAATTCACAAAAGTTATTTGCCAACTTACCACAGATAACTTTCAATTGAGAAGAACTGTGATTCCTCTGCAGCTTGAGAATTCTCAGTAGGGCTAAAAATGAGATTCAAAGAGGGAGTTTTTTTCTTTTTTATGCTACTTTTATGAACAAAGGCCTAGTAGAAATTATTCAGCCAGATAGCATGCAATTTAACAGAAGTAGAACTACTTAGAGGTAACCTAAGGACAATCTTGGGAAGAGATTTGTTTTCTGGTCACACTTCTTCTGTCTTAATAGGTTACATTTGATCATCTTTCCTGAAGTAACTTTTTTCAATGAGAGAACAACTAGATTTAAACATGACTGTTTCTATAGTTAACCTTTTCTATTAGTATTACTTTGATTTAATGGCACAGAAATTTCCACAACAGAGGGACAGTTACCAGTGGACTCTTCTGACTATATCTTGGATCCCACTCAGGAAGGCCAAAAGAGAAAATGACGTGACTCAGCTACACGATGAAGGCAACTCAGTGGTCCAGTCCTTGCTGACTAAGGTTACTTATGACACATACCTATGTAGACATAAAGGTTTCATGTAACAGTGATAGTCCGAAATCACCTCTTAGCTTCATCTTCAGTGCAGCCAAGCACATTAATTATAAGATCTATCACACAAATGTTTGGAGTCGTTTACCCATTCCCATAGTTTTCTTGGCAACCCCATCTTTCCTTACTGCTATTTGACTACGTTTCAACTGGCTTTAAAGAAGTGATTCTCCACTGTTCTCTGCCCTGCTTGTGAGCAGCACTCAGTTACCTTATCTCTTATCAGTCTTAATGTTGGAATGTCAAGATTGAAGATCTGCTTCAGAATCAACATCTTCCTTCTCAAATTGCCCCAAGAAATGAGTACTACAATTCTTATTCATTTGCCTTTCACTTATATTTTGAAGTCTCGGACATGTAGTGGAACCCCGTTTGGACAAGGTCTGTACAAAATATAGAACAAAAAGCAATACTAGCCCTGGGGGTTACCTACCAGCCCAGAACTTAAAGAGTTATTGAGTTCTGTGGGACAAGATTTGTATTCCACTCCACAAGTCTCAGACAGCATTGCAATCAGACCCCAAGCTCACAACGAACTTGGATGCAAGAACCACTCCATTTCCCTTCCTAACCTCCAGGTCCCCAGAAAGTCATACGGGTCCAAGGGCTAGGATAGCCCTTCAGCACGTTCAGTCTGAGTTTGGACGTGTTCAGGGTTGTCACCTGCCCGGGCGCTGGGGTGAGAGTCCTGTGACTGGGCCTGTCTATTGGTCTGGACACAACCACGTGTAACCCCTTCATTAGAATGTATCACCAGACATACCCAAAACTCAGCAGTAGCACTACTGCAATTTTGGCCTCACTTTCTGCCTCCCTGATCCATCCCAAATCACTGTAAAAGTATCCCAGTGTGGGCGACTGGGTAACTTTCTGGTGTATTAAAGAAAAGATATATGTACAAGGAGGAGGAGGATGTGCTCTGTATGAGGTGTGCCATGGACACTATCTCTGCCACAGATAAAGCTACAACATCAAATCCTTTCCTGTCGGTTTTGGGTTTCCAGGCAGGGATTAGCTTGAGTCCTGCGTCAGATAATAAAGGTTTGTTTGCTATGGAAAATATTAAGTGTGCTGCCAGGGCCACTGAAAGATAGTTTCATGTCACAACTTCCACTTAGCGCGCATTCCTTTCCTCCTTCCTGTTTTCCAGCCTCAGATCACATCACTAAAAATCAGAAAAAGATTGGAATAAGTGGGCATCTGGGGCTTTGGAGCTTTGCTCCTACCACTACAAAGCAACAGTGGAGACCTTATAGGGTGATGGTGAGGGAAATGATGCAACTTAGGTGTGGGCTGGGCCCTCTCTTCCCTCCAGCACACCTTGCAGACAGCTACTGCTTCAAGTAGGAGGTACCGCCTCTATTTCAGGCAAAGTTTATTCTACTGACATGCAAATTTCTGTAGGATTACTTTGCCTAAGCGTTAACAAATATTTTTGATTTGCTGGGTATACAGACTAATTAGTCAGCTGTAAGAAACAGCTGGTTCACAATGTTCCAATATTAGTTCTTTCCATGATTTTGATTTAATTTCAAGGGCAGACTAGGGAGACCAAAGTTGTAGAAAGAGGGTTTTTTGTTATTTCTGTTGTCGGCTCACTTGTTTGTTTCACTTCTTTTGCAAATCTTTATTTGATGCCTATTCATAAATTGTACTGCTGTATTATAGTATCTCATTATCCTTTATTAGCAGAACACTACTAAATTGAAGCTGGAATTATATATCATGCCCTGCATATGGAACAGAGCAGCATATGGAGACTATGCCTACTGCATTTTTCAAGCATAAAAAAGCAGGAAATTATACAGGAAATTATACATATTTCAAAGACTCTCTGCCAAGTGCTTCTGTGCTGTATCCTGTAATTCAGAGCCATGTTCATCTTTACTGTGTCATTTAAAATTCATTAGAAATATAGTAAGGTCATAATCCATACAGTAAGGAAGGAAAGCAAATTATTTTCCTGAACTTACTAGAACAAGTCCCAGTAGAACTGGTTATTACGTCCCCAGCATCACATCAATCGAAATGGTTTCAGAGGGTATGTTCCAACTAGTAGGGACAGATTATTTGTTTAACATCAAAGCACTCTGAGCAACTCAGTCTGACTGATAAAATATAAAGGTGGGAGTAATGCATCCTCTGTACTATCACGAATGTGATTGGGAATCTCTCCTTTAAAAGGAGTGTTGTCTCAGTAAAAACATATGCAATTCTCAAAATGAAAACATTTAAAAGTGTTTACATGCTAATGATCTTGATTAAAGCATGAAGTGAATCATATCCTAAGGCTTCTGGAAAGGAGTGGGGTTCTTTTCTTTGCATAAAAGCATTTTTGCCAAACAGCAAAATTCAAATTTGAGCAAAATATTTCAGTCGTGTAGACATTTCAGTTAAGACAATTTTCTCTCATAATATAATTTTGTTGGTAATTTTAACATCTTAAAATTTTATTTCATTGTGTAGAAGAGAACATATGATGATATCATACAACTTCCTGCAAAAAATAATTTTCTTTGTATGTCTCCTTTTCTTGCACAAAGAGACAATAAGTTTTTTTTACCAACTCTCAAAGAAAAGATACTTACCTTTAAGCCAAACATCAGCATAATAAACAAGGTAACATAAATACTGGTTTCACTATGTCCCATTTAATCTAAATTCAGTAGCAGAGACAGAGGGGTGAAATAAATACAGTAAAAAACCCTCTCTGTAGATTAAAATGGGAAACATCTTAGTCCATAGTGACAAGATCTGGTTAATTAATAATGTCAGATCAAATTTTACTGTGCAATGGACTGTCCATCTAGTTTTGAATTGATGGACTCATGGTGAAATCATGCAGTACTATCACCTTTTTTCTGAGATGAGTATTCGGTGGCCTTTAGAATAATTGGTAGGGGGAAAAAAATATGTATACAAGCAAAAGAAGCAGAAGGCAAAGAAGATGACACATGGAGGTCTCCTCTGATACTGTGCTGAAAAGAAACCCCAGAAAAATGAGCACCGCCTTGCTGTACTGAACAATTCTGCAAGATTTTCTGTTTTGGGATGCATCCTTCACCTTTTCCCATGACAGTCATACAGATGTTTCTTCTCACAGAGCGTTCTATGGGCACCTCAGGGAGAAAGGGTCATCCTACCATCTGAGGTTCCTCTCCAGATGATTAGGCCTGGACTGGCACTCATCATTCCCAGAGGGCAAGTCCAAATGGCACTTTTTTTTTCTTTTCTCAAAAGCCACATTCCCAGCTCAGGAGCCCTCCATGCACAAATTTTATGTTTGGCTTAACTACCTGCCAAGTACATTAATTTAAAAGTAAAATGCATTATAGGCATACCAGGATAGGAGTATTTCTATTTAGGTCTGTATGGAGTGAAGGAAAACATGCCTTCTTGACATGCTCCACATGATCCTGCGATGATCTGCTCTGACAAATGGTGGAGACCCTGTGCCACTTTGACCAGTTATCAGATTATAATTCTTTTTATCCTCAGGGAGGAAGGTCACCAAGGTCTGCAGAAGAAAATGGCAGTTGAACAAAGAAGCAGCTCATGGAACTGCACTAGGGCTATATTATGAAGTCGCTTGGAATTTATTAGAACTTACCTTGCAAACACTATAACTTGATAATGTGAGGATCCTATATGCAATAACTCAAAACAGATGTCACTCCTCTCACTGCAGTCTTTTTCTAAAGCCTCTTGTACAATGAGGATAGCCTCCACTCCAGTGCTTTCCCTTATAGAAATTAATCAGCATTTTCCTGCATTTCAGGTTTGGATTGTTTTCTTAATGACAGTGGAACAAGTAATTTCTTCTCATAAAAGTTATAGTTTATTTAGGATTCTGGAAACTAGGCATCACAGAATTGCCACTGACCTTTGTTTCCTCAGCTAATAACTTTATTTCTTTTAATTGGGGAAAGGGCCAAGAGTTTCACAGTGATGAAAGAATTAACAACTTTTTGGCAAGTGTCAGCTCTCCCTTCAGGAAAACACCCTGCCTTGGATAGTTTCATCCATTATGATAACAGAAGCAGACAGGGGTGTTTCCTTTTCTCTCAACAGTCAAAGGTATTTTGGAAGAAAAGATGGAGAGAAAGCCAACATCAATTTTAGAATATAAAAGAAAGAACCCAAAAATTTCAAGCAATTTAGCCTATTCCACACTCTGCTCTTGTGAAGAGTGTTTGAGGTAGCTACCTGATGTCCTACTCTCTCTTCATGAAACCCACGAGCATCAGACCTCATAAAGGAGAGAGCCTGCAAATATCACCCTCGCAAGTACAAGAAAAAGGGTCTTGCTGAAAATGCCTCTCATGCCACTTGAACAGTTAAGATAAATAGAGTGTGGTGATGGGATGTTCTGAGATTTGGATTGCGATTTTATGTAGGGGCATGATTTCTGGGCACTAAAATGGGCTGCGATGATGCTAAGGGACACAGAAGTCATTGGCATTTGGAGGCAGGAGAAGCTGGAAGCTGTGCACCTTGAGGCACCAGTGTACTGTGTCAAGGGACAGTATGTCCTTTCTCATTTGCGCTGGACAGTGACAGCTAAGCACTGCGTGCACACCAAGTAAAGATGGAGAGGAAAAAGGGAAGTCAAGGAAATGAAAAAAACCGTCAAGAGAATGAAATTATAGCACAACTTTTTCTGAAAAAAAAAATCTTGATTTTCATGGGAACTTCTACATATATGATCCTCTGTACTGAGGAGAAACACTGAAGGGTTTTATACTGATTCTGAGAACGATGAGGTTAGGCTATCGTATTCTAGACTAATATAATAGTGCATCCGCAGTGTCCATGACAAGATGATCACTAAAAAAATTAGGCACTTTTAGAGCTAGATAAGGAGGATGGGTTGTGTGAGATTCATGAACCTTTGCCTTTTTATAAGCACAATTCTTATGATGCATGTCTTGCATCTGCATTTGAACCTTTGGCCTTTAAATGTCACTCTTTGTGCATTAGCCAGAAACAAGGAGAAAAAATACCATAGTATGGGAAAAGTTACAAAACAGCATCTGCTTGTCAGAGGAGCCAAAGACAGTAATTTCAAGGTCAACATTTCCCTTGATTTTATTCCATATGATTATTTATTAATGAGTTCTGGGCAAGCAATTACTGAGCTTTTGGTTTTGGATTTATTTTTCTGATGAGGGCTGAGGTTAGCTTCCAGTTCATTCTCTCTTTAATCAATGGCATCTGATATATTTAGATTTAATTGGAATATCTATCCATTCCCACTGTATTCATTAAGACTGAAGAAGCCACAGGCAGTGGTTTGCCAAGATACCTGACATCTCCCAGCAGCTACTCAATATGGAAAGGATATCCTCTAAGAAAGTGTTCTTCTTATGATTTGGCTAAATGTAGACAGTATTTGGCCGTATGTAGGTCAGCAAAGAGGAACTGATACATTTTACCACCCTGCTTCCTTACTGTGGAGCTTAATATTTTGAAGGAAGTGTAAAACCAAGGTTTGGAAGGATAAGCAGTTTAGAAAGAGGCTAGGGAAGATAATCACAGGGTTGGAACAGACTTCAAGATCATCTAGTTCAACCATTGATGTAGCACCACCATAAATCACCCCTAAACCATATCCCCAAGTTCCATATCCAGATGCCTCTTGAACACTTCCACAGTGACTTCACCACCTCCCTGGGCAGCTTATTTCAATGCCTAACCACTCTTTCAATGAAAAAAATTTCTAATATCTAATCTGAACCTCCTCTGGTGTGTGATGCCACCTCTTCTTGTCCTTCCACTTGAGACATGGTAGAAGAGACCAGCCCCTACCTCACCGCAACTTCCTTTGAGGTAGTGTAGAGAGAAATGAGATCTAACCTGAATCTCCCTAGTCTGCTCCAGGTTAAAAAACCCAGTTCCCTCAGACACTTCTGATAAGACATGTTTTCTAGACCCTTCACTAGTTTTTTTGCCCTTCTCTGGACATACTTCAACACCTCAGTGTCTTTTCTGAAGTGAGAGGCCCAGAACCAGACCCAGTACTTGAGATGTGGCCTCACCAGTGCCAAATACAGCAGGGGAATCACTTCCCTCGTCCTGCTGGTCACATTATTCTTTATCCACACCAAGATACTGTTGCCCTTCTTGACCAGCTGGGCACACACTGGCTCATGTTCAGCCAGCTTTTAACCAGCACCCCATGTACCTTTGTGCTGAACAGCTCTTAAGCCGCTATTCCCCAAGCCTGTAGCACTGACTGGGGTTGTTGTGACCCAAGTGCAGGACCCAGAACTTGTCCTTATTCACCCTCATACTGTTGTCCTCAGCCCATCAATCCAGCCTGTCCAGATCCTTCTGCAGACCCTTCCTGCTCTCCAGCAGATCAACACTCCCACCCAACTTGAAGTTGTTTGCGAACTGACTGAGGGGCACTCAATGCCCTCATCCAAAACATCAACATAGATACTGAGCAAGACTGGGTCCTCTTGTTGTTGGATCAGACATGACCACTGGCAGTACTGAGTTTCCAAAATCTTATTTCCTTGTATTATAATTAAGCTTTCACTTGGAAATGTAGAAGAGTCCCTATGTCATCTTTTCTTCGTGTTCTCTTTGTAATACACCATCACCACAGCTGTGCTACAAGAGACTCTTCACATTACTGCAGCGGTGGCAGCCTCTATGCCATAAAACACTTTCTGCTACGAAGGAATCAGCCAACTCAACATCTTATCTGGTTTTCATTTCCTTGCAGAAATAAAGAAGCTCTTCATGCACGTGACAATGCATGTGGCTAATCTTGCTTTCTGTCTGAACTGATCATAATTGTTAGAAATATTTTTTGAGAATGACATCTTTTTATCCACAGATAGGCTTTTCAATACCTTTAAGGAACATGTTTTTTCAGGGTTCAGAAGGTGAAAACATGCACTCACTCTAAAGGAGGCAACTCTCAGAGTAGTCTCATTCTGTAGGAGGATCTTTAACTTTTTATAATTGTTATTTTCTATTTCATTTGCTAAATCTACCAGGTTATCAGATTTTATCTATCATTTTAATATTCTATTTCTTATTCTTATTTGCTCCTTTGAGCTAATGTGCATTCAAAAATCTCAGTATTATTTCATGACATAAATCTGTAGTGTTGCTTCATATTTTGCATCAATAACAAAATATTTGTCCTGCTCCTTTTTTACCAGTTACCACAAATACAGATGAGTTAACCATTGAACATACTTTGTTTCCTGTCTCCTTTTGATAGAGGGTGTAACCTCACAACTGTGGCTAGCACAGACCTTTCCCGTGAGAATTTTCCTTCTCTTCCTTCTGTGTTCTATAAACAAAGATAAAGTTTGGATGTTATTAAAAACAGTTCCTCGGGTTTGGACAGTTCAGGCCTGGCCAATTAGGCCTAGGGGGAGGGTTTGAACTGGCCAATCTGGGTGACCTTTCAAGAACCTATATAAGCTGGAAACAAATAATAAAAGACACCCCTTTTCCCTATGCTATGCGGAGAGCAAGTCTTCATTTCTCAACAGCGGCTTACAGCGACACACAACAATTGCTTTTTGTTTGCACTTGAGATTCCTTTTTGTCAGCAGATGGCCTTAGGAAATTTTTAAAGATATATGTGCCCAAACCATGTCCAAAATCTAGCAGTAATCACTGTTATCATTTTGTCTTTTAGAATATTTGGAATATTCGTAGACATGTGAAACTATTGCATTAATGTTTTATAGACTCAAAAGCCGCTAATGTTACCACAAAACCATGTATTTCATAGTGCCTACATAGTTTTCGCCTGGGACGAGTGACACGGTCTCAGCCAAATGCCCACAATCAGCTTAGGAGCTAGCGCAGCGCCAGGATTGCTCCTCATAGGTAATACACATGAATTCACCCTCTGGAGCCGAGCTTGGGCCCTGACTCTTCAGTTTACCACAAATTAACTGCTGGAGAAGGAGACTCAGCAGTAAGATGACACACTGGTTAAATATCAGAAGGGGTTTCTATGGAGGCACTCTTGTCCAAATTTTATTTCAGTATCTCCAGCCCTCAGACCACTAAAGATCTGTTTAGTGTGATTGTAGAGGAGAATGCAGCAATCAAGACACTTTGCCGAAGTGACTTCCGAGATGTGTTTACATTTTCTTTTCTGAATAGACTGGTATAGAAGTTGGATGAGCCACTTCCTGCAGTCTGAGTGTCGAGTCAGTGGATGGGATTGCAGTGGGATCCACCTCCAAGGACCTCCTTGTGAGCTTCACACTGAGCAGTGTTAGTCCTAGGGCTCACGTCCCCCTTCCACCAACATGAGGAGCTTTTTGGAGATGGACTCTAGGTAAATGACATTACTGTGAGGAGAATGGCACATATAATGCAATTTTTTTCTGATAATTCGGGCACAAAAGAGAGTCTCAAGGGAGGAATCTCTCTTCTCTCATAAGCCCACCATATGTCAGTTGCTATAATAGCCTGTCTGCCTCAGTCCACCATGCACGTAAAACATGCAAACACAAAAGCCTGCTACTGGATAACTACTAGTCTGATGTCATTCAGCTTCCTCCTCTTTGTCCTCACAACACAATGCAGATTTTGGTGCTTTAGTCTCACATTATTGCTGTTTCACAATTTTCTTTGAAATCATTATTTAAAATTGAATCCCTTACGGTCTATTTTTAAGGAGAAAACAAAGGATTTTATAAAGCAACCTCTACAAAGAGACTCTTCTTTTGTCTATTCTTCTCTGTCTTTTCAATCTATAAGAAAAATGGCTGGTGCTTTTGGTAATTCTAGCTATTTAAAAAAAAATTGCAACTGACTGTGAAGTAAGATTTTAGAAAGACTTTTTAATAGGAGTTCAAAAGATTCATACTTAAAAATATTTCTCTTTTTTAAAAAAATTTCTAATTTTCACAAATAGCTTCAAAGAAGAGTTCTTTTTTATCATCTGAGCAGTTTTTTAGTGTAATTGACATTAATATGTATTAATGAAAATAATTCAATAAAAGATTCAGGTATGTTAATCATGCAGATATATACACAGGTACTTAAACTATTCCATTATCTCTGTGGCTACTGGCAAAATCTTTAGCTAAGATTGTCCAGTCTTTGTCGAATTTTGATTTCTTGTATTTCATTTTCTAGTTTGCTATTTTTTTGCCTTGTCAGAGGCCGATTTTCTTCTTTTTTTTTTTTTCCTGACTCAGACTTTCAGCAAAATAACTCAGCCATTCCTTAGGATCAAAACTAGGAATGAGATTCTCATATAACTTTCCATATCTTGGTGACTAAGAACAAGCAGGCAAAGATCTCAGGCTTGACTTTGCTCAGTAATAAAAACTGATTTACTCTGGGGAGAATGAATGAAAATGACTCTTCCCTGTTGCTCCAGTTTCCACTGAAACTATTTCACTATTACTTATTTTCATTGAAAAAGTAAGAAATGTTTTTTTGTTTTATTCTTTTTTTTTTTTTTTCGGGAAAAAGCAACCCTTGATCTTTTTCCCTTCTTTTTTTTTTTTTTTCATTTTTTATAATTTTTTTTTTTTCTTTCAAGGAATTAGCATTAACTGTAACTACTATATAAAATTCTTCACTTTATTCTCATTTCTGGAGGGAAAACGTGAAATTGTAAGCACTTTTTTCTTTTCATCTGAATGTAGTTTCCCTTCCTTTCTATAATTATGCAAAGAGGAAAGTTTAGCCTGTGACATAGCATACCACAGGGGCTAGAAAATAGGTTAAATAAAACACTAATTATACACTTATCTCTGTCAGAATAAGAGTTTCAGAAGGGAACAGGGAGCTATTACACAGTTAGGAGGATTTGTCCTGGGATAGTTTCATGTGAAGTAACCTATTTAGGAGTTTTGTGGGGGACTACAGACTGTTTGTTAACACTTATAAGCCATTCTCAGATTTGACATATTTTGAGAAGAAAAGGACACAATGAGGTAGTAAGAGCACCTGAGTCCAGTCCTCCTGTTGCTGTGCAGGGCTTGAGCTGCTTGGAGAGCCTAACCCTTGGTCTGACCCCAGTGGCAGACCCTGCCTCAGGGTCCTCCAGTGATCACAGGAGATCTTGTGCTCCATCCTGACTGACACAGGATGAGAATGCATACTTCCACAAGCCATTCATATTGAAAAAACCACAGAAGTTCATTATCAAACCAAAAACCTGTGGTTAAGTTTCAAAAAAATCCTTTTTCTTTGTGGAAGGCTGTCTGCCCGTATCAGCCCTCTGCTGATCTCCTGCAAGCATGATCAGGATCAAGTAAGTGTTTATGTAAAGTAGAATGAGAGAAATTAATTCCCCTAGAGGGAAAAACCAAAATAACCCAAAATAAAAACAATGAAGGGCTGTGCAAAGCACTCTACTAGTGGTTTAACAATTTTTCTGAATCAGCTGAACTTGCTGAGGTAGCAGACTTAAATTCAAAGCCTTGGTCTGAACCAGGCAGAGCAGGGATTGGCCCTGGCAGCACTGTCTCCCAAAAAACTTGCCTAACTGCTGCACTGTAGGATTTCAGAGGTACCACCACTATTAGTCAATAATTCTGTGAGTGATTGTCAGATTTTATGTCATTCCAAAATCAAAGCACATTGGAAAAATATTGATAGAATTGATGACTGTATTTATTTATGGTGTATGGACTTAGACTCTGACCCTCAGCATCCTCTCGTTGGAACTACAAATGAAAAATATATAACATATCTCTGCAGGCTTTGCTACTGTGCAAGAGGGTTGGCTACAGGTCTAAGACAAGTAACTAAACAGGAGATGGCAGTAAGGAGAAGGAGTGGCAAAAGCAGAGATTTGTGGAAGACCTGGGGACCAGGAAAGAATGAGAAGTGACAAAGGAGAAGGAGAAGATAAGACAATATTTTCATTATTTTATTTCACTGAAAAAACTTCCATAGTAAATTTTAATTCATAGGTAATTTGGAAAAAATCAGAATTCTTTGTTTGATGCTTATTTTATTCATTTGCTAAATATTTAACATCCAGCTAGATTTAATGGTACTGGAGAGTGGAATTTATGCATTTGTTTTTCTGAGGCTGAAGCTGTTTCCAAACCAAAATAACACACTATAAAGCTTCTTCATGCTGAGAATTCTGTTGGAGAAATTCCAGGTGCTGAAGGTTTTACTGATGCTGTACTTTGGAGTACTACCAGGTTTGTTTAGAGCTGCTTTAGTGCTATCATTGCTCTTTCCCTTGCTTCATTAGTCTGACAAAAATCAGTGATGTGTTTCATATACTTTTTCTAAAACCGTTAATGAAGGCTGCAGTAGACAATTGAGCCTTGTCAATGGATTTTGGGTGAGCAGCCACTTGTTCCTTCTAATTTCGGCACCTCAGAAGGGGCAGGGAGAAACTTGTTTATGGTGAACAAGTTTTTGTTTTTAATTTCAAGGGATGTAGTGTTTATCACAGATAAATGCTTGTTTATGGTGAACTACATTTTTTTTTTATTTCAAGAGATGTAGTGTTTATCACAGATATTGTACAAGTACATCACAGTATAGCAAACATTATCAAAAATTTTCACTAAAACCAAAAAAATACTTGAACAGGGAATTACACAGGTATGCAAGAAGATGTGCAGGGGTGCTAACATTTCACAGACACAACTGTGCAGCTGCATGTAGGTTTTTGGATTTTAAGTCTATTTATTATCATTCTCTTGCTTCTAGCAACTGGACAACTGCTTCCACTGAGGTTTCACAGCATAGCATGTCTAGCTGGGTGTCTCTGACTCTCAGTGCCAGAGCAGGGGAAGAAGCATGTTTCTGAGAAGCTGCATGAAATATGTTGCTGTGTGCATATATTTTAGAGAGATATTCATGTCCTGGAACTTCTGTTTATGCCTAGAGTGTCTGAGCCCCTAGAATACCTGTCATAAATTGTCACTGGATTAAGGGGACCAGTTTTCAACTTGTATTGCACCTTTGGGGGCCTAATTACATTCAAGTTCCACCAGAGCAGGTATCTAAAAATGGTGCATGGAATTTAAAGAATCACAACAAATTAAGCTTAGAGGAGACTTGAAAGACCATCTGTCCATCCTAAAACATCATAGGAGTCCTAAGACTCTACAGTGGGTAAATCTTCTCTGTGATCTTCCCCATTATCAAGCATTTACATTTCAAAAGAAAATGCTGTAGTTCCCATCCTGCACAAACTCTCTTCCTTGTCTACTGTAGTAACAGAGAAATTGTGCAGGGGACTCTTGTGAAATGACTCTGAGTTACATTCAAAATACTGTTTCTTCCTGTATTCTTTCATGAGCAACAGTAAGGCTGAGTTGCAAGTATGCCCTGATACAGAACAGCTGCACAGCAAGTACTGCCTTCTTGCATTTTGCCTGACAACTTTACTATGACCTTGCAAACTAAGGCACCCATCTGTCATTTATAATTCATGTATCACCATCAATTTATAGAGGACTAGGCAGTTTGCCCTATGTCTCTAGCTAGGAAGAAATTAAAAACACAGCAAAATCCCTCTGGATTTTTTTCTGTAGAATTGTTACTGAAGACGATGATACTATTAGTTACTTCTTGTAAGCCATTAGCCAGACAATTTTCTTCTCTGCAGCTTATTTGAAATCAAAGCAGACTTCTTGTGCTTCTATAACAAATAATTTCTTTCCCACAGGATGGGATATTATGGTGGATGTGGTAGAATATCTCAGTGAATGATTGCTTACCTATGGGCATCTGTAATTCTAAGTGAAATTTTCTGAACAATCTTTTAAAAACCCCAATATATGAAGGAGCTCTCAGTAATTTTAGAAATCTGTCATTAAATTTTCTAATTAAAGAGAACTGCAAAAGCAGTAAGGACTCTTTTTCTTTTTGTTGTTTCTTTGCTATTTATTTGCTTGTCTTTTAAAAATATTTGTGCGAACTGCAGCTCTGAATATTTCCCAACTAAACTAGCTATCGATGTTGGAAAATAGCAGTTTACAATTAAATCTATCTTTAGTATTTCACAGAATCAATAAGGACAAATCTTCTCTCTGCTTTAAATTTGTTTCACAGAATTAGAAGGAGTAACAAGGGTATCAGAAAGCCTAAACCCTCCTCAAAACTCCTTTGGACCGGATGCAATACAGAACAAAAGACGGGGAAAAGCAAACAGGAAGAAAACAAAGAGATGAGAGAAAACTGATTTCCCAATTCCCAGCAGATCAATGGCAGATCCAAGAAGTAAATCCACATCACCTAGTTCCTAATATATTGTTTTATGTAGTAATTGAGGTGACCAACTTCAGCCAATCCATACTTTCTCCTCCAAGAGAAGCAAGTAGAATTTACTTGGCTAAGACCATATCTGCCCATGAAAACTGTGTGCACCACCTTATACATGTTCCAATTAATCTATAACCGGTATACCACGACCAAGTTTACAAAGATTTGGCCAGAGGACACTCAAGCAGACACTTCTGATTTGATGTAGGAATGAAGGGGCTGGCATTTTTAAAAGTCTTGCCAATGGGTGGTTTTTTGTCAGGAGTAAAAGGCTGTTTGGAGATTGTTCCTGGACTATAACGGCATCCTTGACAACATTCATTAGAACACGCTTGAGTCTCCCTCCTACAACTTTTCATCCCTTAAAACATTTAATTCTAAAGCTGGATCAAGGGGGAGATCAGATTTAAGCACCAAATCCAAAAGCTAATGAAATATTATTGTCCTGAATGAAACAACAAAATTATGTCAAGTCAGTAAATTGTGTAAACATTTTACCCGTTCTTAAGGTTCCATTTCTGAGATATAAGTTCTATGCAAATTTCAAGAAGAGAATGAATCTACTGAATATTTTAACACCTTCCCACATGCTCTCGAAGAACATTACAACTTCACTGGAAACTTCCATTATGAAGACATACAGTATAAAATTTCTTGTGCTAGAAAAGACCAGTACATCTCTTTACAGACACTTTTCAACTTCACCCTGAAAAGAAAAAAATTGGTTACAGCACATATTTGAGGCACCAGGATGAACAAGCAACTGAAATCCAAGTAAATGCACAGCCAAATCTGAAGAAGAAGCATTGATGTGAGCACACAGTGACCCTCCAAGCAGTCCAGTAGAAATCCCCCAAATGCCCAGTGCACACACGTGTCCAGGCACCCACGTGAGGAAAGGCTGGCTAAGAATGTTGTGTGTGGCAAGATCACAGGGGCTGGAGATGAATTCTGCTCTTTGGGCCACCATTAAAGGAGCAGGGAGTGCCACTTGCAGAGCACAGGCTGCTGGCATTGATGTTACTGCCAATGAAACACTGAAGCCTCTCTACACCAGCAAAGCCATATAAAAATATTATAATTGTCTCTAGAGTTCCATCAAACCAACTGGTGGGAACCAAAATATTCCAAATGTTTATCTGAAAATAAGAGAGAGCTGAATAAAATTTTCATTTCCCTTTCATAATAACAGTAAAAACCTGGGAGGTGGTGTTTTTAATTCTGTAAAACTTATTAAATCTATCCAGCCCTATTCTTCACTTTCATAGATTGGAATTAAAGATGTTTAGAATCTGGGTTCTTCCTTATTCTTCTGAAGTAGACAGTTGCATCTGTGATTAGAAAGAAATGTGAGACAGAAGGCTGTGATATGGTTCCAAATTTAAATTTAATATAGTAGAAATACACATGGGTTTATTGCTTTTTAATTTAATATACGAGTTTCCACTACAAAAATCAGTTTTAGAGTTTTTAAAAGTGTTCCTGCATATTCTTCTAGAAGTCCATAAAAAATTATTTAGAAAGGGAACACAGTTCAAAGTGAATGTCACAACTGGGCAAGGAAAGATGAAAAGTGACAGACACTCCATATTGCTATGGATGCATACTTAAAACATTCACAAAAGTAAAGTTTTCTACATAAATTATACTGAAACCACCATGTATTATCTAGTTTATAATTAAAATGTGTTTCCACACCTCTGGAAAACTCAGTATAGGAATAGCCTGCAGGAGGAAGGATATCTGCATATAAAGTAATTGTAGCTATCTATGCATGTCTTTTATCTTGACAGATTCTAAATGGCTTTGCCAAATAAAAAAATAAAGAATATGTTCAATATTAATTGCCAAATAAGTTTGAATGTAAAATTAGATAAGCTAATTCCAATTTATTATAATAGAGTTTACCCAGGACACGCTACCTCTTGTAAAGAAAAGTCCTCATTGATAATTTTAATTGGTCTAGTTCCAAGCTCTGTATAGTACATGAAAAATACACCACATCCAGATTCAAGCAACACTGCTTCTAAAAACTAAATAAGATGAATTCTCTGCTCAAATTCCCACCGAGAAAGGAAGGGTTCTTAATGTCTTGTTCTTTCTAGATAGATTTTGCTTGATTGGTGGCTCTTTGCTCTTAGTTGCTATTGGTTTCCATCCAGTCCTGTGTGCCACATTTACACAAGCACTGTCTTATAAAGTGCTTTGTCTTCCTGTCTGCCTTTTAGAAATACTTTTCCTTTTCTCATAGCATAAATTCTATTTGGGTAACGACCTTTAAAACTCCTCAGTGGCAAAACTACCTACTCATAGGGTGCATTTCTGCACAAGTTCAGTCTCTCCCTGATATTCCACTTCACAGGAAACTTGGAAACAATTACTTAATATGCTTTTTTTGCCTACACTGCCTGCACAGTGCAGATTTGTTTCCAGTTTGTCTCCCAAAGTCATCCTTGGTTTCTCTGATCCTTTCCCCATAAGTTGTCCCCCACCTTACCTTCTCTGTGTCATGGTGAAGCTGCCATTTAACACAGGTGTTTCTGGACCATATTGTGGAGTATTGGAAAATCAAGCTCTGAGTGAATCAGTAGAAAAGGCTGTCACCTTTTCAGACCTTAGTGTCATCTATTATGTCATGTATTCCATTTGCACTGAGCAAAGATGCTGAATGATTGCACCTCAAGAAGAGCAGCTAATTAAATATTTACTTGAAAGACAGCTTGCCCGCAATACAATTCACCTCCCTGTAGAAGATCTATCTGATTTCACAGACCTGTCAAGTGTATTCTTACCTCAGTGTACAGCGGAAATAAACATAAAATCCTCACACAGCAAGAAAAGATTACATGTGTGCATCCAAAATCTAGTGGACTTTTCTGGTGTTTCTGATAGTTTAGACTCTTATTTTATTATATCTCCAAAGAAAATGTGTATGCATCTTCATTTGAAATGTTACCATTCAAAAAAACTATTAGTCAAAAGACAATCACTGTGTTGCTCTCTCATACTGTTTGAAATCAGCATTCAATTCACAGTGTAGTATGCAATCATAATTGAATGTGACACAAAAACAGTGCAGAAGGAAATATTTATGATGGTTTTGAATGTTAGTAAGTTCTTCAGACAGTCAGACAAGAATCCAAACTTTGTCTGCCCTTAACTGAAAATCTTCAGTTAAATCCTAAACCTGCTATCTCTGCCTCTGAAAATAGCAGCAGCATCAAAATATTTTTCAGATAGAAATCTTGGCAGAATATTATTCTAAGAAAGCTGAGATTAAATACAGAGAGTGTAAAATATATTCACTAAGGCTCCTTTCGGGTCATGGTCACAAAGGCCTTCTGCTCCCCAGAACTAAAAAACAAATAGAATCTCCACCAGTGCTTTACTTGTCAAAAATATAAAGGGTTAATCTTAGTTTTTGAAAAAAAAGTTCTTATGGCTATCTTTTCAATAATACAAGGGCAGTTTTAAGAAAACAGAAATTCAGGAAAATAGTTTCCACAGTGGAACCACCATTGTGCCCTATTCTGCATCAACAGGGTTTTTGCAGGAAATGACAACTTTATAGCTTCACTTGCCCTAAGGTGATCGTTCACCTGGCAAAACCATCTCTGTATAAATATGGTCTCTGATTTAGTGTGGCGTGAAGTCAGTGGCCATGCCATACTTTGGATTGTCTGTTGACTTCCTTATCTGACGTATGTTGAAGTGCTACAAATTCAAATTGCAAGTTTAGTTTAGAGCTTTCGGTTTGCAAGGTGGAAAGTAAAACAGCAACTCAGAAAATCCAAGTTAATAAATGCCGTAAACAGTGAAGTAGTGGGCATGTAAGATAGAAAGTCAATGTTTCTTTAAATTATAGCTAGCTTCACACATACCAACAATTTTTAAGCTTTCGTAATACCAGGCAATTTACAAATAGTCGTTCAAAATTTACTATTCATGGTTTGCATCCAAGTATATTATTCAGATTAGATGCTATAATGTACAATTTTAGAGTTGCCTCTGAAGCAGTTTATGATCCTGCAGTCTGAACAGTTTATTGGTTTATGCTTCTTAACATCTTGTTTACATCATATTCGGACGACAATGTCCCATTCCTTACCCAGTTATTGGCTGAGATGAGGAGAGGAGTGAAAATGGAGAGGCTGTGAAAGAATCATCATATATGGAGTTTGCTAAAGTCACTTATGACACTAGTTTGCAGCAAGCATGAAATCATGGAGTTGAAGGTCTCAAGGGGAGTGAATAAGGCTGGAGCAGAGCACTGACCTGGGGCTTCAGGCAAACAGACTTTAGATGGATTGGTGAGCTGTTAAGTGTCATCCCATGGGAAACAGATCAGAGGAGAGGAGTTGCTCAGGAAAGCTGGTAGTTCTCTAAGGACAGACTATGTCTGAGGGCAAGAATGATCCATTTGAATACTGTGGAAAACAAACAGACATATCAGCAAACTGGTGTGGCTAGGCTGGGAGATGGTGGTGGAACAGCATGAGGAAGGGGGAAGCACGCTACAAAGGAAGACTTTAGAAACATGTCCCAGACATAGGGGAGTGCTGTCCACAAAGCTAAGGCTCTGCTGGAGGTGATGTTCACAGGGGACAGAACGAGAAACCAGAAGAGCTAATTTTAGTAGGAAAAGGTCAAGTAGGTGGGGCTGTGGCTGAACAGCATGTTTGATTTAGTGATGGTGAACATAGATTAGTCTGAGGAAGTCAATGCCTTCTCTGCCTCAGCTGTCATCACAAGGTCTCACAGGCTTCTGCTTCTCCAAGGGGCTCAAGAAAGAGGATACAAACCGGCTATGGCTGAGTAAAGGGCTGCTTGAGAGAAATTACAGAATGGCTGTGGCTGGAAGAAAACGCTAAAGACAGTCTAGCCCAACCTCCCTGCTCAAAGCAGAGTCACCTACACTAGACTGCTCAAAACTGTGTCCAGTCAGATTTTCAATATCTCCAAGAATAAATAGTCCACAACCTGTCTGGACAACCTGTTCCAGTGTTTGACCAGCTTCCACCCCTCCAAAAAAAGTGGGGTTTTACTTATGCTCAAAGGACATTTCCGGTATTTGTTTGTGCCTATTACCTCTTATGCTATCACTGAACATCACCGATAAAAACCTGGCTCCATCTCCTTACTTCCTCCCATCAGGTATTTATACACATTAGTAAAACCACTGAATGAGTCCTCGTAGAGTACATCTCTGTGAGCATGAAGGTGAAGGTGATCAGAAATGGACAGAAGTGATTTATCCAGTGCAAATCATGCCTGACCACACTGTTTGCCTTCTGCAGTAAAATGGACAACCTCATCACCCTTCATAATAAAATGAGCGTATTTGTGGACAAGGAAAGAGCACTAGACATAACTTAGCTTGACTTCAGCAATATTTTCTACAATGTTTTCCACAATATTCTTGTATCCATACAAAGAAGCTTTGGTGTGAATGGATGGACAAGAAGATGAATAAAGACATGGCTGAATGGTCAGAGGGCAGTAATTATATCTGTTACCTGGAGGCCAGTAACAAGGGGAGTACCACAGGAGTCTGTCCTGGGACCTGCCTTATTTAACACCCCTATCAATGAGCTAGAGTAGCTTACAGTGTCCTTGTTCATATTTGCTCTTGACTCTAAATTGAGGGGTGGGGGAAGCTCGTATACTAATTAAGCATAGGGCCACCATCCAGAGTAATTCAAAGTGACTGGGGGAATGGTAGAGTGGGAACCTTATGCAATTCAATGAGAACAAAAGCGAAAATCTGTATCTAGGGCAGATGAATCCCTCCAAGTGACACAGGTTGGGGATCAACTGGTTGGGAAGCATGTTTGTGGGAAAGGCCCTAGGCTTCTTGGGGGCAGTAAGCTGGACACTGGCCAGAAGTGTGCCTCAGAAACAGAAACAGCCAATGGCATCCTGGGCTGCACGAGCAGGAACAGACTGAGTGATTGTTTCCTCTGCTCAACACTCACTGGAGCACACCTGCATACCGCATCCAGCTGTCAGCCCACAGTACAAGGAAGACATCAGGGAACTGGAGACTGTTCAGCAGAAACCATCACTGTGATGGGAGCCGGAGCATTTGTGCTGTGAGGAGAAATCGGGGGACCTAGATATGCTCACCTTGGAGCAGAGATAACTTTGGAAGTACCTAACAGCAGCTGCAGTGCCTGTAAGGAGCTCACACAGGGGACAGAGTTGGGCTCATCACATTGGTAAGAGACAACTGACATGAATGGAAACTAGACAGGGTCACAATGGGTTTAAGGAGAGCTGTTTTCCCATGAACACAGTCAGGCAGCAGCATAGGTTGCCCAAGCAGGTTTTGCAGTTTCTGTCCTTGGAGATTTCCAATCCCTGAATTAAAGTAGACTGAGCAGCCTGGTCTGACCTCAGAGCTGCCCCTGCTGTGAGCTGAAGGTTGAACCAAAGAACTCCTGAGGTCCCTCCCAGTCTGAATGATCCTCTGATCCTCTGATTTGTGGTAAACAAAAGTTTCTTATCATTTGGTAGAATGGGTCAAATGCAATTATGGGAATAATTGTTTCATGACTTCATCTGTAACTTTCAGACATTTTTCCTGTTAGAGTTATTAGAGTTTCTGACTTGTTTTTCTTGTTTTACAGTCATCCAGAGATCAAAACAGACTCAGAAAGTCACTACAGAATGCATAAATAATAACTCTGTACACTGCGATAACTCATTGTGTGGGAAAGACACTTTCAAAAGGGTACACTACTTGACTCTGTTCTTTACTCTGCTGAACATGTTCACTAGATCCTGAGCATGGAAGCTTTGAAAACATAATTTGGAGTTCTACTTATTTCATTAGGGTGACATACATTTGCATTAATTTGGTTTGACTTGATTTCTGGCAGACTGATGTATCACAGTTGCCATTTATACTAAAGGTGGCAGTCTGTCTTCTTTTCACGTGGCTTTATTACTCAAGACAACAGAATTTGACTAGTCACTGGAAATAAGTACAATTAGTTCACAGAGAAATCAATAAAATGACATATAAATAATATCAACGAAAAGAAATCCCTGTATTTTAAACAACAAAACTTCAAGCAGCCTTAGGAAACTACGTATGGGCCAAGTCACAGGCAGAATGAGAACCGTGTCCTGCTAAAGCCTTGCTCCTCATACACCAACGCAGTAACGTTTTGTTCATTGTTGCCTTTCAAATATGAAACAGATGAAAATAGTACAAGAGTACATTTATGTAACACCATGTCTTCTGAACATTGTCATCTTGTTCTCCGAAATTCTAAACTTCAGTACTGACACGCACATGCGGATTGTGGGCACAGTGATTCATCGGTGCAAGAATGAAGAGTGAATCATCCCAAAATGATCATGGAGGAGGTGGATATGGTGGTACAGGAGGGCACACCAGAGGCAGCATGCTGCACCATCTGAAAAACATGTGCAGGAATGATTGAAGTGCTCTCAGATGAAGTCTCTCTTTGAGTATTAAAATAGAGCAACGTGATTTCTCCATAAATCTACCATATAGAAGAATATATTCTACAAGTAAAACCAAATTTTCAGTACAGAAATGGCATCTGGGATTGTTCTTACATTTCTACTTTCTCAATGGATCTTGGTTTTAAATAAGAGTGGAAGTGTGGGAGTCTCACCTGTGATGTCCAGCAGTCTTACCTTGCACCATGCAACATGAATGTTGTCATCTAGTTGCCCTTGTTGTAACTAATAATGACCTTATAGCATCATATCCAGAGAAGCCTGATGAAAAATCATTTTCAGTTGTACATATCTCTTCTCTTCCTTACATCTGTCAAGCCCTAGAAAGGAACAGTAATGTAAAGAGTCTGGTGTCATGACCTGCTGTTAGTATGGGTTCATTTAACCCAACTGTATTACTGTATATCTGTTTCTTATTTCCACTTACCTCTCTGTAAAAGTGCCTTATAACTGACAGATGTAGTAAATGACAGTGCATTTATTCTTCATCCATAAGCATATTTCCCATTTCCATCACTTTTTATGGTTCAGGTTAACTTTTGTGACATACAATTAAGATACAAATACAAAATTAATACACAGTAATAACATCGTATTTTGAATGAGAAACATTAAAATTTCTTTGTGAGTTTTTTTAATTAAGTAGGTTAAAATACACTTTTAAATTATTTTTTCTGTGGCTCCCCAAGATACTGGCATGAAATTCTTCAAATATACCCCACTCTTGAGGAGCTCAACAAATATTACTTGCTCTAACAACACAAGAGAAAATAAAATCTGGTTAATTCTAGTTATAGCAACAAGCCTCGCCCTAGAATAATGTTTTGATGCTTCCAGACAGAATTCTTATTCTTTTTTATGACAGTCATTCATGAAATAAAGTGCCGGTATTGGGCAACCAGGAATTTACAATCCTTGTGGAAACAGTTGTGCCCATTATTGATCCTGCCAATTGTTCTGGAGTGAGATGTGAAACAGAAAGTGTTTCAGAAAATGTAATGTCTTACATTAAATGATACCTTGCCATAAAACTCAGCAGCATGTTATTTAGGCAACAGGGAATGCATTCAGGCCACTTTTAATGTGTGACCATAGTCCACGCAACTAAGAACAACTAAAGGGTATCTGCAACAGCATTTCATACAAAGGCCTGAGGCAGCAACTGAAGACTTCACATAAATTTTCTCACTGAAAGTGAGCAATAAAAGCATCTCACTGAAAGTGAGGGAAGGCAATTGATAAACTAATGGATAAACTTGGTTGGTTTGATGGATGTCTTTTAATTATTTTCATTATTTTACAAGCCCTAAACTGTAACAGACTCTAAAGCTCCATCTGAATCTGTTTTGGCTCTGTTCATAGTCTCCATGACTGGGTGTTTTCCCTCCTCTGATCTTTCAGAACTGCACTACATTAAAGAATATAGCTAATTAGATTATCTTCCAACAAAATCTTTTCAGAAAATACTGCTTGATGTATACTGAAATATTGTTTAAACTTCTCAAAGAGGATCTCAAGGTGAGAAAGATATCCCAGTGTAGCTAAAAAGGTTAGGGCAGTGATGAGTGATGCCTAAGTTAAAGTCCCTAGTCCAATTCTAACTGGCAATCAGGACTTAAATTTCACAGTCCAACATATTAGACAAGTACATGCAAGGCTTCTAAAATGGAGATGTCTTCTGGTGTCTCTCCTTGCACAAGCTCAGTTTAATTAAGTCACAGAAACAAGCAACAGGTTTTCAGAGCAATAGCTACATTTTCTGGGCAGTAGTAACACTGAATAATAAGAGCGTCTGAAAGAGTCCATGCAGCCCAGCCTGTGAGCATCTTCACAGGGCTTGGCCAGGGCTTGGCCACTGCTCCTCTGCCTCATCCTG
Source organism: Callaeas wilsoni (assembly GCA_013398955.1). Taxonomy (NCBI): domain Eukaryota; kingdom Metazoa; phylum Chordata; class Aves; order Passeriformes; family Callaeidae; genus Callaeas; species Callaeas wilsoni. The sequence goes on along the minus strand of VWPU01016563.1, from coordinate 200,412 downwards.
TCCTGCTTGTGACAGATGTGGTTCTCGTGGGGCATCCTACAGATACATCACAGCAGATCAGTAAAGAAAAAAAAGATTCAAGATTTAAAAATATTTGATCAGTTTTTCATCTAGATGTTCATGGTTTTAATGTTTTGTTTCTTACCTCAGTGGAGAGATCCAAGACTTAAAGAATCAGTGAGATGGTAAAAGCAGCAAATAAATTCACCTTTAAACAAATAAATGTAAAAGAACAGAGGTTATCCTAATAAGGATACTTTACAGGAAACTATTTGTTTATTTTAATTGTATGTGTCCTGCCCTTTGTTCTGTCTATTAAAGGGTAACCTCAGTTGGTGTAGAGAGAAGGGCATGGGGGAACCAAAGGAAATGAAATGCTTATCTGAGTTATGCACGAACTTTGTCTTTCAGAATTCGTAAGACATTTTTATCTAATCTCTCAGATACCTTAAAGGGCTTACAAAAACATTGCTTACATACTCAGAGCTTTAAAGAAGCTTGCATTAGTTAGAAACCCCATACATTATTTAGTCAGTGAATGCTATTTATAATAGTACAGCTATCATCACATTTATAGAGGTTTCCAGCCATGAATATATGATATACTATCTCTCTGCCCAAGCACAATGGCTAGATAAATGAGGCCAAAACCGATGAAAAAAAAGTGCCACCACAAAAGTTTGGTACTTTGAAATCAGTGACAAATTGCCTGTTCACTTGATTTCACTGGGACAAGGATTTCAACTAGAAATATCACCACAGAGTAAAAAATCCATCAAGTACCAATGGAAAATGCACATTAATCATTTCCATTTGTGAGAGCAATAGTTTCTGATCCATTCATTTGGGCATTTATAGAACATATTAAAATGAATAACATGCAATGTTTCAGAAAGGCAGTAAAACAGAACCAAAGAGCTTAGTCTGAATCTGATAATTTTAAGCACAACTTATTCATTCTACTCCTTGCTACGTAATAACAGCATGGCTAGACAGTCATTCCTTCTCTCTTTCCCCATCTGCATGGCTGCTGTATTTACCCTATGAAGGGCCAGACTGTTGAATACACATAGATTAGGTTAAATAGTGAGAAAATTGTTCCAGTGATTATCCAGCTTCTCAGATGTCATGATTATTCCAAAGATTCAACAGCTGCTTCATGTTTACCAGTTACAGCTACAGACTGGTCAGTAGAAAGAAACACTGTATTTGATTTTTTTCTTTTTTTGAGTTGTGGTACATTGCACTCAACTGAAAAGCCAGTTGGAAGCCTTAGCTAAAATACTGAAGTGAAGAATTGAAGAAAGATCTTATTCTCTAACCTGACATCCAGATCAAGTGTTTGGAAAAAATTCAAAACATGCAAACATTAATATAGGACTCAGTGATTGGGTTTCAAGCAAACCTAGTTTCCAGATATGCCCTGACTTTCGTAGCTGTTGAGTGAAAAATCAATTATTGGAAACTGGGCTGATCCAGGGAAGCACAGCTCTCAGCATTATGTTGCTTTCCTGCTGCTTTATTTCTCCCTGCTGCATTGGTTTCAAGTTACTTTGTACATCTTATGACCATCCTTTAAATCTCAATGTTTTTCAGGTTTTTCTTTTCTTGTTTGTGTGTTTGTTTTTTTTTTTTTACTTCATTGAGTATCTCTAGGTTTTGGGTCAGTCTGCTTAATTTTCCCACATGTCAGGAAGAGGCAGGAGCATTTTACTGTGGTCAGACAAATTAAAGACAGTCTTGTTTGCTCTGAGCAAGGTACATATTAGTTATGAATCTCTGTTTTGAAAAAGCAGTGAGTAGGTTGTTTCAAGGGAGGGAAATTCCCTAGAAATGGGCAGCTGAGATTTCAGCGTGGCATATGTTTTAGGTACAGTTATTTCTGTACTGAAATTTTCAAGAAAGTTGAACAAAGTGCATTTCCATGCTACACCCGAGAACCAAAAGGAGGGCATATACACACTGAAACTCGATAATTCCTTCAGGCTTTCCCAGGTGGGGAGCGCTGCATTAGACAGTGGCACTATACTCAGCAAAATTTATGGAGCTCCAGCCTGCCTCATTTCTGCCATCTCTCCTGACCTTCCCATGGACTGCAGCAGATTTAGCTGCTGCACAGTGGTTTGTGTTTTCGTGCCCTTTTATTCTCTGCAAGCCTCAGCCCCAGCTATCAGACCATAAGAGGGAGGGTGGGGTCACTTGGTTGTATTTGCCCCTGTACTTACACTACAGGGAGCCCTCTGGCTAAAGACAGCCCTTCAGGGGTCGGGTTACTCTGCTCTGTTGCATTGAGTAAGTGGGGTAGGGTGGGCTGGGGTGGGCTGGGGTGGGACCTTGCACTGTCTTACAAACCGATTCTACAACAGAGGTTCGATATGGTGCACTTCCTTGCTTTCCTGTCAGCCTTCCAAAGCACTCATCGCTTATATACCATTTCTTTCTCGTATTTTGGTGTCTAAATATGAATGATGCCCAGGCTTCCAGCACAGCTATCCAGCTCTACCTAATACAGGTGATGGACTCTACGGAATCAATGTAGACAAGTGAGATAGTCTGTGATCCAATAATTTAAGCCTAAAATTCGCTTCTAAAATATGGTCAGACAAATCCTACCCCACAACTCTTCCAATTTGTTGCCAAGGTTGCATATTTATAGCTTGTTACTTTTATATCTAATTTAGGAGCTTCATTTCATTTTCTCAGAACAGAAATTCTTCATAGGCAAAGGCTATATGGGAAGTATATATAGGGCAGCTAGTTCTTTCCCATGCTTTTAGCGGAAGGACAGTTTGTTCAGATATGATTTGGTAGGCTAGTTCCTTCGTAAGCACGATTTAATATGGCTTGAACCAGTAGAAAATATATTACTATATCATATTTTAATTAGTACAAATAATTGTTCATTTAATTGGCAATCTCATCAGTAAAGAGCCTTTAATAAGAAGATGTAGACGGTTCCAAGCTTGTGTGCTCTTCCACAGTAAAATTCTCAAGGGCTATTTTCAATTAAATATTCTGTTAACTACCATGAGGCTTTCTGAATCAACTGATTTTGCTTTTCTGTTCCAAGGTTAGATGCAGTCTGTGCTTCTCCCCACCATTTTAACTCCCTGTAAAAGGTGTAACAGGAAAGTAAAAGTTTAAGTTTGAAACAAAAGCGAACAAAAAGACTTTGAAATTAAAGGGAACACTTTGATCTTTAATAGCCTGACTCCCTAAGTAACACAGGCTGTAGAAACTCTCCCAGCAATTCCTGCATTGAACATAAAATGTCTGTTTAAATTTTAGCACATCCATGGGATAGTTATCCAGTCTCGATGTAAAAACTTCTAGAGAGGCAGGATCTAGCACATCCCTAGAGATGTTCCATTTGGTAAATTACCCTGAAAAGTTAAACCATGTGCCAGACAGATTTCATTAGGCTTTTATACAACTTTTCATGGTAAGCAGGGATATTGAGTCACTTCCCATACTGTTGTTACTTGTAGATCACCAGCAGATCACCTCTTAATCTCTTTTAGAGCATATTACATGCATTGATTTTCCTATTGTCCATACAATAAAAATGCTTTTCAGATAGACATAATTCAGTTCTTCTCTGAGACTTTTCTACATTTTTTTTTTATTCTGGACATCAAAATGAGACCCAGGTAACACATGCAGAGGTGAAATTTTCTATCTACTTCATCTTAATACTGTGCAGCTTGTATTTCAAGGATAACATTTTCTTTCCTAATTATAACAATATACTGACAGTTTCCCCTAGGATACCTATCAGTACAACTAAGATCTCAGTAGTGTCATCAAATTCCCCTGTCAACAGTTGTTATTCTCAGGCATATGGAGCTCTACTTAGTTCTGTTAATTAATTTTTTTTTCAGTGGAGATCACGTTATCAATTGATCCAGACCACCATGTAAAATAGACATGCATTAAAATTTTTACCAGTCTATAAAGTCTAGACAAGCTGCGTCACTGATTACATTGATTTTCTCCCATAAATTTGTTAGAAACGTTGAGCTACTATGAAGGAAAACTCAGATCTCTCTATCAAGATTGTACCTGAGCTATGATGATGCATTGGCAAACTGCTTTTATTTCTGCATTTAGCTAGTCTTTATCCAGTTTTAATGATCTACTCTGATTTAGAGAATTTTTTTTAAACAACTGTGATATTAAAGTAAAATGTCTTGTCAATATCTGCTGTAATTTCTGAAGGGTTTTTTGGCATCCAAATTTTTTATATCATGGTTGTTTGGCAGAGTTAAATAAAAGTTACATAAACCCTTTTTGATTGTCATCAGTTATTTCAGCATCCTTTTATTTTTATATGAATGACTTCTATATTAGACAATCAACTGGACTCACTGGAGCTTTGAATTCCCTATCTTTTAATGATTGGGCACCAAATTTCTAAAAAGTGTAAGAATGACTGATTTTGAACATAAGAGAAATCAACTGAATATTCACTGCAAATAGAAAGAAAGCCATCAATAGCTTCACTATATTTGGGGAATAAAGGACTGTTTCAGAAAATGAATACATCAGAAAAAATTGTGCTCTTTGACTAAAATTTGGAAAGAGGAAAAATAAATGCTTTTCCACATATGGCTTTAACAGCATTAGGCATATATGTGACCAATTGATTTATTACAAGTTTTCAGCATTTTCACAAAAACCCTCATTACTTTAGCCTATTTCCAGAAAAATATAATGAAAGTCACATTATTACTAAGACCAGTTTTCATGTGTGCTTGTATAACGTCAATGCCAGTGTTAGTAAAAAATTATCTATACTTCATGCATAGTTTGTAATACCATTTTTTCCTCTCTATTTTTCTTTGTGAAAATTGGTTATTTACAAAAGCCAATGGCCACTTTTTGCCACTGACCATGTTAGCAGCTTTGATGGTTTGGTTGGAGATTTGTAACTGCTGCAGTTTCTCAAAAGGTAGTGGGTTTCATCAATTGTCGGTGTTGCAAAATGTGTGTGTAGGTTTGTATTTTGGGGAGTGAAAAAACATCTCGGTTCTTATGATAGCGCCACTTTTCTTCAAACTAATGATGGGAGAATTCCTTCACCTCAAGTCATAGAGTATTATGACACTTTTTTTCTGGTTTTATTTATGACTTGTAGCTTCATTCAAGAATGAAGAAATCCTGTAGGTCACTAACGACTAAAACAACAAACTGCTATTTGAGTCTTTAGTCTCTTTTTTTTTTTTTTCAGAAAATGGTGTTATGTGAGAAAAATATAGACCATTAAGGCAAGACAGCAATTTTCTTCATCTTTGTAGTAATTCCAGGTTTTCATACAAAGTGAGAAATTAGGTCCATTTTTACTTATGAAATGTCACAATTTTGCGATATAAAATTTAGCTTGAGAAAAATTTCCCTTTAACTTTGCATTTTTTCAAGCAAAACCTTTCTCATAGTTTTATTAGAACATTAATTAAGAATATTCACAGCATATATGTCCTTAGAGATTGTTTTAAACAGATTCCAATACAGAATAAAAAAACTTTGCTTTTACTATTACTTCAAATACCAAAAATAATCTGACATTCAGGGCCGTCTATATTCAGAGCTTTCAATTTCAAAGCTATCATTCTTTTGGCACTCACCCTTACTTAATTATTTCTTACTTGAGGAGAATGATTCTTTCTCCAGCTGAGGCAGCAGCTGCATCATATTGATGTAATCCAAAAAAGGGGGAAAAAAAATTAGTTATTTTTGCTTGGACAGATGACTTGAGGAGACTCTATATAGAAAATGTCACGTAAAGTAAGAATGTTGTCTCTTTGAGGCAAACCCATCTGCCACTGCAATTACTAAGTTTCTTCCACAGACTGAGCTTTCTTTTGATTTTGTACATTATACACTTGTGTTCCATTAATTATTTTTACTAAAAGCAGAAAAAAACCTTCAAAAAACAACAAAAAAAATTCGAAAATCTCATGTCCTACAGGTAAGGTATTTCATACTATCCCGTTTTCCCAGAATACTAGTTTGATTTTTTTTCAAGGGAGATGGTATATTGTTGTTTAGAGGTCATGGATTTAAAAGTTTTGACCACGAAATATATTATTGACACCAATAAATTGTTTGGTAAAATACTCTGTGTTTGGTTTTGGGATTGTTTTGTTTTCCCTCTCCCCCAGCATTTCTTTGTGACGCATTAGCTGTCAAGTCTGATGTCCTGTTTCCAGTGGTGACAAAAACCAGCTGTAGTTGAAAAGCAAAAAGCTCTGTAGGAGATCCTGATCATCATTGTGATTGCCACTTAATTTCAAGACCCGTGAAGACCTAAGTTTTGTATTCTCCTTCACATAAAACAGTTTAACAGTAAATAGTCATGCAACTATGTGAATATCAAGTATGATTTTGAATCCTACCTTCACTGTCCTTATCTTTGCCTTCAGAAGAGGCCAGGTTCTGGATACCCACACTTTCAGCTACTGCCCTGAAAGCTAGTGGAAACAAATAGTTTAACTTCCTAGCAGCACCTAATTTCCTTATCTGCAACTTTAAATTCTTGGTTATTGAGCCAATTCACTGACTCTTTTCCAAACTCTTGAGTTTTATTAAGGAAAACAATCTGTTTGTTTTATATCTCCAGCTATTTATAATAATTTCAGTCATCTTAATTTATAATAGCTTTCAGTAATTTAGGGTGTTGCCAATTATGTTCACAAGAGATATTTTAGCTAAAGTAACCTCATTTGCCTTGCTGTTAAATATCAGTTTACTTTTTATCTTCCAGTTCTCTCTCTTTTTTTTTTTTTTTTACATTTTGTCACAAGAATGTAGGTCTTACTGTGCTATTTTTGTTAGATTTATTTTCTGTATGCAAGGATTTTTTACTTTACATTGTATTTTACTTGATTCTTTAAGCAGCTCTATATTAAATACCCATGTAGTCACTTGTATTGCACATTTCTTGAATAATTGTTTGCTCTGTTTCTGAGATAGATTAAGCTATCTCACATGATCTTTAAAAGAACAAAATGTACACACAGTTTGCTACTGAAGACAAATTAGTGTCTTGTAAATTTATTACATTTTAAATTTACTATGTTAACTCACACTGCAACAATGGTATGCTCCCTTCATCTCCACTGGGTGGAAATTTGTGACTTTTCAGAAGCAAATGGAAAGGGGTGAGCTAGATGGTGGTACTGCACAACCACAAAGATTGGCAAAATTGGTGTAAAATAAAGATGTTATAAAAGAGGCAAATATTTCCATTATTCCAGTAGCATTCTTGGTAGTGGTTTACACAGTCTCAGCAGCAATTTTTAATGCAATATTTGTATCCCTCATCACACCTTTTTCCCCATATTTGTTTCAGCATTTTGTCATAATTCTGAATATATCCCAATTTCTTTCCTTGCATGTATTTCTCAGACTATATATGTTTGAAGGTTATCAGGTATAATAAAATGAGCCTGTTTTCTCTTTGTCTGATACTCCTTCTTAGCCCAGTCTTCCAAAGAACATTTTAGGATAAGAAAATTATGTTTTCTTTCCTATCTTCTCAGCAATAAATACAGTGATTTAAATATTTTATAAGTGGAGTTCCTGCAGCGTTTAAGAAGAATGTTCTGCAAATACAACATGTGCTTTTGCATCTCCTAATGTGTGCAAAAAACCCCCATTTCTTGGATTTTTCACAACTTCCACTATGGACTTCTTCCTTTACGATGACTGCATAGCTTAGCAGCCTCTGCACATACCATGCTCCTGCCTACACTGAGCAGCTGAGCCTTTATGTTTGGAATCATGAAAGGCTTCCCACATCCTTTGGACCTTCATCACGGTACTAGATTGCACCTAATGTAGTTCTACTTAGTAGAAATAATATTTTAGCATCATCACCTAGAGCCAAATTCCACCATGCTATCCACATTAATTAACTACTTACTCTGCTAGTGGTCCCCAAGATATTGCAAACTCAGTGCAAGGGTGAAAAAAATATGGTTCTCTATAAACCAGGTACGTCTTCTATTTGGAAACAGTAACTACAAATTAGTTGGATGTCTTTAATTAGTGCCCCTTGGGCACACAGAGAAATGCATACATCAGGTTCACGAAGCTCCAGCAGGGAAGGAGAGGTGTCTGATACTTTCAGTGCGGTGGACCCGGCCATTTATGATACGAAAGCTTTGACTGTGCTCCTCCAACCACGCTCCACGTAACTGTAGAAAGTTGGTAGCACAAGAAACTGGGTGCTGCTTCCTTCATCATCCGTCCAAAATCTTTCCTGCAGATTTCTACAAATTTCTTTACTTGATACCTCCTAAAAGAGCAAAAAATGTCTTTGCAGCCACTCACGCACCCAGTCTATGATGCAAACTCCATTCATGGCATAAACACACAAGAAGATTTTAGGTAAATTATACGTAAGTTAAAAAATTATTTTATAAGGATTAGTGTCTTTTCATCTTACTTGATTAATAAGACTACCTGCTCTCTTACAGCAGGAGCTGGCTACTTCTGGCAGCCTAGCTCCATACTTTATGCTTCTACCTGAAGATTTGTTAGGTCACATCAACTACAAATGCTTGGAATCTTCAGACTTAAACATTTAGTGATGTATCTTCATGATTTTCCAGAGACTTTACAAGAGATATCACACTCCCTTGGTGTGTTAGCTAGAAAGGGAATCACACTGCAGTCCAGTTGCAAACGCTTCACTTTCGTGAGAAATACACGCAGCAAGCACTTGTTTTCTTGTATAAAAAGGAAAATAAAATTTAAAAGTTACATACAGGCACAAATGTTCTGTAGCCCAGCATAAGTCAGCACAGCTCCTTTGTGTGTAGGATGGAGAAGAACACAAACATGGAAATGGGGAAGTGGGAAAACTGGGAACAGGGAGAGTGAAAAAAAAGAGGACATTTTTCTTCTTCCATCTAACCCTGTGCCAGAAGACATTTCCAAGCGACTATATGGCACCATTTTGAATAACATATGTGCTTAAAAGCAGAGTAGGGCTCTAAAAAGATGATCCCTTCCCAGAGGAAGCCATGTGAAAGCAAGAACTTTGGGATGGATGTTCCTTGGCAGATGGATCTAGTGCCACTTGCTAGAAACCACCTTTCCACCTCAATATTACAGAGTATCCATTTTGCATGTGGCACTACTAAACTTGCTACAGAGAGCTGTTAAAGTCCTTCCTGAAAATAAAAAAATAACTTTTCTAGGATAAACTTGCTAATAAAATAAAAATCTTAATTTTTGCACTGATTTGGTGAGGTTAAAATGCTCCAAATTTAAAAAAGAATACAAAGTTGAGGAAAAAATATTTCAAAAGAAATCTGTAATCCTGAAAGTTAAGGGAAAAACATTGTCCCTAATATAAACTTAGAACTGATACTAAAGTCTTTTTAGAACTTCCTTTTTTTTTTTTACAGCATTTTTGCTTTCAACTTTCACAGATAAAAGCTTTCAGTTCTTTTTATAGAGGCTAAAAGATTTTTGTGCTAGTAAGGGGAAAAATGAAGTATCCTCCTGACTTTACTTTCTCTTGATCTCAGACACATCCAGGTTCCTCAAGCATTGGAAGGAGAATAAGGTGGGACAGGCAGCATGACGGATGATGTACAACCAAGTCCAACGTACAAAGGAAGGAGAAGACATATCTTGTTTTCTAATATTTCAACTTTACTCTGAAAGTCTGCAATCAAAAGCAAATACTTTCATCAAATTACAATTTAGTGTCTGTAATTAATATATTTCTGAAGAGTAGATCCTCATGAGAAATTGAAAATTTTTTCTTAGTATTCCTATCTTTTTTAAAACATCCTACCAAGGAGTTATTAGATATCTTTGAAATTCAAGTAAATGAAACAAAGTCCTTGAAATACATACAACAATCACTCTTGAGTTAATAGTGCTAATTGCTGATAAATAGTGGTGTCATTTTAATGACATGCATTTTTTCAGTGGAATCCATATACCTTGGAAATATGCCTAACTTCTCTCACTACACAGCTTCACCTGAGAAATGGGAATTTTAACCTGTAATCTCAGCAGCTGGATGCTGAGCAGCTATTAATATGATGGAATATTTTTGCTTCAGCAGATCCCTTTCATTGTCCTCACCCGCCATTTTTGATTTTCTGGTTAACAGGGATACACAAATTCTTATGCATTACAAACAAGAGTGCTTGTTTTTAGTACAGAATAGCATAGAAGAGTGTGATAAAGCATAAAGAAAGGTGGAGGAGACCTTGTTGAAACTGAAGTATTAAAAGGCACTGAATTGCTGATTGTTTCTGTAATGGTGTGGTGTGCCAGGAAATGTTCCTCCAGCAAAGAGGCTGTGTTCAGTCAAAGGAGCAATCATTTGTTCTCCTTGGATGAATAGTACCATATTTAATGGAAGCCTCAGTGTGCTGAACCACCATATCTCTTTCCAAAAGTCCCAGGAGCATTTACAATGGCCATGAAGGGAACTGCAACATCTTGTGAAATCTAAAGTGAGAAGATGGGAGGCTCCTAAATTGCTTCAGAACTGTCTTTAACAGTGTCAACACATTTTTGCCAATCACCAGCTAGAACACAAAACCCCTTTTTAACTGTTGGCATCTGGAGAAGAATTTCATACCTTTATGTTTCTTCATAAAAGTTTTTATGTAAACGTATTTTTCCATTTGTGACCTGATCCAATGGGGACTCAGTTCATGTTGGTGTAGCACTCAGCTCAATATATTTGCTTTTCAACAGGGTCTAAATTCCCAGGCACAGGAATATGCAATCATCCTCCTGGTCAAGAGGGAGCCCCTGCAGGAGAACAGTTGTCTATGTTCTCCTACAGAGGCATTTGCTAAGTTATTCGGGTTTAGGTTCATGGGAAGACAGTGGAGAAAAAGAGCAGTTTCATGTGTAAGCAGATGGGTGGAAATCTTAACATTTGCCATCGGACCTGAATTTGTTAGCCAGTTATTTCTGAAGTTTTAGGGACAGTGTCCTCTCTACAAGTTTCTTATAAACTTAACAAATGTTTCCCTCAAGACTTTATACCCATGAGTGTGAAACACTTAAGCTTAATTTGCAAGATATGAGACAAGTTTGTCTAACGGAGACAAAAATCTTCCTGTTGCTACTGGTTGCATAATCATTCAGTGAAGATTTTTGAAACATCTTTCTTTTGCTGCTTTAAGACTGTTAGTTTGCGGAAGGACTTTTTCTGTATTCTCCTGCATATAACAAGCAACTTCTAACCAGAAAAAAAAAATTAAGGAAGTTCAAACTACAGTCAAAATTCTCACTTTTTATTTAAATTCTCAACCTTCACTGATTAATATCTTTTCAATCTATGTATTAAAAAAAATGAAATCAGTATCATATATGTTTGTGCTAAACATATGGGTTTTCTGCTAAAAATAATTGGAGTAGTGCTATACTTTGTCATAGCCATGAAGAGGAACTATAACATCTGCCTCTTTGAATCTTGAAATATCTGAGCAAGCAATAGCTACTATCTATTGCTCTACTTTTGAATGAGATGAAGTGCAAAAGGAACAGGAAATTTGAACATGGTCTTTATCACTATACTTCCCATCCTCTCTAAATCAGTTGTGATTCTAGTGTTCTTGCTTATTTTCTTAGGTTAGCAACTCAGACTTTCTTTCACATAGAAGGAGCAAAATTAGTGATTTTGCATCTAAGATTCATTCATTTTCTAGAATGACTTTTCCTGGTGCATTTTCTGACACAAGGCTGTAGTTTAGTCCGAAATGCCATTGTCTGCTTCTAAGTTTTGTGGATATTTTAAATTTTATTCCTGAATTTACTTCTACTATATGTCTTACTTGACATATCTCCTGTGCATAGACTAACAAAAAGTGCAGGAGACTCTGCATGGATTCACCAGAGAAAATCTTGGATAGGAGAATCTGCATGGATTCATAAGATAAAGTTTTGGATAGAATCCTCTAGAGAATATTGCCAAAGTCAAAAGAAGACTCACAGCAATGAAATAATTTCTTCTCTTGCCATGGATTAGTAATTAAGCATAAATGGATAAAAGCATTACCTAGAAATGCAGAATTGTCTCATTTTGCATTTTTTTCAACATTTGGCAACTACAGATAATGCATTCTTGTGACATTTAGTGCATGTTTCTAACAATTAATTGAACTTTTCTTTTTTTTCAAATGCTAAAAAGAGGACACAGTCACATAAGAAAAATGTTGCTCCCAATTTGTGCTGGTTTTGGCTGGGGTAGAGTTAATTTTCCTCATAGTAGCTAATATGAGGCTGTGTTTTGGATTTATGCTGGAAACCATGTTGGGAAGTTAGGAAAGGTTTAGTTATTGCTGAGCAGGGCTTGCACAGAGCCAAGGCCTTTCCAGCCTCTGACCCCACCCGACCAGTGAGGGGGCTGGGGGTGCACTAGGCATTGGGAGGGGACACAGCCGGTACATCTGACCCCAACTGACCAAAGGGACATTCTAGACCATATGGTGTCATGCTCAGGATATAAAACTGGGTGAAGGAAAAGAAAGAGGAATGTTTGGAGTGATGGTTCTTGTCTTCCCAAGTCGGTGTTACATGTGACAGAGCCCTGCTTTACTGGGAATGGCTGAATACCTTGCCTGACCATGGGGAGTGGTGAATGAATTCCTTGTTTTGCTTTGCTTATGTGCAAGCTTTTGCTTTACCTATTTACTTGTCTTTGTCTCAACCCTTTATCTCATGAGTTTTCTCAGTTTTACCCTTCTGATTCTCTCCCCCATCCCATTGGGTTTGGGGAGGGGGAGGGAAATGAGCAAATAGCTGTGTGGGCTGTTTGCCAGACAGGAATAAACCCCAACATAAACCATAAAGAAGCATAAAGACAGACAAATCTTACAAAGTCTTAAATGCACCTACAGTCCAGTGACTTCCATTTACTTCTTCCTCTTATAAATGGTGCAACTCATGTAGAAGGTGTTGCTAAAGGTATTAATATCTCTTAAAGGTATAAAGTTACCTGGAATTTGTTTAATTTTTCCTCATCCTATAATCAGCAAGTACCCTCTACTCTATCTTCATAGGTTCAGGGTTTAAGCAGTTTTTATCCTGAAAACTTCAGTTGTGCTGTGTCATAGGAGATAGTGTGTAAATCTTCTGACATAAAATTTTAAAATGCAGGTTTTATGAGCTACATACAGCATTTCAGACCACTAGTTTGAATTCACCACAGTTAACCTTAGATACAGTATGTATATCCACAGTTCTACAATGTCCAAAATAACTGTCAATAGTAAATTTGACAATAATCAAGCCTGTATGGGCCTGGTGTAATGATTAAAATTAATAAAATTAACCTGGCACATACTTTCACTTCTTTGAGCTACAGAATTAGTAGCTCAATCAATATCCTATGGCAATAAAAAATTTTTACATGAAATTAAAAAGAGTTTGTCTTGGTAAATATTTGTCTGCATTCAGCAACAGTAATACTAATCCAAGAATGAAAGTAAAGAGATGAAAGCAGGAATAGGTGAAATATTATTTTCACTGATACTGATTTTTTTCTTGGTATCACATTTGTCAGTTATTGTGGGTTTTGTGCAGTTGGAGATGATAACAAGACAGTGCTATTAGATTTTCTGCTGAAAAATTAAAAATCTAATTTTTTTTTACCTGAATGTTTCCCCCCTTCCACTAGGTCTTGACTATCCTACACCACCATTAGACATTAGTGAAATCGAGGAAAATTATGAAGAATGATATAATTTAGCGTAGTTTAAGGTATGATAACTTAATACAAGAAACTTTATTTTTTAAGAGAGGAATAAATCCTTCTGAATAGCAGACTTTTAAAAATGATATCTTGTTGTATTACCTGCTTAAATATTTTTTAACATTTTTTGAGAAAATGTTTTTATTTTCATACATATCACATTGCATGTGTGAAAACAGTTTATGAACTTCCACACCCAGGAATTTATTTAAAAGAAAAAGAAAAAATATTTCTCAGCCCTTTCATATTCAAAAATGTTTTATTCTTGTCTTTTATTAAATGAGACATACCAGAATTTGAACAAAAGAAGCTGTATGCTCACCTTCATGTCCTCTTTAAGTAGTGAGTGTTTGGAACTTCAATACCAATTTTTCTCTCTGGTATCTTTCCTCACATCAGTTTCTTTAGAGTAACGGTTTTTCTGTTGTTTCATCCCATCATGACCTTTCAAACTATGTTATCAGATCCCTTTCTTTCTTCATTCGTGTCCTCTTTCTGGCAATTCTCATCTGAATTTGAAAAAGCTGCCTCTGCTGTTTTCATAATTTCTTTTTGTTAAAAAAGATCTCATTTTGATAACAAGTTTTTTCCAGATCATAGAGGCGATATCAAATATATACTTTAAAGTACAATTTGCTGAGTTCTAGTTCTTACCTTAAAAGTGAGTTAAGCCAAGCCATTTAATGTGTTAGCCAAAAAAAAAAAAAAAGAAGACAAAAAAAAAAGAAAACCCTGATAGGTTCTTGCATTCGTTTTAGTATCAAGGCCTCAATTTTTTCTCACAATATTTACTATTGATGTTATTCTATGAAATAGCAGATACTTAGATTTTTGCTTTAACAGACGGGAAAATAAGTTACAGCAGCTTGACTGATGCAAGTGAAAAACTGTACCAAAATCTATTAACTGCAGGTGTAGCAGGGTGGGGATTTGTTAAATTATACTTAGTGGATGAAGAGAGACAAACACAACAGGGTTTTTTTCAAATTTCTCTTTTTCAGAGCAATTAAGATGCCATTTAGTTTGTGCATGCCTTATGGTTCTTTCACAACTGAAGTGATAGGAAAGCTCTCCAGAGCATTATGGAAGAGCAGAAATTATTAACAGATCTAGCCTTTGGGAACAGACTGTCGTATCTGCTGTGAAATTTGAGTTTATCCTGACCACTCTGTGTCCACGAGACTGGGAAGGGTTTCTGACCTCCTGTCAGGTTTTCATCTGAACTGTCAAAAAAGCTGTGCTTATGTCCCAATGAAAGCAGAGTTTACCAGGTTTTCTTTGCTTTTCCTCTGTAACAGAAGCAATGAATAAATCAGGCCTGTTAGAATCGGGGAGATTTTAGAAAGTTAAATTAGTAAGGGGAATTTATTTGTGCTGTTAGGTGCCAAATTGCCACCTGGAAAGCATTACTATGTTGTCTATAATGTTTGAGACACATTGCAAATGAAGTCTTGTCTGCTTATGATGAACACTATAGATTTTGGTAAAAATATGGGGTTGTTAGGTGTATAATGTTCTTTAATATAACTAAGTGGGATCATGAGCACATTCCTCACAAACACAATTGACTTTTTTGGACAGAGTTGCATACACTAATGTGATCATTTCCTTATATTAATATGTCATGGGCAATTTCAGAATTGGCTTCACAGAATCACAGAATTAACTAGGTTGCAAAAGTTAATGGACCTCTGAGACCATCAAGGTCCAAGACTTTCCCCAAAGGACCATTTAAGATCATTCCTGAAATCTGCTCCCAGGAGCGTTCCACATTACCAATTCCCACCGTGCCTGGGGGTAACTTTTCTGTGCTGCATGGTGCCCTCACAGCTGAAGCACCAGAAAAGCCTTACGGTGTTTCGTACCAGTCCCTACCTGTGCACAGCCTCACAGTGGCTCCTGGCAGCAGTCAAAACCCATTGCTGTAGCTCAGTTTGAAAGCTTTGTTAACCATTCCATTTGCACTAGCATAGAAGGACAGTCACACATCTCAGCAGCCAAGGATAACCCATTAGAGATGCATCCATACATCAGACTAGGGAAATTGAAGGTATTATCCAAAATAGCATCATGAAAAGCAACTCATAAATGCAAGCTTTTAAATCAAGATATCTGGCTATGGTTCTGTCATAGTAAGCAATATTTTCCATACTGTTTTTAGCTCAGGACATGGCTGGGAACACTACAGTAGTGAGAACATATCCATTCAATTAACGGAAAAGCAGTTCAGAATTCGAAAAAAAATGACAGGTTTCTGGCCATTAAACAGAACAAATAATAATATTAAAAAACTCCGCTGTATTTGGCAACTGATTTCTGCCTCTGAGCCAGGAGCAATAGTATCAAGTTTTATGATGTACCACTGCAAACACTTCAATATGTGGAGTCTTGACTGCCGGTGTCGTTGCTGGCCTGTACTTCTCCTGATCACAATGTCACCCTCTTGTTTATGGAAACAAAACAGTTTCTGTGACAACACATTAGTCCATATTTCAGGAATGACTAAGGATTTTGGGAGAAGCCAGCAGGGAAAATTACTGTTGATCAATTAAAGACCAGTTAAGAAACTTCTGCATATTCATATTTTCATAGATAATTGAAAACTTTAAGCTTTAGAAACTACTTCCATTCATGCTATGGAAATTACCAAGAAAACGGTGATTCCTAAGGACAGGTGTGGTAGGTTAACCTCTGCTGGCTGCCACCCAGACACTCTTTCACTACTTCTTCTCTCCAAAACACAGAGAGAAGATGGAAAGGTCATTGGTTGAGATAAGGACAGGGACATCACTCACCAGTTATTCTTATGGGCAAAAAAAACTCAGAGAAGATTATTTTAATTTATTGCCAATTAATAACAGAGTAGGCACAGAGGGATGTGGAATGGATGTTGTGGTCAGACAATAAAACTTGTCTCTACCATTCCCTCCTTGTGCAGAATGGGGCCTTTCCATGGCATACAGTCCTTTGGGAATGAGTAGCTTTACTATGAGTCCCCCATGTGTCACAACACCATCCAGAAAATCTGGTTCTGTGTGGACTTCTCTCCACAGGCTGCAGGTCCTGACAGGAGCCTGCTCCAGCATGGGCTTCCAATGTACTCCAGCTTCCTTCAGGACGTCTGTTGGCAGCAGTGTCGGGTCCTCCAGGGGCTGCAGGTGAATCTCTTTGCACACCTGGGGGGTTAATACAATGATCATTCTTCAAAACCCACTAGTCTATGGAACTACACGATGCTTGGTTTGTACAATCGTATTACACATTAACCAAGAACTGGAGAGTAACCAGCCCAATTATGCCAACTTTTCACCAGTTTACCATGCAGTCAAGTACGACTTTGAGGTTTCCGGTCACCAGGGGCCACCAAAAAGACTCCTGGGACAGAAGAACACATGCACTGATGGGAAGGAACACATGGCAATGACTTCGGGGAAATTATTATCATATGTGTGTTTACTTTGGAAAAACCTATGAATATGTATATAAAATATAGTATTTATATAGGAGCTTTTTCTGCACTCAGTATGCACGATGTTTTGGAGGAGATACCCCCATGTGCATCCAGCTGAATAAAGAATGCCTCCTTCTCAATACTACATTGGTATTAAGGAGTTCTGGTTTTACTGGTTTTTGGTAACACCACCTGACTGGAATGACCTGGAGTCTGGGAAGAAAGTTTTGGACTTGTTTTACCTCCAAATTTGGTTCCTCCTGAGTGATGTTTTTTCAAACACAAAGTCTGACAGCTGGAAATATTTATGCTGACAACAATAATTGTAATTTTTTTTTCCTTATAAATAGTTTATGTTCTTCAAGGGTCTGGTGGCCTTCTTTAAGAAGTTTATTCATTAAACATAATGTTGTTTTAGCCCATGTATAAAGACTGATGGAATTAGAATAATGTAAATAATTTACATTTTCGTCAGAGAGTGTTCTGCAGTGTCTTGCTGGAGAAAGTGAAGTAATTTATAACTGGCAGAACTTTCAACTTGTAAGCCAGAATCACTCAGAGAGATGGAGAAAATAAAGAGAATTTTTTTTTCTCGACAAAAAATGTAAATTAAATAAAAGTAGAGTACAAAGCTAGGTAAAAAAATTACCCTTTTAGAAAATATACCAACTGGCAATGCAAGAAAATGCTTCAAAATGTGCTAAGTGAATTCAGCATACTTCTACTCAAAGCATACTCCTTATGAAGTGGGCTGGAACTGAGAAAAACAGGGGTCCTGCCATAATATCTTTTCCCAGTTGCACCTGGAACAAAAGACAGCTAGTGCACAAAGCATAGCAATGACTAACCCTTGACTGGAGGACATGGAGATGAGTGGTCCTTCTTTGTGATTCATGTAAGGTCTGACCCCATTAAAGGCGCAAACTGATAACAATATTTATCTATTGCTTACATCAAAATCTGAAGTAATAGAATTTTTTAGCCACTTTAATAATTTGTGTTTATTAGAGGAATAGAGCAGCTCTCCTATGATAAAATGCTAAGAGAATTGAGATTGTTCAGCCTTGAAAGAGAAGACTTCATGGTGACATAATTGTGGCCTTCCAGTGCCTGAAGTGAGCATACAATAAAAAAATTGAGGGAGACTATTTATAAGGGCATGTAGTGACAGGATATGGGGGAATGGGTACAAACTGAAAGAGAATAGGTTTAGATTATATGTTAGGAAAATATTCTTTAATGTGAAGGTAGTGAGGCACTGGAAGTGGTTGCTCAGAGAAATTGTGTATGCTCCATTCTTGCAAGTGTTCAAGGCCAGGTTAGATGGGCCTTTGAGAGCCTGAATCTGGTCTAGTGGAAGGTCTCCCTGCCCACAGCGGGAGGGGCTGGGACAAGGTGGTCTTTCAGATCCCTTCCAACCTATGCCATTATGATTCTATGATTCTGTGACTCTGAGATAATGACATTTTCATTTATGCATTTTCCCCAAAGACGACTTCAGGGTTTAACTCCTGCATTTTCAAAGTAGGAATGAACAGGCATCAAATTCACACATACCAACTTCTCTAAGAGATAAGACTTTCAGCTACTTCCAAAACCAAGTTTCAAGTGTCCAAATCAAATGTGAAATTCTTGTGCCAAAGTTGAGGACAACATGAAACCTTCCTGCATACAGTTAATATGCATGTCATTTAAGCTGCTGTACTAATGCTTTCCATTACTATTGAAATGAGGTGATATTTCTGTTGAAGGAAAATTATTACATGCTTGTTCTTTCACATCCCTGGAACACTGTAAGTAATGAAATTAGAAATATTTCTTGGTATTCCTGTAATTAAACATAAAAAATAAAATTATAGGCAGCTTTATTTGAGACATTTTCCTTATTTTGTACACTTGATTGTAAAAATGTAATAGTTCTTTTTTGCCCCCTTGTTGCTGGTTATCTTTTTCTCTTTCTTCTTCTTCTTTTTTTTTTTTAAGTGCAGCAATGTACTTTTTCCTAACTCTTCGAATAATTTAGTTCAAAACAAAGAGATGTCTTTATATAAAATCTTACTAACATCTATGTAGATTGATCTTCAGTGGGAATGACACTTGTAGGTACAGCAGTTTGTCATGTTTGAGCTGTCTGAGGCAGCAGCAAGCAGCCATCATCTGCATTCTCGGCAGTAAAGGGAAAATGAGAAAAGGCAAGGATCTGGGGTTTGATTCCAGATGAGAAAAAGGAGTGTTCCCTAATAAAGGAGGAGCTTTCTGCTCCACCCATCCCATTTGCCCCCAAAGTAGTCCTGGCACTGGAACTGGCTCTCAGCTTCAGCTAACTTGTTTTGTGGGATTAGTAAATTAAATAGGGCCAGAACTAAGGTCTGTAAGCACTGTCCTGGGACTGTCTGTACTGACTTATTGCTAGCATTCTCTCTGCTGTGGTTTTAGGCAGACATCAGACCGCCATGGAGAACACTCACTTAGGGTTCAGAGAGCAGTAATTGGGACAAGGATAATTCTGGAGGCACTCTGGGTAAAGCCACTCTTTTGAATGAAAAGGTGTCTATTCTTATCACATCATGCCTTACTGCTTTTCTCCTGGGCCACAGAATGAACTTAGAGCATCTTTCCAAAGTGCGAAAGGCTCATCTATAAACCACTAAATTTATTCTGTTTTATTTTAGACAGAGTGGTGTAGGGAGCACTCACACAATCAAACATCTGTGGATCAGAGGAGGTGGTAGTGTCTGGTCTGGGAGGTGAAGTAAGGAGCTAACAATAACCCAGTCATCCAGTTGATACCTCTCATTCCAGCAGAATGACATGATCTCAAAAAAGAACATCTGTATGTAGACTAAATTCCAAGGTGTAACACATATAATTGAGGATTTTATAGCTTTTAGAAACCAATCCATAAATGGAGTATTTAAAGAGAAAATTAAGTGGTGTTTCCAAAGAAAAATTAAGCGGGTTTTTAGCACCTTAATTGTAACTTTGATCCTGTGATCATTATAATATTAGCATTAAAGAAAGAATCAAGCAGTTTGCATTGTCTGTTATTCAGAGATTGTTCTTAATGGCAGCCTGGTAGGCAGGCTAGCTACCTATGGTCTTTATCAAATATTTATTTAAGATTCATAAAAATGTCACTTACTACAGCTATTTATGGTTATTATTGACAGGTGTGTGGAATAAGAGGGACAACATACAACTCTACATTATTATTATTTTTATTCAACCTATAACCTGTCCAAGATAGTAATTTGCAAACATATCATTATGACTGACATTGCAGGATCCCCAGAACAGTTGCTTTTCAACTTTGATGTGAAACCACAATGCCTCCACTGATGTAGATGAAACCAAACAAATCTGTATGCACTGAAGAATTCTTTCTTTTGCCCTTTATTTTTAAATAAATCTCTTGTCCATGTAGGGCTTGCTCTCAGTAGCATTGTCAGGAACTGAGAAAGAAAATGAAGGATTTAATACCTTTTTCCTCATACAACTTGCTTTGCCTGTGTATTTCGCCTCTTTACTGCAAAGAGGCGGATAGTTAAGGGACCTAAATAATGTGCATGTGTGCAAGTTTAAACATGGGGGAGCAGCAAGCACATGATAGGTGTCTTGGGGTGATTCTATGACAATACTGTATTCCCCATCGCCTGCTTGATTTCTAGTGTACCTTTAAATTGCAAAGGGGAGAGAGAGAAGCCGAGAGAACTCTTCAAAGTGGCTCTCTTGACCTTGCAACTAGAATGTTTTGCATTCTTTTCTCTCCCGATTCTGACAACATTTGTTGGTTAGAGGACTTTTGCTTTCTAGTCTCTTTGGCTTTCAGCGGAGAAGGGACTGTGATCTGCATCAGGGGCTTCTTTTCCTTTTTAGACTGTTTTTGGCTTGTTTTTCATCTGAGACCAGCTACCATCTCCGGACCTGCTCGGCGGGACCCTCCAAGGGGGATCGTCGGACCCTGCCTGGCCGGCCCGGCCCAGCTCAGGACTGCAGGTTTTACCTACAGAAAGAACTCTAAAATCCATAGTCCTCTTTTAGGGGACAGGGGAGGGGGTTTCAATATCCTTTTTCCCGTGACAGCAGGGGACTCTGTTTTGTTAAATAAATAGTTTTTTTCACTTTCACTCGAGAAATTATCTTCCCGAACCCGTGGGGGAGGGGCTGCCGGGGCCTGCTTGCCCGGCAGGCAGGAGAGAGAGAGAGACGCCCCTCTCGGGTTGTTTCCTCCTAGATTTGTGTCCAAATCGACACATAGGGAACATTTCTGAATTCCAGAAAAATGAATTATGAATCCAAAAGTCATACTAATAATGTCAGGCAAAGTTAGATGTGCAAAAAATCTCATAAAGCTTTATTTTCATCAAACCTTATCATGAGCATGATTGAAGACATTTAGCTGCCTAGTATAGTGAACATTCAGTCTCTTAAAAATAATTTGTTGTACAGATAATTACCACTTGGCTGAACCCTTGTTTATGGCTATTAGATAATTACTCAAGTGTACAGCTTTAGATACGTAAATGTTCTGTACCTCTTGATGAAGAAGATCAGGTTAAATGCTAAATATGCAAAATATAATATTCAATTCACTTACCTTATTCTGGAGTGGTAATAATCACCAAGAGAAATGGTTGGTTTTCTGCTTTCATTACCATCTTTTTTATGGAAGAAAAAAAAATATACATTACTAGGCTTCACTCCTTAACTTTATGAGTGACACTTTCCTTTTTCCAAGGGATAAAAGGTGACACATAAGGTAATAAAAGATGTGTCCAAGCTAATCAAAAGAACTGAAAGAAGAGCTGTCAATGAAATAAAGTACTGATTTTTCTTTGGCGGCCCTCAGCCCTCCTTTATTGTTACTTTTGGGCTTATCAATTTTATATTTTATAAAATGCTTTACCTCTAGTTAGCAATCAGCATCTTTCAAAGGCATTTCTTTCCCTCAAAGAAACTATTTCTTGGTATCAGTGTATTGTTCTCAACTAGCCCAGCCTGTTTGATGGGATTCTCATTCTTCTGTGCTACCATTCAGGTGTGATTTTTTTTTACCCTCAAACCTGGCATCTAGTGGTTGACTGAAATTCAAGGGAGATTCAAATTACATACTGTTTGGTTTGGTTTTAATTAGTACAAAGTAGTACGTACTATTTGGTCAATCAGTTCATGTTTAAGACTCACTCAGGGACAGAAATCTTTGTTATACAGACATGCCTGAGAGTTTATATCTTCATAATTTGTGTTCCTGCACTTGAATTTTAATTTAATAACTCTCAAGGTAAAGCATATTTTTAATCATTTAATCATTGAGGAACAAGGAAGAGTAATCAACACAAATCTATGAATACATAGAAAGGGTAGTTGATCTGCCTGTTTCAGCACTGTTGGCTTTCTCCTTTTTGTGTATCCAGACACCCACATGAGCACACACCCTTCAGTGCAGGAGTGGTGTGTTCAGTCAGTCATCAGTGTCCTATTGTGCAGATGTCACTGAGCTGCTTTATGAAGTGCTCCTTATGTCCTCAGGCATCATTCTTACTAAAAACACCCTACACAAAAGCTGCAGTTAAAATCACAGGGTCATAGAGGTCTACATTTGTTACAAGCCAAACTTCACCATAAATGCTTTTTGTTAGATTTAGAACAGAACTGCAAACTTTGTGGAAGCTGGGAAATCTCATTAAAATGGAAATGTAAACATTAGAACAAATTAGCATGGCTTGTCTGAGAAAAGCACGTAATTAGCTGTATTTCTCAGCTTCAGGCTAGCCACACTTTATTTACATAGCGTCACAGTGGTTTAGCTTTTTGAAAAGCTACAGTTAAGAAAAAGTTGCATCATTTATTTTCTTCTTTTCCCTAATCAGTCAATGCTATAGTATGTTTCAAATCATTCAATATCCAGAAAATCATATTTATCTCATCTTACAACAAGGGTTGTAGCATTTTCTTGCTCTCTTGCATAGCTGGCACTGAGCATTTTTGACAAAAAGCAAACAATTTTACTAATTACGGTAATTTTGTCCAAAATAGCAAATACTTTTGAAAGAAATTTCTGTGCTACATTTGAGAATTAATTCTGCAGCAATGATAAGAGAGCAATAACGTATATATTCCTTCCTTTTCAAATTAAAATCTTCTCTTCATCATCAAAAGTCTCATTGAACACAGTAAAAATTGCTATTAGAAAAAAGAGGGAAAGGAAAATAAGGTCTGGAGTGAGCAATTTGTTTAAGGTGATAACAGTCAAGTAGAAGACATTCCTGAGAACTGATAACTTTCACATAAGGACTGATTGCATGTGGAGGAAGGCAGAAGTGAAAGAACAATACTCTTGCAAGAATGTTTTCCACCAACAACAAAACCAGGGCTGCTGAGACTGAAATGGACACCATGACAGACTCGGAAGGAAGGTCTTCATGAGGGAGCCTTCGCATCAGAAGGAATATCCTCTTCCACCTGTCATTTCTCCCCTCTCAGCTCTTCCTGCCTTAAGAAAATGTGAGGAAAAGGAGTAGGAAAGAGAATAAAGGATAGAGGAAGGATGAAAAAGTTCCCTAAATCCCTAATTACATTGTACCAATGCTTCTTGTGCATAGGTACAAATGACCAACTTAATGCAAGAGCATGGAAACAATTTTTAGCAGTGGCTTAGCAGACCTGCAACCTAGTCTTAGAGTGCAGTATGTGTCAGTGTAGAATTGATGAAATTTATAAAATGACTTCCTTTGCCTAAGCTAAGGCCAAATCTTGAATTCTTACCTACAACGATAAACATCCTGGTTTTCAAGCTGGCAAACTCAAGTCAGTATGACACTTTCTGGGGAAGGCTACTTATTTTGAGCAAGATGGCTTGGATCTGACTCTCAGGAATAATTAAAACTACTGGTTATATAAATCCCAGCTAACACCTCAATTTTTTTTAAGCCATAATTACCCACACATACAGAAAATGCTTATCTCTTACAACCTCGCTTCTGACAACACGCTGCTTGCTTCTACTGTTTCACAACTGCTTCCTTCTCCTCTGTTATTTCAGTAGCATAAGTTAAAATTAAAGCAGTTGTTTTCAGCTTCCGAGCGTCTTGATACTTCCATTTTCTATTTCAGATTTGTGTTGAAAAGTTCATTCATGTTTTCTACCTATCCTGCATTTTAACTAAAGCAAATTACTTTTCCCTGTAAACCTTAGCCCGATAAAAAAAATGATATAGGTCTAAGTCCTAAAGAGCTGCCTGAATGAGTATAAGGCTACACTGGCATGGAGAATTTCAGAGTAAGGTCAGACTTTCTGAATGAGAATTGAAAGGTCTTATTTCAAGTCTACTTTCTTGGAGGTGAATTGAAAGCTACATCTCTCAAAGAACATGGAAGCACGCAACTAATTTGGAGAAGTAGTACCACACACTCAGGCAACCCCTTTGCATCCTAGTGGATCCGTGTCATTTGGGAGTGTGACGAGGAGAATACTACAAAACCTCTGACTTTCTATTCTATTCCTAGCTGCAGCATAATACTAAAAATAATCATATATTCAGGTATCTGTACTATGAATTGTTCCTGGGGCTAGTGTTTTGGAGGCTTTTTTCCTCATGGCTAACACTTACCCAGATTTTGGTAAGCCATCTGTCGAATAAAAGAATATTGAGCCCTTTCCAAACTGCAGGGATAGTAATTCCAGTAGTTAATAACAAAAGATGAAATAATACGTACTGAGCTAGGCTTGCAGAGTAATTATCGGCTCTTAATAAAGCTAAAGTAGAGGATAATAGGCAACTTATTTAAAATGAAACTATATATTTTTCCACTAATGACAGCAAGTTTCTGGACAATACCACCACATATGAATCTGAGTACATTTGTCCACATTCTCTAAAACATAAATCATTGCTGACAATGACACTAACAATATAGTAGGAACATCCTCAATCCGCTTAATGGTTGAAATTCAGTTTGTGCAGAGAGTCTGAATGGGGCTAGGCAAGAAACACGATCATTGCAATTTCAGATAACGAAATAACGAGGGATTCAGAATATGCTCAGAGAATGTATGCTCAAATTCCTCTTGAACCTGGCACAGTACTAGTCAAACATTTTCTTTTTTTCTTTAATAATTTTTGGAATTTATACTGTGGGCATATAGCCATCAAAACAAAGCAAGTTAATTGTTGTATGTTACATGTTACTGTAAATTGTCCCTGAACTTCAGGAGTTGAGCATATATATGTTCCAAAAACATCATTTTTTTTCCTTCACTGAAGTTTATTTTGATTTTTGGCACAATTTTTCCATTCAGGATTTGTGTATTAGACTGTGCTGAGCCCCTCATATAAAATTTTTAACTCCTGTTGAAGCCAAGGCTTTTGAGATGACTCAATAGCAGAGAGAAGTGCAGGTCTGAGGCTGATTCTGGGAAGGGCATTTCTGAGCAGACTCATCTGCCACTGACCTGTTGGAGAGGTGAGGACATGACTGTGTTATCCAGCACAGAACTTTGCAGGGAGCAGGAATGTGTGACAGGCTGGGGGAATAGTCAAAGGTTCAGAGAACTGGGCCTCTTTTTAAAACAGTATTGATGGCATTTTAGTTAAATACTGCTATTAAGCGACACTGAAGAAAAATATGCTTTCTTAACTCGTAGGTATAATTTGTCTCTTATCTTCATGTATATGGCATGTTATATTAACAGATATTTTCAAATCTCTTTTGTTTTTAGAAAAGAACTGGTTTTCCTAGATTTGTTTTTTAGGATACAGTAAAATTTTCATAAGCCTTGCTTTCTTTGCTTTTTTTCATTGCAATTGTTCTTTTTCCATTGAAATTCATACTTAGCAAATTGTAGTATTTTTGTGCTTTCATATGTATTACAGAATTTACACAGACAATCAATTTGAGATGCAAAAAGGAGCTTTGAAGTAAATGCAGCTGGACATATTTTCAAATATTTTCCCAATGCTGTAAAAACTGGGGATTTGTAAAACAAGATATTAAAATGTTAATGATCTACTATAACAAAAAATAATTTAAAGAACCAACCCCATTATAATGGAGATTCATAATCTATGTGGAGCTTTGGAAATTATAAACTATCCATTCACACGCCTGTGGTGAAACAGATGTGAAACCTGAATTGCATCCACAGAAGATCACTTCCTGCGTAGCTTACTATATTGATATTTCCTTGCACAAGATCAGCCACTTTCTTTCAAAGTTAAGCCTAGGATAGGCTTAATTCTGAGCGACATCAAATCTGTTTGTAATGTATCTTGATGAAGTCAGTGGAATTACGCTAGGGTAACCTTGGTATAAGAGCCCTTAAATTTAAGTTCTGATACATATAAACTGTTTTGGAATAGTTTCTCTAGATTGTTTATGAAGGACTTTTAAGGACATTTTCTTCTAAAAAATATTTCATTTTCAACACTGATGTCAAAAACTTTCTGTGCCATTCCGTCTTTTGAGCTAAAACTCTTTTATTCATGGCCTCATATATGTTAAAATTCTGAATATTTCTGTTCCAGGAATTTTTCTTTTTTTTAAGAAGGATCCTAATCAAAGAAGAGTTCTCGGTAAAAAAATGGCTGAAATTTAATTCTGGATGGGGATATAGGAAGCAAACGATACGAAAACTGTTTCTCCCTGTTGCATAAGTATTGGCTTACCATCTCATCTTTTTAAGGACTACAGAAATTATGTCCGACTACAATCACTACCTTTTGTCATAATGTCGAATCTTCTTACTGAAATACACTGAAATGCATGATCTTTTCCAGAATAGCTGTTATTACATATTGCTGAAATACTACGATTTCAGTTTCCAGAAGTATTCACTTCCTATTTAAAGTTTCTGTCTTTTGATACCTATACTCTTGTAATTTCAGGCTTCTACTTTATTGATTCCCAGTACAAATCAACGCCATTTATTTTAAATTATTGTAGAGCTTATATAACTCTTTCCTATGCCAGCATGCTATACATTTAAAAGAATGGGTTTATTGCTCTGTTTTCTTTTTTCACCTTTTTTTTTTTTTAAACCACATAAATCAGACTATTTTAGTCCTTACATGAAAAAAGCTCAGTTCCCTTGATAATTTCGACAGTTCTCTCATACAGCTCTCCCAGTCTGAACTTTTTTTTCCTGAACAGAATGACTAAAATTTCACATGATATTCCTAAGGATGTACTACCACTGTGATGTGACTATTTTTGTATCTCAGATACAAATGTCCCAACTGATGCATCCTGCAGTCTTTGCAGTCTTTTTTTTTCAGTGTCAAATGGATGCTTTGGTCTTGTGATTGTCAATGTACTTTTATTTCCTCCGCAAATTCCAAAATTGAATTCTCAATTTATAACCCAAAGTTTTGGGTATGTATGTATATAACACTTATACTTTGAGCTGATATATTTTGTTCTATTTACGTGATTCCTATACTTGAAGGTGTCTAATTTTTTCCCCTCAAGTGTATTACTATTATTTGTCTCCATGTTGTCTCTCACAGAGGTATCATCAGAGCATCAGCTTTGCACACTCTATTGTTTTTACTGTGGACATCATTGTGAAATTACATGAAGCACTCCACACTTTTGCAGTATCACTTCTCAGTCCCCATGTACAGCTTAGCAAAATTGACACAAGCTGTTGGCACTTTGGATGTTTGCATAAGAAAGAACAAAAATGTCTCATTGAAATGTACGCAGCAAAATTCTTGAGAATCCCTTAAGAAAACATGCATTGAATACCAGAAATAATATTGAAAATCATTAGCTGTGAAGTGTTCTCTGTGCTCATTTTTCTTCTAAACTGTTTAACATATTGCATTTCATTTTGTTAAATTGACGTAGCATATAATGTGGTAAACGTAACATAGCAATATTAATATTCCTATTGGGAATGTAAAGCTGACATTTCCTGCTTAGAATTTGATGAGATAAGACCAAAACACGTATGCCTAGTTCTGCTAGAAGAACCTCTTGCTGAGATCTTTTGGTCTGCTGTAGAAACAAAGTAATGATATTTTTTGTGACTGGAACTGTCTCTCTCATTCATGACTGAAATGGTGAGTACAGACTGAGGCTTCTCATAGAGGAGCCAAATGCAGATTTATCAGGTTAGAAGTAGGTATATCCTTGTTGCTGTTCAGTGGGGTCGGGGTTGTAGAAGACGTCCCCAACATATCAGAAAGAGAAGCAAACTGCAAATAAAGTTGCCTCTAAAACATCTGGGAGGTGAGACTAGATGCACCACTGACACCACTTTGCTGAGTGAGGAGGCACCTCTTTTCTCCCCATCCTGTAATATCACCCAAGAGGAGACAAGCAGAACCTGAGCAGGCGTGTCAGACTGGTGAGGTCATAAACTGACAGTAGGGATAAGGAAGTGAAGAATAAGTATGTTTCTCCTAAATAATTCCCAGATAGATGAAAATTCAACAATTTCAATCCCATCTGTCACTTCTTGTCATTTTTGTGTGTCTAAGACAACAGAGAATGATGCATCATCACTGATCAAAACTTTGCTGATATTGCCTATTCAAAGAAAAAAACCTGGCTTGGGAGATTTCGAAGAACCAAAGCCAAAAGGAAGATGAGAATCACATCAAGACTCACAAAAAAAGTTTTGCTGTCCTCAAAATTTGCATACTAAGATACATACCTAAGAGAGCAGTCCAGTGTCTTCCTTGTTTGCTTTTATTAACCTGTATACATCTCATACCCTTTTCTGTTAACCACTGTTTTGCCTTTGTGACTTTTCTGATTTCATGGCTTTAGGTCTGTTTGAAAAGCTGACTTTTTATTCTCATCCTGATCTTGATCTAGAGGGTTTGTTAGCCCTTTTTTATACTTACATGGTATCAGCTGCAAAAAGCATAAATTAAGCCTTTATACCATTTTCTGTTACTCTAGAAAATATCAAATATAACTGAGCTGCAAAGAGTCCCTCCTAGAGCTTTTAAGATGTCTTGAAACATTGGTGATAAGTGCATGTTATCTGTGATTTTTTCTGGCCAATTGCACACCTATCTGATGAAGATTTCATCTTCACCTCACTTTCTCAGTATGCTTCTGAGAATCACATAATCACAGAATACCATTTGAGACGGTGCCAAGAATTGTGCTTAAGTCAAAGTATCTTACATTTACCACCTTTTCCAAAGCTTGTTTGGCTTGATTTACTCTGGAAGAACTAATCTTAGATAGTTTTTATCACTGTCTTACTTAAACTGATTGCTTAATGATTTGTTGAAGAGATTAAATTTAAGTGCTGTGAGCTATAATTTTCCATGTCCTCTGTACTTTCCCTTTCAAGGATAAATAATATGTTTGGTATTCAGTTTTTCACAATTCTTAAACATAATTGCTAGTGATTCAGCTATTACATTGTCTAGCTCCTTTACGGCCCTAAGGTCAATCAGGACTGCCTCACTTGGATATGTCTATCTCATCTAAAACATATTTAGCCCAGGTGGGGAGTTTTCATACATTTTATTTTTTAAAATAATGCATTTAATGATCTGGAGTCGTGTATCCTCAGTTTTCTGAATCTTTTATGGAACAGAAAACAGTTTAATATGTAATTATATAGAGATCACTGTCTCCTACATATTTAAAATTACCTTCCGGACACCACCTTTTTCTTTATAAACATAAAGCAAAATATCTAAAGGCTGAATGCAGTACAGTTCATAGCAAGGGTGACCCCCTAACAAGACAACATTTCAGAGTTTGTGCAGTTAAAAGGCAATGAAACCATTAGTCTTCAAGGTAGATACAAAACTCTGAGTTATAAAGACTAGGCTTTAATCCCCAAAAGGCAAATCAGAACATGACCCCATTGCTCCAGCTGCTGGATTGAACACCTCCTTTAGTTTCCTTTTGTTTTGATCTTTTATCCTTACTCTTTCTGCCATCAATCCTCTTGGTGCTATCACTGTGTTCGTCCCAGACCACAGGCAATGCTGATGAGATGTTCTATCAAGAATAAATATGAAGCACTCAAGGACACGTTCTCCAGCTTTGCTCTGTGCAGCTGTAGGTGGTGGCCGTGACACTGTCTCCATAGGATAGGAATATTGCATCCACACAGAGGTGCATTGCGCTGGGACTGTAGATCTCTCTCCTGTCCACAACCTGGCAAAGAGGATGACCTCCTTCCCTTGATCCCTCACTTTCTTTAAAGCTCATAAAAGCCTTGAATACGTTTTATCCTTGGAGTCAATAGTTTAAAAGCAACCACTGGAATGACAAGGTTTCTCTTTTCCTGAAACATGAAAATATGGCTTACCTGAAAGAGTTTACATAGATTGCTCCTTTTCTCATAGCAGATGATAACTACATGACTGCATGAGAGTATTACAAATCTTTTGCATAAACTAAAGGTTTCGGCTGTAAGTACAGAGTAGGTGGCATGAACAGGATGGCATGCAGCTGCACTGAGGTACGTCACTGGCATATGACATGAGGCATATGTCACTGAATCCTACAGCATCAGATGAAATTAAATGAACCCAAATTATAGAAAAAACACATCTCTCACATTGGTAAGAAATTCCTCCTTGAATCATATGTGACCTTCCAAAAGGCTATAACCAATTGAATTGACAATGGTGGAAGTGAATGTGATAACTGTTCATGCTGTGCAAATATTACAGATGTAGTTTAAAGCGTGACCTACAAAAATGAAAAAGGCAGGAAAGATTTAGAGTCACACACTCAGCAAATTGAAAAGATGCACGAAAAATACTTTTGCTATGTGGACATACAAAATACGCTGAAAACTACAGCCTATTTCTAAAGATGAGTATAGTGATTTTACTACTTAAAAATAGGTTTTACATTAAGAAATGCTGTAGTTTCTAATATAAATAAATGAATGGTGCTATTTTCTCAGATATTGCTGTTTTCAGTGTTGCAAAAAAACCTCAAATCATTTCCAGATATTCAAATTATTTCTTAAGTTTCTGCTGTGCTGGAAGGCTAGCTACAGTTGAAGGATTTTATTAGCCATACACACAGCAGTTCCTCTGTTATTTAAATTTACCTGCTTAACTCTTCAGAAATTTCTCAGTTTCATGCTCTATCTTCTGAGCTAGCCACCTGATGAACTAAAATCGCATGAATATTTATCTGTGGATTGATATTTTATAGGTTAGGAACACTACTATAAAATGAAAAATAAAAACACTGTAATATAACCATTTTTTCTACATAAATAATTTGCAGATTATTATGTTTCATTTAGTTTCAAAGTAAATCTATATTTTAAAAAATAAAAACCCTTCAGGACATGGGACTTTCATCTTCTGTGCAGCTCTACTAGCAGGTTAAAGAGCTAAGTTACCTTGAAAACAAAAACTTACAGAAGGCATTAGAAGAACAAGGAGTTCTGTGTATAGAACATTACACTTGCTATAGAATATGGCATCTCCATGTGTGGTTAAGTGATGAGTCTGAGCAGAAGAAAGCTTATTCTCTATCTCCCACCTTATTTTTGCAGAAAGAATCCTGCCTTTTCTCCACTACTGCTCTGGGACAGCTGTTTGCATTAATAGGTAATACCTGATAACATGATAGGATACATCCAGCTATTGCTCAGTATCAGTCAGCGACAGTGATCTGAAGGCAGGTGGTACCGCATCCTAAGCATGGATGATCAGTATTGTGCCATTACTTAATGACTGCAGAAGAAGGGGAAATCACCTTACAAAAAACAAGTTTAATATGAAAGTGAGCTTTTTAGGGAGACAGTGGTAAGGAGAAAGTGCACCAGTGTGTTAAGTTATTCTAAGAGTGAACCCACTTTCTTAATTTCAAAAGGAATATGGAGAAGACATTCATTTATGCTAGAGAAAGAAAAAAAAACCTGTTTGTGCCTAATGTAATGGAAAATTTGAGAATTATTCATGCATGTGAATCTGTATGCAAATCTGACCCTGGCGATACTACCAAGGTCAGTGCATGATGATCTGCTGAGTAAGTGCTAATCATTCAGCTTGAAATGTGACTTTATCAGAAAAGCAATTTTGTAAAAAATCTCATGCCATTCCCTAGCTATTTTCCTCCTGTGATCTCCATACCATGCTTGTTCATTTGTCAAGTTTACATTCAGGACTTTTCCAGCCAAAACATCAACTTGTCAATCAAATTATACTTCTGCCTTGTGCAGTGTTAATGCATCTGAGGTAACAACTTAAAATTACTCAAGCTCTAATAGGGGAATGACATTCTCTGTAGGACATTAACAGCTAAATCAAAGTGTGGCACAGTGGTTGAATTTGAAGTACTACTTAAATTTCAAAACTCAGCTCTGTACTGAAAATGGACCATACAAGGCCAGAATAGAACTGAATGAGAATGATCATAAACTGCTTGGTACATACAAACTGAGGTTTTAGAGAAAGGAAGAGCTCACATAAGAGGATCTGGAGAATGTAAATGAAGGAGAAGATAACATGGTAACAAAAGGAATTGGGAGAATTTTTCCTTAATAACTGCAGAAATGAAGATTTGTTTGTTTCTCTGAGAGCCCTAGAAACTTCCTGACACTACAAGGCATGGAAGACTCAAAAGCCATTATTTTAGACCCGTTGCAACTACGCTGACAAAACCAATGGGGTATGGTTAAATTACCTTTTCTGTACTGTCTGATTAGAGCAGGTTCACCTACAACAGGATGGTTCAGTTGTCACTGCTGTTTCTTTGGCCCACTTCAAAATCATCTTCTGGGAAGAACTAAAGAGACAAGAAAAAAGGGCTCACTTTGTTAAATACAACCTTTTTTCATGCTATAAATGCTTTTTCACCAGTAAAGGATCAGTGGATTAATGTTCATTTGAAATCTGAGGTCCTAAGAATATGCTAATTTATTCCTGATAAACCTCTTCAGTGATTCTCATGAAGCAGGTGATGAAACTGGAATTTCTTACTCAACATGAAGTGACAAAATTGCAATGTTCTGAACTGTTTCTGTGGGCTGTAATGTCTGGAAGAACTATCAGATAATTTTAAAATGGAGATAGACATTTGGGGTACTCCAATTCTTGAATTTTTACCAGAAATGTTTACATCTTATCTATTTGTTAACATCCAGAAAGAACTGTAATTATTGGTTTATTAAAGCCAAAGACTAGAAACTAATTTGGACTATTTGTGGCCTTTAAGGATGGGCTCACGATCATACTATAAAATGTTAAGCACCAGATATCTGAGCAGCTATCAATAGTAACCTCAAACACAAGTCTTTGCAAAAATCTGAAACAGTTTTTAAATTTTTTTTTACCATTGCCATTATGTGGACTTAAAGAAACTGTGTGAGATTAATAAGATTCCCAGTTGAACAATGAACAGAGAAAAAAGATTCTCAGCCAAGGCAGCAGGCATAGAATCAGATGCTCTGATTCTTTAACGCAAGCAATTGCTTCTTTCTTTATCTGATTTGATTTTCAGCTACTGCCTTCTCCCTTGCTGTGGTCTAGCATGATAAGATGTGTAAGCTGAGTTTTGGAGGTAAAGTTTACACAATGAATGAAAGGAAAAGGTGGAAAATGTTTGTGTAACAACATTTCTGTGCAGTTGCCAACACTCTCCTTGAAAGAAACACATTGTCCAATGTGCAGTCTACAGCCTTCACCTGTTCAAAGGATGCATTTAAGGAACAGAAAACAACATGACATGATTAGAATACTGGTCATACAGCCACTCTACAAGCTACATTGCATTTTGTTGTTCATATTGTCCTGAACAAAAAAGATTTATAAAATTAATAGAATATCTTGAGAAAATATGAATTTGCCTGGGTAAATTCTGTAAGTAACAGAAAAAGCTAATTTTAACTATTATATTTAAACCAGTACTTTTGGCTGTAAAACTAATACCTGCACAGTATTTGAACATAAAACATGCAGAGACTTGAAGTCAAAATATATTTTGGCAAGATAAGCTATAATAAGTGATGTGAGCAAAATACTTCTTTTCAAGAAATCATTACATTATTGTTACTGTAAAACATACATAGTGTTAAAGAATAAAACACCCTTAAAGTCAGGTGGTACAGATGAATAATGCAACAGTTCTAAAAGATGAATGCTTAAAATAGTAAAAAAGAGGAATGGAAAACATTCTTTAAGCCTCTTTGCTGTCATGAAGGTTTGCAATAGAAAAAAATTATCAGAATTAATTTCTGGAAATAGTTTTTTCTAACCATTTGTAAAAGATTATTTTTAAAATAATGAGTTTTGATCAAATTTAAAAAAAAAAAAGAAAAGAAAAAAAAAATGATGGACTTTCTGTTTGGGAGAACTGGAAAAATGCAATAAATTACTTTGCTAGAGAGCATGATGGAAGGGGACCATACGTAGGGAGAGATCAGAAAGGTTCTTGCCACTCTGAAGCACAAACTTAGACTCATCCTGCCAGGCAATTTCCCCTGTACAAGAGAACATAGAAAAGTAAATGCTTTTTTAATGTGTAGCTCTGTTTTCAATTATACAGGAAAAGTGCATTTCCAAAGCCCATTTATCTTGAATATGACATTGTCACCCTGTGCTGTTGGTTGCAGGGATGCAAAGAAAATATTGATTAGAAACCAATGTAAAGTTTGTTTTCCTTGGTTTAGGAACTTTAGATAAATAAAGCAAAGTACAGAGGGACAAAAAAACTTGTATGACTATGCTCCATGAAACTGAGTAAGTCAAACTTTATCAAAGCAAACTCCCTTAATTAACTCCTCACCTGGTTCTTAGTTAATCTGTGCAAAATCAAAACCTTTTTGAGTAAGATCACAGTTTAGATTATGGATGAGTTGGAGCTGACTCAGAAATCTTAATAGAGCTGTTTTGTCCCTGCTGGAATGGGTTCACAGTATCATAACTGTCCTTAAAAATGCAAAGGAGAAAGGATATACAGACATTGTGTTTCCATTTCACTCAGGATAATGGAAGTCTTAACAATGTGATGGTGGTGCTTGCTCTATATATAGGTGATTGATGTGCTCAAGAGTGTAATTATCTAGACACTTAATGGTAGTCCAGTTTGTGAACAAGTACTCCAGACATTTTAGCTAATAAAATTGCGTCTTTGAGATGACAGCCCTGATGTATTTCACGTGGGCACATGTGGACACTATTTACACTCTATGAGCTGTTTTCGACAGATAACTGAAAAGAGTAGATAGAAGTATCTACTGAGTGCGAGCTTCTCAGTTACCAATGAAGTGTCTCCTTATGTTCCCCTAGGGACACTCTAAAAGGAGTTTTACAAAGCTGTTCTCCTCCAGGGAAGATATTTCTGGCCAGAAGTAGCAGTGCTCTTGTAGTCCACCAGTCCAAGAACTATTATGAAGAGGGAGCAGGGAGGAAAGAAGAATAATAAATTAAGGATATTGTGGTTTAGACGACAGGACAGAGAGCAAGACATGCAGACACTATCAGAAGGTGAAAAACCTCTGTTCTAATTATTCCTGCTATGCTTAATTATTTACATAAAACAAAATATCCTTATTAAGGACATATTTCAACTTCAGAATATCCTACAATGAATTTGATTTGAGTCCTAATGTGGGTGAAATCCTTCCCAGAAAAGTACTGAATTCAATGGGAACCTCCCACATCCCACATTAATTCTCTATTTGTGAGACTGTGGAAAAAAAAGGAGATGATATTTAGTCATGGGACATTTGCAAATCTTCTGTTTTCTTCCCTCCTATCTAAAACCATCTGGCCAGTTCAGGTAGTTTACCCACATGACACTATTTTTGCAGGTGAAACAGGAAGAAGTTTCCCAGATTTGCCAGGATAACACTCTTAGGAAAGAATATATTTCTGAGACACTGTTCTTTCCTTGGAAGAGTTGTTGCTTGAACCTGGTTTTCTCAGAACTCAGAGGAGGTAATAATTACTCTGAATAGGCTATTTTGTTAAAAACAATCAACCAACCAACCAACCAATCAAACCAAAACCAACCTCCCAAAACTCTTTTGCATACTTTCATTAATGTTACATTACAAGTCAAAAACTTTATGTGCTGGAATGATAATACATTTCAAAACCTCACAAGAAAATAATATCCATCCAATCCAGCCCTTTTCCTTAACCTAGCCACTATTATAAATGAAAACCAAGCCAAGGAAAGGCTGAACCAAGTGTACCTATCAGCTGGTGATCTGACTGGCATACAGTATCCTCATCCTTGGTGTCAGTTAACTCCTTTGTCCAGGTTCCTGCAAACCTGGCCATCACATGTAACACACTGGACATCAGCTTTGACTGCAGAGCAGAAACATCAGGCAAAATAGGAGTCACCCAGACCACTGTTATAGGGGAAATTCTGCAAAGTTTGGCACTTTAGCAGAGTTGTAGAAGAGTGATGACTGGTCCTTCTCCTTCCCAGTTTCTTCTTGTCTCTTTCTGCAGGTAACACCAGGCACATCCTGGTACCACTGCTCAGTGGTTAATGGTAACAATCCCTGCAGGACACAGAGGTCTGTCCCTCTGGCTGGGTGACATGCTGGTGGTCTCCTGGGCTCATGAGATTCTGTGGAGGCAGTGAGGTGGAAGAAAACTGAATTCCCTCAGTGGATAAGCAGTAGAGAGCACTGTGGCCTCACTCTCTGTGGCTGTAGCGTTGTGCCACAAATGATTGTCTCCTTGGCTCTGTCCCTGTGCAGTATTACTGATGCATTCAACACAGCCATGGCTTTGCCATGGTACCAGTGTGGCAGGACAGCTGGATACTCTTTCCCTTCCAGTCAAGAGAACTTTACAGCTCCTGGCCCTGCCCAGGACATCACCAAGAGCCACACTATGCAGCTGAGAATGTTGTTCAAATACTTGAACTCTGTCAGGCTGATGCTGTGACCACTCCCCTGGGGAGCCTGTTCCAGTGTCCAACTACCCTCTGTGTGAAGAACCTTTCCCAATAT
The DNA here is from genome assembly GCA_013398955.1 of Callaeas wilsoni. Classification (NCBI taxonomy): domain Eukaryota; kingdom Metazoa; phylum Chordata; class Aves; order Passeriformes; family Callaeidae; genus Callaeas; species Callaeas wilsoni. The sequence continues at coordinate 163,302 of VWPU01016563.1, read as the reverse complement.
ACAACCTAAACTTTCCCTGACACACCTTCAGGCCATTCCCTCAGGTCCTGTCACTGGTCACCACAGAGAAGAGATCAGTGCCTGCCTCTCTACTTCCCCTCATGAGGAAGCTGCAGGCAACTATGAGGTGTCTCCTCAGTCTCCTCTTCTCCAGGCTGAACACACCAAGTGACCTCAGCCACTCCTTGTGTGGCTTCTCCTCTGAGTCCTTCACCTAGAGGCTTCTTCACAGCCTTCTTATAAATGCTTTCTAATAGTTTTACATCTTTCCTGTATTGTGGCATGGAAGACAACAAAGCTCATCAGAGCTCTCACATCTGCTGTGTGGTTGGAATCCCTAACCTATCATAGCAGCATCTGATTCTCATCTTTTTGACTCTAATAAATGCTCAGCCTAAATGTAAAATCTATAAAGGTCAAGGAGATTTAGACACTGTTTATGCAAAAAGAGTGCAAAGAAAAAACTACTGCTCTTTCATCTTGTCTTTGCTTTTATAATCCTAGAATCTAGTCAGATTATAATGCAGACTCAGCCCTTCTATGTTGTTTATTTTTAATGTAAAGATTTGTAGCTACTCTGTACAGTGCAAAGTAGCACCTGAAACTGTAAATTTATTTTGTTTTCATGCTTCTTAAAAGCTAAATTTGGGAAACAAACAAGGTCCTTAAAATTCTGGCCTGTGATACCTTGTGTGCATATTTTAGTAAGGAATTAATTTATCACAGAAACAATACCACAGAAGAAATAGCATTAAAAGCACACACACTATAAAAAGTGCATTTCAGACCTTCTCCGCCTGCAGGTTTTCCTAACAGAAAATGCATTTCCCATGTCTTGCATCAGTATGGACCAGCTGAGGTACCCTGGACTGGCAAACATTCTACCTCCTTCTGGAAACAATACCAAAATTCATGATTGATGGGCAGATGGCTTCCTTTTTACTTCTATCCCTAAAAATTAAATTTTGACAGTTGGCTGAGCACTCCAGAGTTCTGCCCACAGAGTCCTCATGAAACCTCATAAGAAGGACAGTGAAAAAGGATTGGTAAATGCGCAGGTGTGCTCAGAAGACTTTGGGGAGATTTTTCTGAGTGAGAGAAAGCATCTGTGTGCTATGTTTGAGGAGCAAAAATCTTTAATTTTGATAGAAAGACTGAAATAAAATTCCATGCATTTTAGAGGAATAATATTGATGAGAGACTAAAGGAGAGGAGAATTGGTATTATATGGAAGATAAGTAAATTAGAATACTAAAGTCTCTCACACGCAGGAAATCTTTCATTTTTTTCTCACATCTGATGAACCACTACTTTACCAGAGATAATTTTTTTCTAACTGCATTTTCTTTCCCCTGCTCTTCCTTGACGATATAAAGGTAAGAGTAAAGGTCAAGCTATTAATGAGACAGCATGTATGCAAAAGAGAGTCAGAAGTCCTGAAAACATTGAAAAACTCGAAGTCTGAGTGGATCAATGCCAGTATACCTGCAACATCGTCCTTTAATTTTATGCAAATAAATTCAGATCAATGCAAATCGATGAATTTTTGATATGTGCCCCCTTTGCTCAGTAGTGTAACAGACGTGTAAATCATGGAATGCAGAAATTTCTCACAAGCTACTACCAGAGTGCTGAAGAAATCTAAAATGTTTTTGCTTGTTAAAGAATAGTTCAATAATAAGGAACTTTCAGGTAACTGGAAAATGTTCTCTCAGTGGAGACAAGTTCTTCTACTCATCTCCATATCTCTGCTTTTCCCCTTATGCCTTTGCTGCTTCAAATCTCTCTTTAATACACATTTTCCCACCACATTTTCTAGAGATTATCCACCATAAATTGAATATCTACCATGCACCCTATATTTTGACACGTTGTTGGACAGCCTTTTGCTGTTCTACAGGAAATTTGTGTGTTTGTATTATATCACCTAATATAAACCAAGCCTCTCTCTTGTGGAATGGTATGTTTTTGACATACAGTCAACACTCAAAAAATAACACATTTTTCCCTTCCATCTTTTAAGGTTTGCCAGTAGCAATTTACAGACAAGTCCCTCAAGAAGCCTTAAAGTGCCATAACAAATGAAAGTCCTGTTTAAACAATGCATTTGAAAAATACCTTGCTTCACACGCCTTTAGATAACAAACAATAGACTTCTGGAGGGTATGGATTGTAATCCATATAGATATAAAACCAGGACAGTTTCAGCTTATGGTTTCCTTGGCAAGGAAGGCTGTTTATTTTCACAAATCTTTGCAGGCACATTTCCATATTTCACAGAGGAGGAAAAGGACAGATCTACCATTGCAGAGGAGCTTTCAGAAGAGGAAATTAATCTCTTAAATGTGTTACTACTAGAGTTGGATAAGCAACTTCTTTATTGAGACAAGTATTCTTGTATTTTGTGCCTCAAACTCTCTTGGAAATTATGTGATTTCCCTTAATTTATTTATGTGCAAATGTCCAAAGGAATTGCCATCCAGTGTTATTCATTATTTGTTGTATATGCCTTGGGCATTTTGCTTCAAGATACTCACTGAAAAACCAACACCTTCTAGCATTTAGAATGTCTTTTTTGGTTATAGGCATGGGAAAAGAAGAAAAAAAAATCATGTCAGAGAGCCAAGGAAAGCACACTTTTTGATTTCTCCTTGTGAAAAGCGGGATGATGGCATTTTCTTTTTCCTTAAACCAGGTCATTTCCAGGAATGATTTTAGGGCGCAGATGCATGAACAAGTGAGTCAGCACGATGGAGGCCAACCTCAGGCAGAGGGAAGGGGGAGTGGAAAGAGAGGACCAGCCTTGACTTTTCGTGGGGTGAAAAACAGAGATGAGGACTGATATCCTGGTGAAAGAAGTCACGCCACACCCTATAATGTGGAACCACTGCATTCATTAAAGTTCCTGTTCCTCCCTCTGGAATTCAATACCAAACAGTAGCCTTGATTGTCTGGCCACTTGATTACAGAATTTTGTCTGAGAAAGGAGAAGTTGTGATCTGCTCTGTGTAGTACTTTCCTATAACTTATGTAAAAAATTAAAATTTTCAGACAGCTTCCAAGAAAGCAGCTCAAATTAATTTGTCTTCTGTTTACCATGATTCAAGAAACAGACATTTTTTTCTTTTCTTTAGGAAATTAACTTCTCTGGTCTTCAGAGAATGCAAACTTCTTGTTGCTCCTAGGCTATAGATATTCCAAAGAAAGGACATTTAGAGTGTGATAACGACGATATGTGTAAAAACGTCCTGATTTAATATTAATAATTTAATTTTTTAAATGAGACTCAGACACCTTCTAAAATAGCAATAAAAAATGCAAAAATTAAATGCATTTTCCACCAAAGTGATTACATTTTTCTTCCTAGTGTTACAGTTAAGAAAGCTTGATGACAGCTGCTGATAAATAAGGACCAAAAAACTACTACCAACATATTTTTTTTACCATTTTGAGTACAGACTGATTCATTTATTGAAGTACATCTCTGAGACCGGCAAATTTCAAGACACTGCTTTGTATGTCTTTCACACCAAGTACCACACCATGTATCCTAAATAGTGTCTGCTGTGTACATGAACAGCAAATCCCAGTGCTTTCTACACCACCTAAATGCTCCTGAGCTTCTCCCCATCCTGCTTTCTCCCACCTATTGTATATGCTAATGCTACCTAACCACTAATTTTTGTTGGCTTCAATAATTGTTTTATTTTTCTCTCAGTATCTACAGCACATGCTTACCTAGATGTACAAATCTAGCAAAACAACTGCAGGTAAACATATGAGGAATTTTGACATGAAAAACAAGGATTGCTTTCTTCTGGCTAATGCATTTCCCTGTTATTTAGTCAGTGCTGTTTAAGTATACAAAGACACATCAGTTGTTATTCACATGAAGCACCTCCTTGCTGTCAAGGGATTTTAGTCAATTTTAAATTTCTTTCAGTCAATCAACAAAAATGGTGCATGAAAGTGTTCAGATGATTAACGTGGATTAGCATCCCTAGTTCCTAAAGCTTGTACAATGCATTCAAAGTAGCAAAACTAAAAAACCCCTGCCTTCTATCTCCATATCAGGTAACTGTCCTTTGCCATTAGGTTCCAGAAGGCAGCTTTCGGGAGGGTCAGGAGAGGGACAGATTTGGTGCAGATCTGGATTTATTGGAGAGTGTGAATAGAGCAGAAGACTCCCCCACATCTCAAAAATAACATTGACAAATACGTTAATGCATCAATATGGAGTGAAGCAGTCAAAACTATATTATAGCCCCTGTGGAGCATACTCACTATGACAGAAAACAGGAATGGATAGTGGCATATGCCAAAGTGTTGTGGCAGGATGTGAAGAATTTGCATGCCTGCCAGTGAGAGGAGTCTGAGGAAAAAGTGTAGGAAATGGAAAATATACTTTGTACAATTTCTCTTTCTTTCAAAATGCGGTGTTGTGCTAAGAATTCCAGCTATTGCTTTATTTAATGAATGTATGTATAAAATTCATCATAGTCGCATATTCAACAAAGAATCAGATTGGAAAGCCCCCAAAAGTTAAAGACAGCAATAATTGAAATAAAGGTAATCCCAAAGGCTCAGAAGCAACCAGACAAAGAGAAAAACAGAGCAGTCCAGAGAAACCTTGTATACCTGCTGACTAATTGAAAGATTTTTCTCTGAGTCAGATACATCCATTCGCAAAATAAGAATCAGGCTACCCAACGGCTACTGAAAGACATATAGAGAAGAAAAAGGAATGGTCAGTTTGGAGGTCACCAACCAGGTGCTCCTATGGGATTTACATGTCCTCAGGTCTCCCCTCTGTAGGTCCAGCAGCCAGGGGTCAGTTCCTGCCACCCTTAAATCCTGCAAGTCAATTCAAAGAAACAGTAATCTAGCCTAGCTTTGGTAGAAACACGAACAATTTAGACACCATGCTTTCCAGTGGGAAGAAACGGATGCTGTGCTCCTTTTTAGAATACTGTTTGTATCATATCTTCTAAGATGATAAGATTTGGAGTAGTTCAACTAGAAGAAATTTAAACTAAACAGTACCAGCCATCTCTTATGTTGTATGTTCTGAAGAAGAGCTTTTTTTTCCTGGCAATCTAACTTGCTGAATCTGGTGTAAAAAGCAACTGCTTTTCACTTCTCATTTTACAAGCTTAAAACAAATGAAGATTATGTTAAGGCCATCTGTTTATTTCAGAGAAAACTTAATGATGCAAGTGAAATTTAAATAACAAAATCTTTCCTAGGTACCAATGCCAAAAGTAATAAATTAATTTTGTACACCTGGTCTCATAAAAATATTGTATATATGTGAAAAATTTTCACAGGAGATCATCTTGACAAAATAAATGATTCATTCATAACTTCTCAAAGAAAACCATGTTTGAGCATCCTATCAGTTTCCCAGTTCTTCCATTACAGATGAGGAAGATGGAGAATTTTGCATAGGCAATGATACATCTATCTTGCTACTAAATAGCAAGAGACAAAAAATTTCACTAAATAGAAAACAGGGCTATGTGATTCTTATAAAATCATAACAGTACCGAATTAAGTCTGTCTTGGAAATTCTTAGCTAAGAATCTGGCTCTTCTTCTAAGTGGAAGCAAGCTCAGAGGTATAGACAGACATCTACACCTGAGTTAATGATCTCTTGACAGTGCAGACAAGAGGCACTTCTAGAGCACAATTCATCCTTTTAATCATTTCCTTTCAGTTGGAAATGCTGTCCATAATAAACTGTCCTTAGAAGCACTGGTTTGTCTTTCTGTGGACAGCAGAGTACTCATGGAATGCTAGCTTCAATGCAAATGTCACCTGGAAAAGGTCCCTATTTCTTGATGTTTTGTCATGGGTTTTGTTTGGTTCTTTGTGTTTGGTTTTGCTGCATTTTGCTGGGGTTATTTTTCTCAGAGTTTTAACTCTTAATATATTATCTGTCCTCCTGAAGATATTTACCGATAGCAGTTAGGAACATAGGACCCAAGACTGAAGTCAGCACACACAGTAGGCTGCTAGTCAGCTAGCAATCTCTTTATCCATTTCTTAGCTTCATTTCAAGTTTCTGCCTTGTCACTGGGACTTCTGTCACAGTGTTCTTCTCTCATGAAGAACAAGTGGAATAGCATCACCTTCTGGTGGCTGTGAGCATCTTGTAAGGAACTGCAGGTCATTCCATTAGTTCCTAGACTTGCTTGTGCCATTTTTTTCAGTATCATAGGTGTGTCACCATCTCCCTGATTCTTGAATATCTCCATTTTATCTTTTCTTGTGATATTTTCTGATGTTTCTTTCTTTTACACTACACCATGATTGAAGGTCAAAATTTAATTCTCTCTCCAAGAATTGGCATTTTCAATCTTCTTGTTCTGGGTCTGTCTGCAAATCTTCAGAGAAGCCTCTTCACCCCATCAAGTCTTATAACTCACATATGGACTGAATCACCACCACCTGCTGTACCTCTAGTCTTCCAACTCTATGCCTGCCTTCCCTTCCCTTCCCTTCCCTTCCCTTCCCTTCCCTTCCCTTCCCTTCCCTTCCCTTCCCTCTCCTTTCTGACCTCCATAGTTCCAAGAGCTTGAAAGTATTCCAAAAAGGGTTGAAAATTACAAATGAAAAACAACCTAAAATGTGGTGGGCTTACATCATTGTTTTAGGCCAGTCTTGTGAATTTTTAATCAGCTTACTCACAATTTTTGAAGACTTACAGAAGGGAATGCCTTCTGTTTCAGGGAGACACAGAGAGGCTAGGACCTCCATATTCAAGCTTGATGTCATAGTCAACATGAGTAAGCAACATAAAATGTCTATATCCTCCAATTTTTGGTTAAAAAAGTCAGAAGAGACTGAACTACTTTCTACAGAAAATAATAGCGATAAACGGAAGAAGCTGGGAAAATGCAAGACAAGTATAGAACAAAAGAGATGAGTTTATTTTTTGTCTTTTGGCCACCATACGACTTTTCAGGATAGTTGCTTATATAGCTTTAATGTGACATCAATGTAATGTTTTGCATATTAAATAGATGAAACACTGCTCTACATTTCTGTAGATTCAGAGTTAGAATTCAGCTGGCATACATGACTGTATTTTTTCATTAAGCCTAATCAAGAAAATGCTGCCACATTTTCAAAAATTCAAAATGCATTTCTGTTTAGGTAAAAAACCTACTATATATTTGTGCAGTGATTTGCTAAGCTGGAATTAAGCAGGCCGATTATTTGTGTAATAAAAAGAAGATTGAAGTAATAAGTTCTTTAAGGTCAAATCCACTTGCCATTATCTGAATATCTTTAGCATTAAATTCTGTAGTTCTAACAGAAGCAATGTTTTAATGCACTCATCTGAGAATAATATTTCAAGATGAAAACAAGAGAGACTGACAGGCTAATTACTTCATTAGAATGACTTTGCAAACTAAATTTAGTATTTTTTTTCTAATTTCCGAACTGCTTAACTCTTTCCCCATAAATCTCTATCACATTTTGTCGGTATCCCAGCCCAAGTTGTACTTCAGTTTGTAGCTTCTCCAGGACAGCAGAGCATGTTTTATTTGACATAATACTCCACAGCTTTTCTTAGTTTATATTATCCAGTTAGCTCAAAATTGTGAAGATGAACTGTGATGATCCTAAATGGAAATTTTAAACACATAGCTACATTACCATCCTTTAGCACTTCTTCATGGCATTCAGTAGTTCTTTTGTGTGAAGAATATCAAATTGTTCAAATCCAGACATTGCATACACTCCTCAGTGAGTACAATATCTCAGAGTTTTCTGAGATATATCCAAATACCCTGCGGTCCTAGAAAAGCACTGCTTTGTGCAGAAACAATAGCTTGTGAAATGTGATTAAATGTGATAATGCCTTATGGCAGACATTACATGCTTTTGCTATAATCTCCCAGAAACAAAGAAAATAATCTCTGTCACAGATGTCCATCCAAAAGCATGTCTATTACTTTTATTTTTGTTATGTAGTCTTTTATGTCCCACAAAAATATTTTTTAGGAAGAGGCTCTACATTTCGAATCAATATTTCTTGATGTCCCTGAGGCCCTGCTTTGCTCCTCTATTGTCACTTTGCTTTGCAGATATTAACCTCCTACATGTAGACTAAAACAACCAGGGACACATTTATCTTTCAGTGTCTAATGTAAAACCTTATGTATCAAACTGGGACACAACAGTAAAAATAAACATTTTACATATGCTTGAAGTAAATAAATGTGTCCCTTGTCACAACTTACAATGTTTTTATCATTCTTGTTGTAAACACTTGCCAGAGCAAATATGAACAGATTATGACAGGGCCGTGATATAGCAATTACTGCTCTATAAATTCAGTAGATATTAATTTCTTAGTAAAATAGTAGGAAAAAGAGTTTCATGAAGCAGAAATTCTTCACATGCACTGGTTGAGTTACAGCAAGAAGCTGGAAATGCACAAGTTTCAATTTGCAGGCAGCACTCAGGTAAGGAAGGCTTGGAGTGTGGCACATGCTCTTCCCCTAAAAGGGCTGACAAAGGAGTAGTGATGAGAGAGAATTATGTCAAGGCAACAACAATCTCCCTCCCACACCTAAAAACATGAAGAAATGTGACTGAGCCCATTAAAGACCACAAAGGAGGCAGAACTGTTAGAAGAGAATATGCTCAGATAACTCTACCAAACAAACTTGTTCACAGAAACGATTCCTCCAAATCCCTATGGGAACAAAAGTACATTATAAAAATCCCTAGAAAAGAACTTAAAGCAGCCCATCTTAAGGACTACAGCTCTGCCTCCCCAAACAAGCATTAGACTTCATTCTCACACTGGGAGGATAAGGGTGCTGAGAAGTTCACAGACAGTTCCAAGCAGCAGATCTGCTCATTTCTGGCCTCGGAACGTATTGTGAACAAATCATGCTGTTTGCTTTCTTTTTCTCTTGGGAATGCTCACAAAACCTTTCTGGTAGTGAAACTTGAGCAATACCACTGCAAGATTATACATAAATCTTAATCCATCTAATAATATTGGATTGAGTTTTCTCCTTTGATCTTTCTCCAATGTTATGTTCTCTCAGGACGAGTTTGCAAAGGCTTTGTTCTTTCTCAGAAACTAAGCATCCTTTGCATATCTAAACCATGTCATTTATTTCTTCTGGGGAGATTGTGCAGATTTGATTATACAGATAAATAATTAAGTAGACCTAAGTGAATAGCTCAAATAACTTGAGGAGAAATGTCAACTATGGGCAAGCTGACTTCTATAGATTTGTGGTTTATAATGAATAAAAAGAGTGATGTAAAAGGTATATGTTCTCCTCTCAAGGGCAGCAGGGGAGTCATTCTTTCTGTCCAGTTGCAGTAGAAAGTTACTGTCTTCCTGCTATAATATCTATTACTCTGAAAATAAAGATGGACTAGAATGAAAAAAATGCATTCTTCTCATAGTACTAATGAACTTTTCCATTTGTCCTACTCAAAGAAATAGAAGTACATATTATACTGCCAGATTTTTTTTAAATGCCTGCAACAAAAATGGTCAGTGATTATAAAGAATGCACTTGAAGAAAACTAAATACTGAGGAAAAAAAGCATGATACAGATTTCTGTAAGACTGAGGAATGCAATTCACATGTAATGCAATTTTGCTGTGATCATTTAGATTTGCTTTCAATCTGAAACTGCAGACTCCAAATTTTGAGTTTAGTATTTAGGCAGTTACGTTGGAAGATAGAGGTTTCTCCTCAGCCTGAGGAGTGTCAAACACAGAGGTCTACTCAGCAGCCAGGTTCCCCTAGACATTGTGTTATTACCTTGGTGGAAGCAGTGTGCGTGGATAAAAGAAGGGAACAAGGTCCTGCCAAAAGCAGGCAATTTGTCAAGTCAGGAGTAATAGATCAGGAGGACAGCAAGCACAGAGGGTTAGGCTGCAGCAGCCCAATGGTGAGGAAACTCTGCTGGGAGTGAGGAGATCAGGGCTCTTCCTGCAGCATTGCTGTCTTATCTCTGAAGCTCTTGCTTGGGCCTTCATTTCACTGACAAAGGAAAACAAGAAAAAAAAATATAGATCTTTTTTGTCAGAATGGATTGCTTCCTCAATGGAATGACAACACTTGTTGACAAACAGAAGCCAGGTGGTATAATATATGAGGTTTTACTGTGTGCGCTATCTCATGAAACTTTTTATAGCATCATATTGCCACTGACAGTAATATTGACATGTAGGCTGAAAAACAGTTGCTTGGTGGAAACAAGGCGTAATGAATAATGATAAATATCTATCCTGAAGGCAGATGGTACGTGTCAAGTGCTATGTGGGTCACCTTTCTCTTTGGACTTACTTAACATCTCATTGAACATATTGAGAAAGGACATAAATAACATGGCAGGCAAATCTGTGGATGATAGCATACACAGTTTTAAATGAGAATTAAGCATCTACAGTTCTGTGAAGGTCATGGCATGGTGAAATTCATTGTGAGGACAGTGCAGGTGAAGTAGGAAAATATAAATGGATATTCATGGGGGAAGAGAAACCTGAAAAGTCACTAATGCACAGAGAGATATAAATTCCCAGTTCAGACTTCCTCTAATGAAATATGGTGTGCCTATTCTCTTTCACTAAGCTTTACCACACGTCAGCTTCAAAACTATCCCTCCTTCCATTTACCTCTGCCAAAATTTTTTCTGAAGTCATACTATCCTCCTTTCATGTCTATTCCTGCTTCTTTCTCTTTGGTTTCTTTTCTTCTACCCAAATGCTTCAGATTTCCAATGCCAGACGTTTTATCTGGGCGAAGAAATTATTCCCACACACCAATTCAGTGGCAAGCATCCTGTGTAATGCAGAACTGTGCAGTGCTTCCTCTTCCCGCTCTCTCCTTTGTTTTATTTGTGAGGCTATGTTAGTCTGAAACAGAGGGAGAATAAAAGCATCTGGACAGAGTGAGCTCCCTCTCTCCAGGCGAAGATGTTAAATCATCTAAGGGCCCTAACTGCAGCTTGGAGGTTTTAAATGAGGCAGCCCTGTCTCTTCCTTTGGCATCTCTGACATGTTCAGTTTCTTGATTGCTCATGTAAGACTGAAGGCATCTGCTCCTCTCATTCTCCTGTCCTTGCATAATGGTGCTGTATCTGCAATCACACAGGCTATTTATTTCATTCAGGTGGTCACTTTTCAAAGTGATTACCGGTGATAAATGGGGATTTTTCATTTAGTGTTACACAGTACTGAGAGATTATGCCTTCTTTGCTTAATCCTAGAAAAACAAGGGCCAGATCTGGTTTTGGATTTGTTCCAAATGTTATTCATCAGGAAAAGCTGTTTTTATGACAGTAGTCATAAGATAAAATCAAGTGATTTCACAAAATAAACATGAAATAAAGATACATTATGGTAAATAGCCTGAGCTGGGATAAGTTAAATTCCTTACAATGTATATATTAGCTTACTATTTGTTTTTCATTCACAAGCATACATGTGGATCTGTGATCAGTGACAAATATACATTTTAGATTTGATAATTTTCTCTATTTGTAGACAAATTTCTGTTATTTTCTGAGCCACAATTTGTTCTTATTTGAAATTATTTTTTATTTGAGGTCTTAAAGTTTTTAACATTTTGGAGGTACTACATTCTGATACGCAAAAATGAAAGCCATAGCAGTGCCATTCTTTTCAAATCTGTATCACAATATGTATTTCAGCAAGTTATTTCATATTTAAAGGGCTGCACTGAAGATATGATAACAGGAAGGTCAGTAGGAACATAGAAAAACTTTTAAATCATAACAGCAGGAATCCAGTTAATGCTTATGAAAGTGATGAGATAATTATCACCATCCCGTAAAATTTCCCATTAGGGAATAATTCTGTAGCATGTGTGGTGCCAGGGTTGTGAAGTTACCTGCATAGATCAGGAGTGGCAAAACCGCAGAGGCGGTGCTTTTATGGACTTAGGAGGGGGTGGGTGTAGAACAGTGCACTGCACTACAAGAATTTTACTCATCACTTACTAAAACCAGATCTCAGCAGTGTCATTCTGCTCACTGCCATAGGAGAGCAGAATTAGGGAAAGCAAGATCAAAACTACAATGGCTTATTTATATTGTATGTAATTGTGCATGAAGAAGTACTTTGACACATTTTCACAGAGGCCAAAAAGAAGTATGAAACTCCCCAAATCTATTGTTTCAGCTGTCATGAGACACTATTCTTATGTCAGTTATCCTATCCTGAGTCCAACAAGCAAAGCATGTTATTAAGGCACGTTATTTGCCCTGTAGAAATAGCAGGGCAGTGTGAGATGCCACCGGAAAAGCCAGGCAGTATTCTCAGACCTTCACAAGCAGTCAACATTGAATTTAGATGAGGAAGGCAATACATGGGTAATATTTTCTGATCTAACACGAGAAAAACCCTCTCCTTCCCGGCCCTAAATCCAGCCATCAGGACCGCAGTAAATTTTTCAGGCTGTCCAGCCAGAGCTATGAAAGAAAATTTGCTCTGCCTCATAGCACTGGTAAGTACCCTTCCAATGTCCTCCTTCTGGCTCCTGCCAGTCCTCAGCACTTTGAAGGACCGCAGGAATTAATGGATTTGGCCCATGCAGTGTATCGAAAAGCAATCCTTTTTGATGTTGGCAGCAGAAATTACTGAATCCCTGGAGCATCCAGTGTCTCAGTTAAGTGACGACAGTGTTCTGGGTGATGCAAGGCAAGGGCAGAGCTTCCTCTCTTCCCTGGCCTGTGAAGGACAAGCAGAGCTCATTCTCCAAGTTGGAATGGTGTTTTGAATATGCATGTGGAAAAATATACATCCAGAAGGCAAGAAACCAAGTTTTATTCTGAGTTTGTTTGCTTTCCTTAATATTAAATTGCCCACTCCCAATATTTTATTTTGATTTTCCTCACACTGTGGTTGTCATAATGCTGAAATGCTCAGTTCAAAGGCCTGCCTTGTTCTTGTTCTTGTTCTTGTTCTTGTTCTTGTTCTTGTTCTTGTTCTTGTTCTTGTTCTCTTCTTCTTCTTCTTCTTCTTCTTCTTCTTCCTCTTCTTCTTCTGTGTTTTTTATGCCTCTCTCAGAAGATAATGTAAGTAGTGTCTGATGTAAATTATCCAGTCTGTACCCAGGATGATGCAAACCATCTGACAGGACTCACAGCACATATCTGCTAAAGTGCAATGTAAGAACAGCAATCTGAGCTGGAATTCTAGTTCAGCTGATCTCAGTTAGGAAAGGCTCACATTTTCCAAGTCCTTCTTCTTCTGACAATTGTGTAGTATCTCCCTAAAGTTGAGAACTTCAGCTCGTTGAGAGAATATTGCTTAATGATTAATGCATTTGTGGTACGGTTGTGCCCCAAACACATTTCAGCACTTTTTGGCATAGGAATTTGAGGGTTGAATGAAGTCCTGAACATCTCACTCCTTTTGTTTGCATATGACTTTTTTCTGTCATCTCACCTGCAGCCCCACTGCACATTTTGTATCTCATTTGTGTGGAACCTTTCTTCACCAGTATGCCATGATCCTCTCCAGAATTCACCACTTCTAGAGTCTGCATAAGCCCTGCTCAGCTGTGATCTAGCACCTTAATAATGAAAAAAAAAATTAAAAATGCAAGAACAAGACAAATTTTCCAGAGATGAATATGCGCACCAGTAAAGCAACACTGTCTTGTATCATGCAGTCTTGTTCTCCCTTTTCTCCTTCTTCTTAGCATCCCACACAACCTTTTGATATGGATTTTTTCATCTAGTTTGACCCTTCAATTTCCAGCCTCTTTTCAATCATTCTGCCCTAAGCTCTCTGTGTTTTGGCAGGAGCTCTGTGCATTAGGTCAGGCTTCTTGGCATTGACCACAAATTGGGCAATCCGAGTTTTCTTGAGGGAAGAAGATCATTGCTTATCTGTATTGTACTGTTTCCATCCTTAGTATTTGAAAACTAATGACATTATTAGCATTCAATTCCCACATGGGCAGACACAATTTGATTTCATCTGACCCATCAAATATAGAAGAGTGTTAAATGTTACTTTGAACTTTTCCAATAATATTGATTCTTCAGCATCCTTCCGCAACTTCCTCCATTATCTAACCACTCTTAGGCTTGCAAGAATTTCTTAATATTGAAACTGTCTTTTTTTTTCTCATACAAAGTAAGCCAATTATTTCTTATTCTGCTCTATTTGACAAGAAAGGAAGGTGAGCTGTGTCTGTATTCACGTGCACTTACAAATGCCTTCTTTTCCTACTGCTCTCTTTTTATCTCTTCTCCTGCTCTGTGTTACAAAGATTTCTCCTTCCTCTTTCTCTCCCTGAATGTTGATAAAACAAAACACATTCAAAGCCAGCCTGTCATTCTGTGAAAAATTTCTTGAATATGAGCTTTCCAATCCCCAGTTTTAAAACTGCTAGGCAAGCAGAGTTCACTGTGAAAAGCAACAGGAAACAAAGAGGATGTTTAGGATCTTACTGAAAAAGGTGGAATCATAGCTTTGATGTGTAAACCTTCCTGTTTCTATAATAGCTTTTCTAGCAAGATACAAAATGAAACAGTCTCATATCTGATTAAATTAAATCTTAAGCAATGCAGGATCTCGTTAGGAATTTTCCACAAGGATCAGTGAACTCTTTAATATATCTATTCAATTTTATGTAATGTCTCGTGATATTTTTTACTGAATGGGTTTTACATACGTGAGGAAATAACATTTATCTCTAAAGTCTTGTGTGACTTTAGCAGTAGAAGGAGATGCCAGAGTGATATTTGGAAAATTAAATTCAGTTTATCTATAACACAGCAGCAAAGATAACTTGTAGATACTGTCCCATCACCATGACTCAGCCCTGATCTGAGGGAACAGACAAGCTCTGCTAGTCTTCTTGGCCCTTACAGTTGCTGTCTTCACTGCAATTTGACAGATAATGAAAATCCAGTATTTTATTGTTGCAAGGAATAAGTCAGAATGGAGAGCTACCAAGCTTGTTACATGTCCAGGACAATAAATTGTAAAATAGGAAGAGTTTTTTCCTCCTGGTGGAATGGATATGGTTAAGGCAGATGGACTGCGTGTGCACAGATACTTCACAGAGCAGAAGAGATTTCAATTATTCGGTTATTTCCTGTTATCTTGACCAGTCACTTAGCTTGTGGCAGGTCTGTGTACTGGACTCCTAGACTGAAACTAAAATTCATGCTGGTTTATGGTGTGAACATTATTTTCAGCATTGTTTTGGACCTTGTCTTTTTTCTTCTTCCTTTCTTTTTTTTTCCCCTCTGGAAACGGTAGAGTAGGAAGCTCACATAACTCACAGATCTTGGCTGTAGCTGCATTCAGGATTCTTCTCATTCTAGAAGCATCAAACAAATCTTATCAACCTCCATTTCTCCTCATCACAAAATACTCTACTGTTTCACTCATCTGCACTTTGTCCTCCCCAAAGGAACTATGATTGATGTTTTCTATCAGTATATGCTAAACTACCTCCTAGGGTAATTTATTTTCTTAATAAAAGTTAAGAGCTAGTGGTTTGCTACTGTTTCCTTTGTGCTGCTAATCATCTTGATGAGTAGGCAGTCAAAAACAATTCTTTCCAAAAACAGGGGGAAAACACAGAAAGCAGATACACAGGCATGCAAATAGGATGTCGGCAGACAATTTTTCTTTTTATTATGCTTAAAATGATTCAAGAGAACTGCACTGAACTAAGAAGGATACAAATGCTTTGAATGAACTTCATGGTTCACCAGATTTGTGAACTTCTGTCCTCCTAGAAAATGTTGAGTATCCTTGCTTAAACATCTCTTAATAGATTTGACCCACTTGGGAAAAAAAATGGAAGAAAAAAGTAGGAGGGGAAAGGTTGAATTTATAGAGGAGGACTAATGCTCACTGTAACATCAATTTAGCTGATTGATATTTGAGAAAAACAGACATCTCTGTAGGTGTGTTTCTAAGGAGGAGCTTAGTTTTCTCAGGGACTCATGAGGTTGACCTACTAAAAAATAAATTAAATAATGGAAATTAAATGCTGGGTGGGAAATAGGAGAAATTTGCTGAATAAGAAACATTAGATTATGAAATAGCTGTGATCCTTGCCCTTTAAAAAAAAGTGGGAGAAAAGAAAAAGAAAAAAAAAAAAAAAAAGAAAAGAAAAAAAAAAAAGAAAAAGAAGAAGAAAAAGAAAAAGAAAAAGTAAAAGAAAAAGAAAAAGAAAAGGAAAAAGAAAAAGGAAAAGCAAGAGGAAAAGAAAAAGAAATATATAGATAAGGGATGGATTTCAGGAACTTTTAGGACATTTTTTATTATAGTTTGTATTTTTTGCCTCAGCATTCCCCTTAATGATCTTGTGAAGCACTTTTATGCAGATTACAAATGACCATAGGACCTGGAATTGCCTGTGAATGGATGATCAAAAAACAATAACAAGAAAAGCAAGGACACTTAAGTGCATATGGATCACCTGTAACTTTCCTTAATTAGTTCTGTAAATCCTACTGGTACAAGAAGAGCCATTCAGAACCATTTCAGAACAGTTTACTGGCAATGCAAATACAAGAAGTGAAATGGGAAGGGTTGTTTTTACTTTCAGGAAAGAGTTTTATCAAATGTCATTTAAAAGCAGCTTTCATCACTTAATAATGAAGTTTAGATTTATTAGAATCATTATTCCTAGAATTGTGTGTGTGTAGATTATGATTAGTCATAAAACTGATATATTTTCAGGTTGCATAAGACAAGATTTCCTTCCTCTGTCAGTGTACACTAGATGAGGATTTTGAAGCAAGTCTGCCCTTGACCAGGAGTTTAGAGAGTGAAAAGTTATTTTCTGTTTAAATTTTTCAGTGATTCCATGAAACATTGATCATTTTTTCAATGGAAACTTGGATATGAATACAATTATGTGTTTGTTTGTTTGCTTGTTTGTTTGCTTGCTTTAACACACACCTGACTATGTTCAGAGGTAATGATACCACCCCTTATGTGGTGTCAGAGCATCCTCTCAGTGCTGCCTTGGCACCGCGGAAAAATGACTTTGAGATTTGCAGAGTGTGCAGATGGAACTCAGATAGTGGTATATGCTTTGCAGACTGTCTCCTCACTAAAGGGAATAATAACTAGTTGCATGCACTTTGTGCATTCTGGATTGTAATGGTGGCTCAAGAGAAAAAAGCTTCTGGTGCATTTTTTCAGGATGCAATCCATCCTCAAATTAAAATCATCATTTCTTTCCTAAAGATTACACTATTTTCTGTCAACAACATTCTTCCAGATATATTTTGCCAGTCATTAAATATACAAATAAGGTGTGAAAGGCAAAAAACCCCATATTTTCAGTGTCTCCCTGATCTCCTCATCCTAAAGTTAGATCAAATTCACAAGAGCTGAAAGGCATTATGAGAAATAAAACAACTTGCATCAGTCTGCCTGTACTATATTTCCCAGGAACATGTCAGAAGGATGTAAACAATATTTTCTACCCATTCAAGGCTTAGAAATCCTGTCTCATAAATGCTTTGTAAATAATTAATTTAAAAATCTGCTGTTCTCTACAAGCACCGTAGAAATAAATGTGCCTCATTCTGAAAGCAAAACATTTTCTTATCCTTTAAACAGTAATTCTTTGAAACAGCACAATGCTGAACTATGCAAATTTGTTATTTAGAGACCAATAGGAAGGATGTGCCCTGTAAAAAAGGGTTTACCCTTTAGTAAGTCAGTTTCTACATCTAAAATGTTGATGTACAGTTGGGTATTTGTCTAAATTTAAGTCAGCAGTTTCTTCTATCTAGTTTGCCCATTCAAGTAAATTATAAATGCAATCCACTGTCTATGCAATTTAATCTTCACCTCATCATGCCCAGACTATGAGCGAAATTAAAGCTCAGCATCGACATTTCTGTTAGCAATTTTTATATTGTTTTAAAATAAATATATATGTAGCTATTCTGTTTAAAAAAAAAAAAAAACCAATAGAATTTTATACATTGGCTGTAGTGTTGCAGCTTGCTGTTTCAGTTATTCAGTTTGCCCAGACCAGACAGCTGTGATATTGTACCATTTCCTAACAGCTGACTGAAAGAGAACATAAAGGAATTTAAAAACAACATATGTGAGCCTATGCATTTAGCTACAGATGTGTGTATAGAGTTTTTTCTCAACTTGCAATCATCTCCAAGTAATTTTAAGGACACTGAATACTGGGTTAGCCAATATTCTGCCATAGGGACTGTTGCAAAAAAAAAAAAGTATCTCCTTGCCTAAATAAAGAAAAGATCTTCAAAACTTTTCGGAACTAGAAGTTATAGGGACTTTTTTTCCAAATTATGTTTTGGTTAAATGTCACTTATATTGGAAAAGGTTCTTTAGTGTGAGAAAGACTGGTTTATATGTGGGTATGAGTGATCTATACCAAGTCAGGGGAGAGGACAAAGGTAATGAAATTCCAGATTGGCCCAGGACTGAATAACAGATGGAACACAGAAGACAAAAAGATACTTTTTTTCCAGGATGCTTCTTCATTTTTTAATCTAATATGCAAGTTGAATTCCAAATAATCCCAAATCAGTAAATAACAGTCAAAAATACAGAGTGATAAAAGATATGAAGCGGCTTCAATTCAAGCACCTGGAGTCCACAGGAGGAGAGACATTAATGTGAGAACAGTCTAGAAAACAATTCATAGACTGGGAAAGCTAAGGACAGGTTGATTATACTACCCTCACTACAAGCATTCAGAGGCATGAGCTGAAGCCAGCAGGTGACAGATTCAAATGAAGTGAGAAGATATATTTATTAGGTGGTGCATAGTTGCCTTATGGGCCTCTTTGTTGTATGACCTGGATCTAAACTTCTCTGTGAGACCAAGAAGCAAATAGAGAAAGCAAAGACAGGAACACACCCAGAACTGCTAAATGCAGAAATCCCCCTGATGTCACCTGTGAGCAGTTAGCCCTCGGAGAAAGGAAGAGAGCTCAGATGAATTCTCATTGTATCAGTATCGCTGTATCCTGCCCCTTTCCTGTGTTCTTCCTGCCACTTGTCACTGCTGGAAAAAGAGTACCAGCCTTGATAATCCTAACTAGACATTTGATCTCATCCAGTACAGCTTTTATTGTGTTCTTACTCATGGAACATACAGTTGTGTTCTAAATGTGTTTGTGCATTACAAACTGAAAAATTTAATTTTAATGCACCGGAAACAAGCTGATCTATGAATTGCAAATTGGTGCAGCCAGGGTTGCTATGAGCTTGCATCCTTTTTCTCGTCCGCCTCTGGGATGAAATAGGAGGCAAAAGATATTTTCAAGGGTTTAAATGCGTATGAGTGCTGCACACAGTGGGTGCAAAGCCATTTGACCTATGGTCCTTCAAAGTAAATGAAAATTGATGTATCAGCCCATGTAACCTGTAAGGACTCTTCCCATGACCCCATCAACCTAATGCAATGTCACAGTTTTGATACATTACATCTTCTGTTAAATTTGTTTGAAATGGTCCTGTTACTGCATAAGCGATTGGTGAGGTAACAAATAAATAGGCAAATCAAGATTAAACAAAAGGACAGAGATCTTGACTCTGTAAGCTTTACTCCTTTTGTTCTGACATTCAGAACTTGCTGTGAAGTGGAATTGCCCCTTTCCAGTGAGATCCACAGCTTTTCCCATGTATTTTCTTTACTGATATATTAGGAACTACATTACATTCAGTCCCTGAATTACTATGCTTTTTAGATGCTAGGGAGAGTTGTAGAGAACAAAGTTAGCTGCCTCATTTGTCATGTCTTTCTTCCATTACAACCTGTTTGCTGCTACCCATCTGTTATCCACATGAAAAAGAAACTCCTTAGTCTCTTAAATCTGCCCTGAAACACCAAAAATGAGAGCTCCAAGAACAAGAAGAAATTTACTATTCTGTATAATCTGGGATGCCAGAGAGTCTGGAAACTCCAGATTAAAGGTGTGTTCCTTTCCAAGGTCTGAATTTCCTCCCCTGGTCATAAATCTCCCTTTGATTTCCAAAGAAACAGAAGAGCTGGCAATATCAGATGACAATATAGTTGTCTCTGGAAGGCCTGTGAGGAAGACACATCTATGTCAGAGAAAGGTAAGGCTGGTTCTGGCTGTATGAAGAAGACAGACCTTCCTGTGGAAAGCAAGTAGTCTATAAGCTGTCGTGCTTCTCTGAAATAGTGCCATATGAGTTCAATAATGTCTACCTGTTGTCTACCTGTCACCTTCGTATTAGACTTCAGTTTCTCGCACTGGCACAGAGAGGTTGTGAGAGAGGGATCTGTCACACTGCAGCACAACAAGCTTTCATCCTGCAGGAGTCAGACAATGAGAGTCTCCTCCTTTAGGGGATATCACTTAAAGCATGCGTAAGCAAAACCCTACTTACCACAGAATCACAGAATATGCTGGGTTGGAAGGGACCCACAAGGATCGTCAAAGTCCCACTCCTGGCCCTACACAGGGCCATTCCCGAGTCACAACACTTGCCTGAGGGTATTGTCCAAATGCTTCTTGAACTCTTGCATCCCGTCTCTTGCTGTACATGGAACCACCAGCAGACACTTCATAAGGACACAGCATGAACAGCAGCAGATCCTCCTACTCAAGAAATGTTAGGGGCATTTCCCCCCCCTTCCCCTCCCTTTTTTTTTTTAATATACTTTTCATAGCCACTCAGCATTTAGCTGCCTGACAAGGCCCTGGTCCCAAGTGCTGAAAAAAGATTCTGTCCTGAGCATCTGAAATACATTAGCTACAGTGGAGAATTTAGTAAATTAAGATGTACAAGAGACAGCCTTAACACCCCTACTATGGACATCATGCCAGTGCACATATACACACTCATGCATATATCTATTCCCTTGGAAAATAGCCTCAGCCTACGCTGTGACCACAACAGTAGAAAATAAAGCTGCTGTGCTTTAGCAATAACCCTGCAATTAATGCAGCAGGGAGCAGATCCAGCATCATCTGTCTTCTCTGCAGAGTTAAAAGTGGAGGAATATTTGCCGTAACTAAAGTACTGGTTGATCTCCTCTCACCAGACCACAGCAATTTCCTTTTAAAGGTTCATAGGCAAGGCGAAGTTATTATTTTCTCAGTTTTCATTCTGTTTTTTTTCCCCAAATGATATAGCATTTAAGCTGTAGTGTAAATAAATATTAATATGGTGAAAAATCTTTGTAGCATATTTTAGCTCTCTTGTTTCTACAGAGCTATCACTACCAGCTGAAATATCTCACCTCAGAAGGTAAAATTGTTTCATGAGATAAAATTTTCCCTTCAGCCCCATGAAGGCCCAGTGGGCATATTTCTGGATGCACTTGAAAGCAGCAGAACCAGCTGTGCACCTCCATATGTGAAAGGTCTGATCAGAGCAGCCTCATTTTAAAATCAACCGAATTGACAGAAAAATTGTTTTGCTACAACAGAGCGATTCACAGCTCCAGTACAGTTTGATGCCAAGTTTTTAAATACTTTAATAAGTCAAGTCAGCTAGGAGTCAGAACATGATGTAGCTGTGTGGCTTTGCTGCAGAGCCTGACATCCCCAGTCAGCCATAAATTAATTTTCACAAAGAATAGAGGAAGATATTCAGAAAGGAGTAATGTGCCCTGATACTGTCAATCTTATCAGTGTGATATTGCATTGACATTCTAACCACTAGCTATGAACCTGGTGTAATGATTGCAAATTAAGTAATGGGATAAAATTAAGGAAAGATAAATTTTGGAATGAAGAGCCGAAAATGAATGAAGTCGGCAAGGCAGGAGCAATCTCAAAGACAATTACAGGAAATCTGATTTCCAGGACTACATTGGACAAAGAGCTAGTGAGTATCCTGAGATATAAACCCTGCTGTGGCAGGAATTTGGTCTCTAGCAGTATAATTTGTACAATATTGCTATAAGAGTGAGATTAGGATCATTTAGCAAAACTTTTTTTTTTTCCTGGAAAAGTCTGGTTCATATAAACCAAAACTTCTTTTGTGTAGAAATATAGCATTTTTTACGAAATATTGCCAAAGAATTGTTTCTCATGCCTAGGGCAGAATCCGAGGTGAATACCTGAAATGGTCACATTCTCAGCACAGGACATGGGGCCACTCTCTGTCTGTGCTCTGTCTATGATGAAGCCCGACTTCTACATAGAAACGAGTGAGGCTAGAGAGAAAACATGTGAAAGGGAGAGCCTGCACCTGTAGTCTTCCCATTTGTGGGGATGATTCCACTGGGAGCAGAAGTCTCAGTGTCTGGGCCTTTTTTTGACTGACTTTTATGTTTTTTGTAAAGGTGAGGTGTTGAAAGCAGACACTTCTCACCATCCAAGAAAGATTCAGGTTAAGCACCTTGAAAACATTTTCGACAAAATGGAGATATGACCGTACTTCAAGACTTGGATTTAGAAAGTCTTGAACTATAGGAAATTTAAACAGCATGCTGACACATAAATACTGCATAGATCCTTCAAAAACACTGCAGTCTCTGGTGGTTTGAAACCAATTGTCTAGTTTTATGGACAGAAACAGTCACTAATTAATTACACTATTTATCCCTCACCAAATTAAGCTGGTCTGTTAATGGTGCAGAATCAATATAACCCATATAGCAAATTAACTCTATTTTGTGCATTAGTTGCCCACATTTTCTAAAAGCAGGGGAGCAGTAACTTGTTTACTTCTAAAGGAAATAATAGAAACAGGCATTTCTTATAAAACTGCAACTCAAACACCCCCCAGTGAGTGTGGGTGTGCTTATGAAAGTCTAAAAATATGAATCTTACCAGAAAGTATAGGACATTGTCAGTGATTCTTCTTTACACAAAGACATGCTCATTGCTCCGTGGTGGCATCTGGTACCTTACAGAACAGAGCCCATCTGCTTGTGAATCATGCCCTGCTGGTAGTTTGGGAAAGTTTAATTTCTTGCTTATTCTTGAAAAAGTGCAAAAGCCCTAGGGACAGCTGGGATCTCAACAGCCTGATCCATAAGGACCAGGCTCAGGAATACCCCCTGCCTAAGCCCTATCTCTCATTCAGCTGGAAGGTGGCTAGGAACAAATTTGTCATGCTTTTTAGAGTCCACACACCAGCTGGGATCCCTAGAGGGACAATAAAAAGAGGACACTAGGTCTCAGGGCCTCACTAAAAGGTGCCCCAGCCATTCAGTCTAAATATGGATTTAATGACCAGTCCTTTTGGGATCATTGCTGTTCCTTAGATATCATATTGCTCTGGCACCCTTGAAGTCAGAATGCCTTGCAAAGACAATGTCTGCACCAAAGCAAGGTGTCTGCGGGGCACCTCCAGACAGAAATTCAGTCATTCATCTTAGCAACTTGTCTTTGTAAGAGTAAAGCCAGACAACTATGTAAGAATAGACTCCAAGCTCTAAACCTGCTACCCGAACATCCTTCCAATGGAGATGGATGTCCAGCTTTCTTGTATGATACTTTTTTTCCTTAGGTCGCTTCCAGATCTTATACAGCTCCTATTTAGGAGACTCTATCCAGTTCAAGTTCATGGGGTTGAACACCTTCCATAACTTTTATAAAGTTAAGTGTGCTATGGATAATGTAATCTGACAGATATCATTTGAACATGTATTTTATGGAACCAAATAAATGTTTCCACTTTGTCCATCTTTAGCATTACTGAAGATATGAACCTTCATTATCCTGAACTGTAACTGCTAATATAAATAATTTATGCATTCATACTGAGAGTTTTCATAACAAAAATAGGTTTTATAATGCAATTCTATTATGTACAGCCTATTTGCAATTGAGACTAGAGGGTCAATAGATATTTAGACTTTTTTATGAGCATCTCTTCAGCTAGTGCAGAAAGTTAATGCTTTTGTTGCCTTAATCTCTACTAATAATAATAAAAAAGGATAAAGAAAAAAATTATTCTTTCAGCGAGTTTCTAGAAGAGAACTGATTTTTTTCCTTTAATATTGCTGTGGAGAAAATCAAGATAAAAGAAATTCCCTGCTTTAGCACATGCCTTTAAAAATGTGTGCTACTTTTAACATTTTCCATGTGTCATTAAAGCTCCTTCTGTCACTGGTTGTTATTTACACAGTTGCACTTCCACAGAACTTGAGTCACGAAAGAGAAGATACAACCGAAAACTTCATTAAATTAGGAAAATAAAATAAAGTCCAATCCATCCCCAGCTGAATGGCACTTTTGTGTATGTGTGTGCATGCATGTGAGTGTGTGTGTGTGCACATTTTTAGTGGGGGTTTTTTCATGACTCTTATCAAAACGTAGAGAACAGCTACTTCTGACACACTTGAATAGGAGCATGGGAAAATTCTGCCTTTGTCACTGGGATCTATAGATTACAGTCACATAGAAAAAACAGAAGATAATTTCCTTTTCAGTATATTAATGTGAAGAGCTGTTTTGTATTATAATGCACAATACTATATGCACAGTGATTGTAAATTTAATTTTTAACTAACACACACAAAGCTGAGTGTTTGCTTTATTATTCTCTGCATGAGCCTAGAGAAACAGATAACTTTTTATCTTCTGCAGATGTTAGAGCAGTGCCAATGGACCCACACAGCACACAAGCCCTGCCAGGAACACACAGGATGGACTTGACCTCTTTGTCATGCGTAGATATCTGAAATATGTCCAAGGCACCTGAGACACCTGCAAAGAGCTGGCTAACAAAGCACCAGCAGGATCCATGCCTTGCTTCAGCAGCAGCTAGACACCTTCTGAAATGGCAATAAAATGATTGAACAGAGCTAAAGGAGGATTGGGATGGGAATCAGTCTGGGAATAAGTTAATTTAGGGTGTAAAGGTAGGTGCCTGTATGTCTTAGGTTACAATGTAAGATGTAACCGAAAGTATGTATTCTATCACCATCTGTTAAAAACAGGTGGGGTAATGTTCTTTATCTCTTCCATGACCCATCTCTCATAACTCCCTCCGGGGGGTATCTTCTGTTAATGGGCCATCAAGCCTCACTGCATGACTTATAAAATTACATCATCCCACTGAGAGATGCTTCACCCAGGGGGAGAAACCATGCATTCCTACCTGGATATAATCTGAGGTTTGGAACACCACAAGCAGCCTTGTCCACTGGATTCATAGAGGAAGACCAGACCCTTCTACAGAACCACATCTATCACTCCAAGAGGACTGCAGCCACCATTCAATCGGACTGCTACTACCACCCTGCCCGACAGGATGTCAGGCTGTATCCTGACTCTCAGTTTAAGCCAGCATTTTTGTATTAATGCCTTTATCTTACTTTTCCTAATAAATTGTAATTCTGACATGGGATATCCCACTTGTTTGCTATCAAACCAGTAAACTGTGTATCACACATGTTCATGGGGTCTCACTGAGATCAGTTCAGCCAGTGCAGGTATGCTGCCCAGCCTTCAATTGCTGCCTCTGAGGCTGGCTCCCTAAGATCCTGTGCCCCACCTGCCAGTTACCTACAGATATCCTGCTTTTCTTTTGGTATCTCAGATATCCTGCTTGTCCTTTGGCATCAGTAACCCCCTATGTTTAGTAAGATCTTTGCTAACTATAGGGACAGCTTAGTTATCTATTTGCACAGTCCCATGTAGATACCTAAAGGTAGGAGTCTGTGATCTGTCTGAATTCCTTACGTCCTTCACAGAGAAGCCATGAAAAAATTCTGTAGATTCTGAAAATTATACTTTTTATTATTCTGTAGATTTTGAAAATTATGCTTTTTATTATATGCAGTTCCTATAACATATGCCAAGTCTGGATGTGCAAATCTTTTTCTATGATAGAAATCAGAGGAATGCCTTGCAATGTCAGTAAGCATGGAGTGAAGGCTTAGAATCAAAAATAATCACGGGATCTCTCCTGCAAAGCATATAACATGTTTCATTAGAGGAAAGGCATTGCTAAGACTGAAAAGAGACTGCAGAGGATTATCAACATTATTTAGGGCTTTCAGCCTCTGAGTCATGAGGCAAGATTAGCGGCACAAAAAGAACAGAGATTTCACAGAACTCCATCCCATCTGGAAAACAGCATAACAGAGTCATGTTGAGAAACTCTTTGATACTGTAACTAATTCAAAACCATGATGCCTTGATGTTGGCTTACATTTGGGAAAGTGCATTTAGCAGAAGTTCTGCAAATCTTCAAGTACTGCAGTTTATTCAGACAGAAAGGAGTCGGCATTTTTTCAGTGAGGGAGAAATAACTACAAGGAAAAAATGCCCTCTATTTGTCCTTTAAACTTTTTGATTTTGAATTCCATAAACCTAGGCTGGCGAGCTGGCAGTTTTACAGGTAAAAGGCTTTTTGTCAGAAATAAAAGAAAGGTTTGGTTCAGTTCTGGAAGACTCCTCTATCAAAAAATTCCTTTGCCACCATTATTTTTTTCCTCTGCCTCCTGTAGACAGTGTTTTTGCAACAGTATTGGCAGAAGACACTTGATTTTTTTCTTCTTTGGGTTTTGATTTTTTTCTGTTTCTGGGAATCCTGTGCATAGGTGCAAGACAAGACATAGACATAAGGAAGAAAAGGAAAGGGAAAGACTCCAGAATAAAAGGGGACACAATCCAAGAGAGAATGAAGTTTTCTTCCATTCTTCATGATTCTTTATCTCCACAGTGAAGAGCGATGTCCTAGAGTGCCAAAGCTGTGTGTTAGGAACTGTGCTGGAAGGAGATAAAATATTAAGTAGTATTTTCTCCTACCGTGGTTCTAACCACCAAACAAAGAGAGCATAGAGCCACCTAAAATCACAAATGTAGGCGATGTACAAAAAAAGATTGCCAGAACCTGTTTATCTTTGTGCAATTCCACTTTTTCAAGTTTTACAAATTCTCACTTAACTGGCTAAGTTTTCATGGATTTTCTGTCAAAATTCCCTTCATTGTCTTTTAACCTGCTTCTCTAGTAATGGAGATTGGAGACCAAGTCAAGAAATTCAACAAATATTTACACAAGGGAGAAACTTTACAAACTGAGTATGTCCTGTGGGACTCAAAAATATATTATGAGTTGCTGTAATTGGAGGGCAACTTATATATAAGAAAGCAAAAGAATGGAGATATAAGGGGATAAAAAAAGCTGTTAGATGTATTTTGGGAGATTGGGCAGCACTTCACTCTTAGTTACTCCTAATTCTGACTTCCTTTTTTTTGCTTTTTTTTGCTTTTTTTTAAAAAAAAAAAAAAGAAAAAAAAAATAAAAAGGAAGAAATCCATTCAAGCAAAAAGAAAGGAAAAGGACACAGGCTGAGGAACAAAATCAAATAGCATACATGAGGGTGACATTGACAAGTGGACAACTGGACTCTTGTTCCTTAAAACAAAATTACTTCTAAGGATCTAAAGGAACATTTATACGAACCCAGCAAACCTGTATGACATACTGACTTCTTTCTTGCTCTTTGCAAGCCATGAGGTTCTCTGGTGAAAGTCTTGGCTTGAGGAGTTTTGGTGCCATACCTGATCAGCTGTAGCCGTCATTCTGTGTACCCCTGTGTACTTCTGAGCCATTAGCACAGCATAATTTCTCTTTTGGCACAGAAGACTTTTGCTGAAAACCTAATGGGAGGGATTAAGGTTAAAACATTCTAAAACCAAAACTCATGGTCATGGATCTGAGTATAATAAATTGCCCTAAGAGTTATGAATGTTACAAAAAGAACTCCTTCAGGACATAAATAGTTGCAAACATTTGTTTTAATGACGCACATTTTTCAAAGCTTGACTTTAGGAAAGAGATTGCCAAGTTTATTTCAAAACATTTATAGATCAGAAGCAATTTTGAGGACTTTATTGAATAGTGCAGATTTATACTGCAAGATGAATTTATGCAGATTTCAATAATAACAACAAAATTGGGTAATTGAGAGACTTGGAACAGACTCGATGGATTATCACATTTTCATATCATTCTATGGCATACTGCATAAATGTATAAAATTATTAAAATTGAAGTAAGATGTGATGGAAAAAATGTTGAATTACAAATGCACCTCTTACTGAATGTTATTCAAAAGTGCAGTGCCACACGCCTGGGTTCCCAAATCTGAAGTGTGTTAGAATTATTGATAAACTCCAATACTGTTTACATGGCTCTCTTGGATCTATCAGTGTGACATCTACTGAATGCATTCAAAAATCTAAAGAGCTATCTCATCTGTCTTCCTCTCTAAAACAATGGCTTTCCTGAGAAAAGTTAGGATTATGCACACTTGTGAATTCTTTGAGGAAAACATTTTGAGACACATCTATTTTAAAATGGGCAAGCACTTATTATTGAATGACATGAAACTTTTAAACCTCAACTTATTCTTTATACGTCTACTTTTCTGAGTTCTGTAGTACTCAAAATTTAATCTCTATTCTCTGTACACTGAGAAAGTCATTGGTATGATGTCCATTTCAAGTAGTCAATGAGTGAAGAACCTCCCTTCTCTGATGGACTGTCACATCTTTCAATATTTTCTTGACTGAACTCAACAGAATAGGTGCAGTCTCAGGAAATTAGAATTTTATAGCATCACAGTATTAAAACTAAAAAACAAATGGGACTGAACACTCACTTCCAGTTTAAGACTGCTAGACACTTTATTTGGAAAAATAAAGAAGGAGACCTGAGTAAAAATAATGCAGAAGGTTTAAGGAGCTTGATCCCATAATAATCAAGAATCTTACTTTGACCTCTCTTTACCAAAAAAAAAAAATCTCCATCTCTCAGTAGATCAGTACCACCTCAAAAACCATAGGTTTTGAGTTCATAGTTAGGAATTTGTCTAAAAGAAAAGTTTTGGTGGTGATTCAGGCATAAGAAAGTCCCACCATAATCAATCCTCTAATTCCAGCACTTCAGTTCTCTGTTTTTCTATCTGTGCTGGCAAGGACTTATATTTTGAGCAACATTGTGAAGCAGTTCAAAGCACATAGCTAAAAGGAAATATAAAACCTGTAATGAAAGAGAGGAGAGGAGAGGAGAGGAGAGGAGAGGAGAGGAGAGGAGAGGAGAGGAGAGGAGAGGAGAGGAGAGGAGAGGAGAGGAGAGGAGAGGAGAGGAGAGGAGAGGAGAGGAGAGGAGAGGAGAGGAGAGGAGAGGAGAGGAGAGGAGAGGAAAATAAAGAAAAATAGTAAAAGAAGGAAGGGGAAAAGAGAAGGGTTGCTGCTGAACATGTTGCAGTATCAAAGAAGAATCTCAGAAAGTGATGCACTAAGTTTTCAGAGACCAAATTGGTGTGAGTAATCTCAATTTTTCCAGCATTCACCTTTAAAGACTATCAGCATTCTGACTGAACTTGGAGCTCAAGTAACAAGAACAACATGATAACATCACATCATCTGTTCCTCACTGCACGTGTTAGTAGTGCAATACAGCCAGAAATCCTGCTGTTGCTGTCACATTAAACCAGAGAAATGCGTTTCTAGAAGGCTGTAAGGGAGACAAGCCCCTCTCTTCCTCATGTGCTTTGGCCTAAAGCAATACAAATAGTGGATGCTGGATTTATGTAAACAATGTAAACATCACTGTTTTTGTGATTCTCATGTAGAAGTCATAGCAACCAACTAGCACAAAAATAATGCTTTTAATTTGGTTGCTCTCAGAGCAAAATTGTTTTGGCGTACATAAGGTGCTATGCACACAGTTTTGAGATACTGAGTTTAAATAAAAGTCATCATAATTACTTTGACTTCATTGAAACAACAGGAGGAAAATAATAAAATTTGCCATGTGGGAAGAAGAGAAAGAAGTCTGTAGGAGGAAATTATTTTCAGGCTTCTTTTAGGCCACATTCAGTGATAAAAAGCAAAAAACCTAAAACTTAAATCTATTTAAAAAATCACTTGAGAATATGCTTTCAAATTAAATTATTTAAATTCCTTTCATTATGAAAGTCTCGTAAAATTAAAACACATTCATCTCTTCTAGTTGTATTCCACAAAGATTTACTCTTGACTGATGAAATAGACTTTGCCTTGAAGGACTGTCATATTAACATTCTTGTGCATTCTTTTTATGGGAACACGCTGCAGAAACAGTCAAACAGAAGCAGTTCTGTTGTCTGTGAAGATTTAACTAATGTACACGGAGCTTTAATAAGGCCCTGCCAATGCGAGTCCATACCAAGACTAATCAATTTAAGAAAAGCAGTAAGTATTTAGAAATGAGGAAACCCATGACGGCTCAGTCATTTGTGCTCCATTTTGCTTGGCGCATAAGTGCGTTCCTCATATAACCTCTGTGTTTTGCTCTGGAAATTTGCAGAGGTTGCTGTGCCAGTTTGCACAGTTATTCTCCACATCACCTCACAGACAAGTCTGAGTTAGTGCAGGTTTTCCTTTTCTACACCAAGATGTCCCTCGTGCAGTGATGCATACTTCAGTAAATCAATTCAGATTATTATTCAGTGACCTTCTTTTTTGGTTTCTCTTTTAAACTAATATAGAAGTGCAAATACTGTACTTTTCTAGCTCTTATATTTTCCTTTCTGCATTGCTTCAGTGCAGACCACAAGGACTAGAACAAAAAGCTTGAATACAATTTAATACTTTTTTTCTCTTCTTAACTTTTATACAGAGGGAAAACCTCCTCACTTACACAATACATTCAGGAGGAGGTAAATCTTTTGAAAAGAATTAAATGCTCAGGTTGAAATTGTCAAAATTGTTCATACCTTATATTAGAATGAAAGTAAGGTATTTCCATTAGTTTTGTTTTTTAGAACAGGATAATGTATGTCTTCAGAGTAACTCATCGACATAAATTCAAAGTGAAGAATTCTTTGGAGATCCAGAAAAGACAGCTGCAAGTCTGTTAGGATCCAGGGATTCTCAGTCAAGGTAACACATGGACTTGAACATGGCCATTCACAAGGTATGTCTCTGCTGTTGAACTACCAACATAGACACTTGCAGGTGGAAAAATTCACTTGTCGGCCAGCCCTAAATTCAAGGTCTGATAGGTGTTTCTGAAAAAGGCCACTAATGCTGAGGAAAACTGTGACCTTGTTTACACACAGCACCTACACAGTTCGTTAATGTAATCATTTAAGAGGAGAGTAACCGTGTTATTTAATTCCAGGCGCCAGACTTGGGGCCTTTAGGACATAGACACCTCATTGACATGCGAAATTAGGAAAGGACAAAGGAAAGCAGCCCCTCACCTACAGTGTGAATCTTCACCTGAAATTTTAAATGGACCCTGGCAGATTGGCTCTCCCTCTGGGAAGCAGCACTCACTCCTGCCTCCTCACAGTCAGATAGTTCAGGTGTTTATTTCAGAAGAATGGTTTCAGTGGGTAGCTGGTAAGTTAGAGCAGCCAGCTCAGCTGTCTGGACCCCAGCTTAGGACCTTGACTGGGACACCTCAGTTCAGTGAGTAAATCTCAGCAGTAAGCAGACTGACATTAGTATCACTCATTCTTTTCCTCCATTATATCTTCTATGTGATAGAATTTTTTCTTCATTTTCTACTTAAAGCTCTTTTTTTCTTTTTTTTTTGCACTCCTTGACATCTCCTTTGCCTTTTATCTAGTTTTTCTCTTGTCTTAAACATCATTTTTCCCCTTTCTGAATTGCCGTGCTAGTTTTCTGCCTGGATATAAAGGATTGATTTCAGCCACTTGGTTAGTGGGCTATAATTTATGCTTACACAGTGTTTTCAATCCTCAACTACCATAGGAATATTGCTTAATGAATCTTTACAACTTGCCTGTGAGATAAGTCTAGCAAATCTTATTACTCCATTATTTCCTTTTTTTTCCTTACTTACAAAGGAGGGCAATATGTAAAGTGAGGGCCCACACAACTCTTCTTCTCAGTTTATTTAGGTTTTGTTATTTTACTTCATTATTAACCCTCTTCTACCTTCCTTTTTTTTTTAACCTTCTTTGAATCTCTATCTTTATTTTAATTCTATTTATTTTCTAGTTGTCACATACAGAGGTGACTATTAGAGGTTTGTTTTGATCAATTAATATGCACCTGACTGACTCTGTGGTTGAAACCTACCTGTTATTAACCATAACCATTACAATATCTTTACTTGGATAGAATTATTGTGTTTCAGAAATTGCTGCTATTCTGTTATTTTTATCAAAGGCACTTTCTCTTATTTCCTTTTAAAATGCCAGTTCTTTTATCCTTTTCAACTTTCATGTCACCTTTTGAGCTGCAAGGCTTTTATAAATTGAGTTTGAAGTATCTCCTCAGAAGTCTGTTATTAGTCATAGAGCAGAGTCATCTCTGCTTTTTTGTCTTTAAAGAGAACAATATCTCTTCGCAGCGGTACTTGATATACACTTCCTAGGACAAATAAAATCATATTACAGCACCATGGACCTTTAATGATCTGTTTTGTTTTCTTTTGGATGAACCAGAAGAAGAACATAGCCCAGTGTTGGCAGAGTCAGACAAAGACACATGTAACTCGTTAGGAACGTTGCATCGCAGAGTGTTTTGTTCATGTTATGCTTTTGTGGGTAAGGAAGCCAGGTCATGTTTGCTCCATATTTCCCAGAAATAACAGAAAGAAACTTCATTGTTGATTCTTTTAAAAGAAAAACTGTGATAACATCATGACTACAGTTTTATTCACATTTTAAAAATAAACAGCCTGAGGCGCATGTGGATCATGTTGTTCTGAAACAATGCCATTTTGTGTAAAAACCACATTGTTTTACTATTTATATTCTTTATTGCACTAATGTCAGCACCCATGACCAAGATAAAGTCTAATCCAAGGTTAATCTGGAGTATAAGAGAAGACAGACAAAGAATGAGGCAAAAAAAATGAAACAGAAGTGAAGTGACTCATAACACACAGGTCAATAAGCACCTCTGATTTCAGCAGAAATACTCATATTATATCACAGCCTGGCAATTTATTGTCATAGCGAAGGCTGCCAAGGCCATGGAGTCAAAAGCTGTATATCTCCAGCGTAGCTGATTTTCCTGCACACTGTGTGCAGGGATCATGATTGTGCAGCCTTAGTCTTTACTATTTTTGGACATTCAATTTAAAACACATCTAATTTTTAGTTTACCTGTTTATTTTTTACTCAAAATTTCTATTTAGAATTACAATATTTTTGTGATCAGATTCTCTATTAACAGAAAATCTCAGACGTGACTCTACAACCACCATTTTTTAAATTTTTTTGGCTGCAAATGTGGATTCTTAATTATGTAGCTAAAAGATTTTTAAGATGCTTACCTAGGTTTTTCAGTGAGGAAGAAGGACTTCTGATTTTCTTCTTTAATTTGGATAGAAAGGACAGAAGGATTGCCATGACTGTGCTGGAGTTCTCTTCCATATGGTATCTTTACCTGCAAGGACTTGGAAAGCTTGAATAAATGAAGGATTGTTTAAAAGAATAAGAGGGGGAGAAGGATGTAATTTGGTATTTCTCACAGTCTCTTGCCACACTTGAAAAGCAGGATTAGAATGGAACAAGATATCTTGGTTTTCAAGATATCAGATTTTCTGGGAACAAAATACTTAAAAGGCACATCATGTGTTAGCTGGCCAAATGCTTTTGGAGTGAGAATGTGCGTGTGTATCTGTATGAATGTTCTGCTATTTGCCTTCTTAAACTCCTTTTTTATAGTTCTAGTACAGAATCTTGTTTGAAAGAGAAAATGAAAAAACAAACAAACAGCCAAAAGAACACCTTCTCAGACACTTTCTACAAATGCGTACACTTTTGAGACAGAAATGATTGTAGGCATTGACAGAGTAATTTCCACAGAAATCTGTGGAAATATAAAACACCAGGAATTTTTTCCAGAATGTCTTTTATGTTCACTGGAGGTTTTTACTGAATGTCGACTGGTCCCTGAAGCAGCTGCATTTGTGGCCAGTGAGCACATTTAACTTCTTCCTTTAGGGACTTCCAGCTGCAGTCCCTCAGCACCACTTCCCGAGTGTTCCCAAGCCCTCTCATTATTAATGCAGCCACACCAAATCTCCTCCTGTCCTGCCAAGACCAGTGCTTCATGACATTCTTTTATGAGCAATGTCTTTTATAAATTTTATGAATACATCAGTTCAAATTGTTCAAATGCTACATTGAGGGGCACAGAAGTGTCTTTAAGAGAATTTGCAGCTTTTACTGAAGCAAAACACCATCTGGAATAAACTATACGCTTGCCTACACAAGCCCACTCTGCTTGCTTCTGTCTCCTTGTAAAACTTCAGTATCTCTGTCACAGGCATTTTTATTCCACCTACTATCTGTGGGACTATCTTGCTTCTCTTTAACTGCCAAGAAGTTCAGCATCTGGTCTGAGCTGGCAGTCTGAGCTCCCCTTGAATTCACTGAAGCATAGAGGGTCCTCTGCTTGTGGGTAGGTTGGAGAGGAGTCCCTTTCTGGAAAGATCTACCACTCTGGGTCACAGAAGCAGCCTGAGCATCTAGCTCAAGCACCGTGCCTGTTCATTAATGGATCCCGTACAACATTGCTTTCCAAAGTATCTTACAGTTAAGAACACTGACTTTCTCTCCAGCCATAAATTGACGAGAAAATTACATTTACTTGTTATAGGAAATGGAGGAATAGAAAACATCCACCCAATAATATATGCTGCCATTTTTCATATGTTTTCATAACCACCATGGAGCAGCAGCTCCTTTGTTTAGAGGAAGAAATGACAAATGTCTTAAAAGTCTTCCTCGGAGCCCCTGGGTCCTCTTCTGTCTCTGCAGACCCTTTCTGTCAGGACACCTGAAGCTGACTGGAGGGATGTGGCATGCTCCCTTTATAGCACAGGCATGGCTGTTCTGCTGTTATCATTGACAGGATTTGCGAATGCCAACCTTTGCTCTAAATCTTCTTCATTCTTTCTCTGCTGAGGCAAAATACCCAGTTATAAAACAGCATGGAGGGTTTTCTCTGGCATCTGCTACAGCTGATTTCCAGGTGGAGTCAGACTGCACAAACTTCATCCCAATGTCACACGTAGTTGAAGGCACTTGGTAACACAGAGAGAGCTATCAGCCACGTGAATCTCACTGGCTTATATTCCCCAGCATGAAAATGTTAGATATTCATACCAAGGGCTAAAGAAAGAGCTAATTAAGAAATATTATCTTTTAAATATTCAAATTTCACTGAATAAAAAAGTCACTCTGTTAAAGATCAAAGGGTTACATTTATTTTATCACTCTTTATGTTAACTTTGTTATTATTATTAACTATATATGTGTTGCTATTTTCTTTTTATCCTGTAATCATATTTCCTCTCTCCTTGGCAGAAAAATATGTTTTATTTGCCATCCTCTTCTTCCTGGGGGATCATTTGGAACAGCTAGCAGCTCACATACGGCGCTTGGGTACACCGCATTTTCCTGGTCAGTAAGCAATGAGAAGTTGTACCCTTACGCATTAGAGAGCACTACAGTGTAATCCAGGGGACGCCATTCATACATACAATCAAGAAAGATTCATGTTGGCAGAACTCGTATCCATTGCCCTGAAGGTGGTGAGAAGGAGATCCCACGCTCTACATCTCCAGCAGCTTTGCACCGTTGGTCCATCAGAGGTGAGCTGGCTCTTGCGGACAGCCAAGTACCCCTGCCAGGGTGGTCAGGCTGGAGTCTGCCATGAGAGCCAGCGCCTCTGCAGGAGAGAGGATCTGTTGGAGCTCAGCCCTGAAGCAGCTCCTTCCCTCTCCACCAACACCTGCACCTGCCAGAGCCCAGGACATTCTTCTGGGATCCGCCAGAGCAGAACCATGATTCCAAAAGCAAGACTTTGCTCCTATAATGCTGCAGTCTCTGCAGTCTTCAGCCATGGGGATTTTCCCCTAATTTCAGTAGGAATGATTCCAAGATTTGGTGCCACAGTAGGAGGAAAACAAGAAAAGGAGAAATTACAAATTGCCTACATTTGTGCATTGTGCTGTGTACTAAAACATGTAATTACACTGAAGGGTTCTAAGGAATTTGCAAACAAATAAAGACCAATTGTGTAATAAAGGTGCAGTAAATTATACCCAGGCACTGGTAAATCTTGTCAAATTTGTTTGAAGTCAACAAAAATCTTCCAGAATATTATGACTTCATTTGTATGCATGATTTGGGGATTTTTAAAATTACATTAGTTAGAATTTTTCTGTCCTACGTGTTTTGACTGTTCTGCCCATGAGCTGTAAGACATAAAAAATATGGTCCTATACTTCAGAAAATATCTACCAATGAGGGAAAGAAAGAAAGAAAGAACAGCATGTTGGCTTTCTCATAATAAATATTCTCATTACACTTTCTAGCTCGAGTTCTGCAGATCCAAAAGATTTCGGCTGTCCTAACAAATACTGCCGAAAAGGGATCAAATCAAAGCATGCATGCCAGAAAACCAACTTTCATTTTTGAACACTTTTTCAAGAATCATAATAAAATGAGAAATTTAAGAAAGCATTTCTGTGTGTTACTGCTCCTGCCAAACAATCCTTTCCAAGTGAGATGTTTCTGTAAGTTTTTGACCTGAGGACAAGGAGTAACCATAGCAAATACAAAGCTGAGAGTCACAAAATAATCAATGTCCAACAAATATTACTAATAATATCACAAATAAACCCAAGTTAATTTTCATATAACATAATTTTAATGGATTTAATCTTTAAATAAATATTTAGCAATGGCGAGCTGTTTAGAATAGGGAGTAATTATTGATTTACGTTACCCATTTTTATTTTAGTTTGTTTTAGTATAGTTCTATTTTTTTCCTTAAATCAGGAAATACATTTCTGCATTTAAATATTAATTATTTTCTTTAAATATTAAATACAGGTGTATTTAGTGTAATAATTTCACCATTTAAAAAACCTATTTTAAGTGAATAAATAAATAAATGCACTTCATCCTGCTTTAACAGCAGTTTCAACTTGAAGCAGAAATCATAAAGATTTAATATTCATGCTATATCTTTAATTCTTAATGCCTCAAATTCTTTTTATGATTGTTAAACAAGTTCAGTAACCAGATTGATGTGGGATACTTGAATTTAAAATACAAAATTTTGTGTTAATTTTGCAGTGACAGGCTGTATATTTAAACACAAATATGAAGAAGAGAAAAACCTCATACAGTTATTTGAAACACCAGTACCTCAGGCAAGCTGCCTCCTGCACATATTTTATATCTTGCTGGACCGAAATAGGAGTTGAACTTGTAGATGATGAACTTGAGATGATCCTTGTGGGTCCCTTCCAACTCAGGATATTCTATGATTCCATATACACTTACAAGAAGTCATTTGTTTAAATTATAAAAGAACTTCTCATCAGTCCAGAAATGTTACTGGAGACTATTAGTCTGCCCAGGTAAAAAGCTCATGCTGAGGAACCTCATCGACTAATATTTTCCCTCAGGTTTTTACATTCAATTTAAAATACAGCATATCTTCTAAAACAGAGATCTAATCTTAATCTACAGATACACAAGAGCAGAGGGCTGTCCCTGATTATTCTCACGACTAAAATGTCTTAATTTCTATTATTGCGATGGTTTGTACCAAATAAATTTGGACTTTGTTAACATGAATATTCTTGGAAAGCATAAGCTTCAATGGTCGTATAAACAAGGATAAATCTCTGCTGTTACTGAAGCAGTATTTGCATGTAGTGAAAAGTCATAGGATAGCACATGAGAATCTGAGCTACTCAGCCTATAAGAGCAGCAGCCAGCATTAATTACTGGGTTGAGCTACTGGCCGAACTTCCTCTGCTCTGAGGGCTTGATATTACACCAACAACAAATGCTTCTGAAACACATTTCAAAGAGCCATTTCTAAAGCCAGTGATCCTTCTGGACTGAAAAAATACAAGGATGATCATTATGACTTTTCAGCAGAGACTAATCACTTTTCAGTGCTGATTTTTTCCAGTTTTTCCCAGTATCTCACTTTCACCACTGAATCTTTAAATATCTGTTTTCTCTTTCAAAATTAGTATTACCTATCTGCCAGCTTTTAATTTGCAGAATCACTCAGATTCCAAGCATTATTTTAATATTGAACATTGAGTAATTTTAAAAGAAGCAAGAAGATAACAGACATAAAACTAGGTTAATAGAGTTCTGGTTTGGTTATATTTCCCCTACTGTATTTCATATGAAGACCTAAAGTCATAAGATAAAAACAAGAAATTCTACTAAAGCTAATTCTATAAAATTATTAAGTGTCTGGATTTATTGGTATTAACCTTGATGTATTTGATAGATTCCCTGACTGACCTGAGCTAAGTCTCACAAACATCTGTAAGAACATATTATGAAAATACCAGACTGGTATAAACCACAAAGCTTGTTCATGTCATGTCAGAAAAACAAAGGAAAAACCAAGGAATCCTGAGGTTTAATTAAACACACAGCATAGCTCCACAGAGACTCCACAAGCTGCAGAAGGAGGTTGTGCATGATTTCTGGTTAAAAGCTAGTTCCTATGGTTTTCCTGCAGCAGTGATATTCCTTTCAGAAGTAAAGTAATAAATGCCCTGGAATTGCTGCATGAGAAGAATCCATACAGTGTAGAGCTGATGCACTGTGAGGACTGCTACAATTTCTGTCCCCAAGTGATGGCACTGTGTGAAAGGTCTGCTGGGGGATGAAGCCTCAGAGGTGACCCCTGCTTTTCCCATGAAGATGTGGTGACCTGGAGAGCAGAGCAGCTGCAAACTGTGCTCTGCCTTCATGACAGGCAGAGCTGGCTTGCTACACAGAAAAATGCACTGTTTAGATTTAGACAGGTAAAAAATAATTGAAGTATTTATCTGTACCTTCTTACCTTCTTGTGTTTTTCAAGCAAATCAAGACATAATATCAGAATGCTTATGAAAAGCCTGTACACTGCTAGATTTCTACTGGTGTAGCTCAGATATTTAAAGCATGTAAAGGGCAATCTTTACAGAAATAATTCATAAGGAGATAATGGGTTGGAATATTTTTGCCTGGTTTCTAAGGAAATGAAGCTTTTACAGTCCTTCTTTCTATTAGTTCTCCCACAGTCCCCCTAACTTCTGAAGCTGTCAGGCAACTTCAACCACATTTGACAGGAACAGATGTCTCACATTTAAGAACATAAGAAATCCCTCTCAACTCACTGCAGTAGCACATCTACCCATTGGGACACTGCCGTGGTTGGTGGCATTGGGAGAGGTAGTTTAGAAAGACCTCATGAGCCCATTTTCTCATAGTCCACTACTGCAGGAATGTTAGAGGGATCATTCCTGCCTGTACCTCCCAGCAATTAATAATCTCTTACACATTTTGATAAAAACAGCAGGAGGGCAGAAGAGAGACTGCGAAATTAGTGCCCTCTCTGACATGCTCTTTGCAAATAAGTTTGATTAGACCTTCCTGGCAGCAGCCAGCTAATCAATAGATGGGTACTGGGAGCCAGCTACCAAGTCTGTGTTTTGTAAATGGTGCCTCTGTCAAGCTGGCAAGGCAGGGAAGGACAGCTGAAGGAAGGATGGCTGGTGGACAGGAGCCAGGAGCAAGTACAACAGAGCTGGTGTTCCTTGCCATGTTTGTTTGCTCGTGCTTCCTGTGTTACTCTTCTAAAACATTTATGGTGCTGACTCTGGCTTTATAACTAGGCAATGCCAGTACTTTCAGAAGCCAAGCTAGTTTGCAGTAGGTCATCACGTCCCCTCAACATTAAAAGCAGAAGACAATCTAGCCAGAGCACAGTGAAATACATACTTTGAAAAATGTCTCCTAACCCATTTGCCTGAACATTTACTCTCACCAAGCCCCAGGAAAACGAAACCAAAGAAGGATTAAAACCAGCAAGTGTATATAACTTTACTCTGAGTTGACTAAGAGAAAGGGTAGATGAGAACAGTCTTGAAACTTAGGCAACAGAAGAAATACTTGGTACAAAAAAAGAAGGTAGAAATCTAACTAAGACAAATTATATGGGTAGAAACCCCTTTCGGGAGTTATAATCTTTGCTTCTTTGTGGAAAAGAAGAACTATCGAGGCTTCAGATGTGTAATTAAAACAGTACAAATCTTGGAAACCTGGACACTAGAGAACACGTTCAGAAAGATAAGAAGATGCTGTGGGTGTATGTGTTTCAACTTCTCATTTCAGTGATTTTCTATGGGGTTTTTTCCATATAAATTGTTTTTTTTTCTTTTTTTTTCATATATAGCTTAGAAAAATCTTATATTTACATAGTATTTGGGAAGACATCATTAAAGTTTCAAAAGGGCATCCACTTTGACTTAAATCCATCTTTCTGTAGGTCAAAAGGAGGAGGGATTTGTGGTCTGAATTGGAAAAATCAGACATCATCTGGTGCCCCATGTCATCTGCCATCTGTTGGTGAGGGTGTACCCAGTAAGGGGTGCACATGGACACATGTGCCACATCTGGGTGTAACTCAAGCCTTTTTCACAGATGGGCGTCCACACCCAATCTCACTTCCCAGCTGCCCCACACCACCCTCTCTGCATAGTCGGATGCTGCTGTGCCTCATCAATTTTCCTTTAATGTCCTCTGTGAGACAACAGAGGTCCAAGAAAGGGGAGTGGGTGGGGCTACACTGTCCACAGATTCACTACAGTTCATGCTG
This sequence comes from Callaeas wilsoni, assembly GCA_013398955.1. Lineage (NCBI taxonomy): Eukaryota > Metazoa > Chordata > Aves > Passeriformes > Callaeidae > Callaeas > Callaeas wilsoni. The sequence continues at coordinate 122,709 of VWPU01016563.1, read as the reverse complement.
ACACCTGTGATAACTCAAACCTCAGATAGAAATAGTTCAAATATTTCAGCCAGGAGCAGTGCTCCTCCTTGTTTTCCAACTGTTTAAAAATATTGGTGGCATATATGTGACTGCATCTGGGCATGATCAGTGTTCTCAGAAAATTATTAATTAAACACCAATTATTTATGTAAATAAGAGACTACAGGATTTGTAAGTTGTTGTGCCTGCCATTTAAAAGTGTCACCCAAAATTCAACGCTTGAATTCCCTCTCCAAGGATACAGTTAAGTTCCCTCGTGTTTTTGATGAACACACAGCTTAATTGATTAGGAGAACACTTTCTTATTTCCTGCCAAGATCTTTTTTCCCTTAAATGCAGAGCACCAATTACTGGGTCAAGGCAGGAATCACATTGACTAGGTCTGTGAATCTATATTACATTAAGCCAATACAGTACTTTTTATCTGCAGCAATCCTCAGAGCTGCTCAGAAGTGAGCATTGGCCAGATGAGAGTGATGCAATCCTGTGGCATTCCTCACCATTACTGTATGAAGCAGTACTGTGTTCTTGGCAGACAAAGCCCCTTCTTTTTAATAGGTGCCGTTTGAGTGGCTGATTACGAAATGAGGATCATTGATTTAAGTGATTAATTTCGTATGGATATCAGTTATGAGAGGTGATTGGTGGAAGCATCAAAAACACTGTTTTCTTGCTCCTAATGCCACTGTTTCTTTTTTTTGCACCACCACAACACCAGAGATTTTTGGCCCAAGGTGCAAAACTCACCTAAGAAACTGGGAACAGTCTGCGGGTTATTTACTGGGCAGAGGAAATCTCCTTCCACATGGATTGAAGCATATAGTTCCCCAGACCACTCCAGTAGCACCAGAATTGAATCCTAGCCTTAGGCTTTGAAAGGGATTTCTGAGAGGCTTTTAGGAGAATTAGCATTTGTAAGTAAAATGAGGGGTTATGTTTTTATTATAGGCCTTTTACTATGTCTGTGGGGCTTGTGGAAAATTCTGCTTGTACTGCAGTGGAAATACATATGAAAAAATATAATTGTATTTTGACATGTTACAGGCAGTTAGATATGTTGATAGTTGGGTAGTTATGCATCATCTGTAAATAAATGTCTTCCATCCATCAAGTAAGAGTACAAGCAAAGTGTCACTGGAAAAATACACATTGCATTAATGCAATCTCTGATGAAATGTTTTTCCATCTGTCACAAAATTTGCCATAACAAATGGGAACTCTGTGCAAGCTTTATTTTAATGTATGATTTAGCACCAGGCCTTTTACATTGTAAATAGTTCCTAAAAACAGTATTTCAATGAATTTTTATTGACCATTTATTTCAATGTGTAAGCTTTAATAATATCTCTTTCCTCTTTCAGAAAGACTGAGGCATCATTCTCTCTAGCTGGCATGATACCAAGAAAGCACCGTCTTTGTGCTCTTCAACAGCAGCTATGCTCTCAGCAGAGGTTCAGGTATCATTGTATAAGTTACCACATTATTAGATATAAGGAAGAAGTCTTTTACAATGATGGTGGTAAAACACTGAAACAGGTTGCCCAGAGGCGTGGTGGATGCCCCATCACTGGAAACATTCAAAGTGAGGTTGGTCAGGTCTCTAAGCAATCTGATTGAGCTGAAGGTGTCCCTGCTCATTGCAGCGGGGTGGACTAGATGATCTTTAAAGGTCCCTTCTCACACAAACTATTCTATGATTCTACGAATTCTTCTGTGAGAGCACAAAGTAATATGGGGGCACAGAAGCTTCTTTCTTCAGTCAGTCTGGGTGGAGCAGTAAAATGGGAAGGCAGACTGTCATTGTACGTACAATGCCCAATTCCCTCTTATCACTGTGCTGAATGGTGGATGCCCTGTCCCTGCCTCTATACCAGTGTCTTCATGTGCTTTGAAAGGTAGCAATGAGTTACCAGATGAAGAAGATACCAAGTGCTTCCTGGGTTTAGTTCAAACAAACACTGTCCAAGAGTTTGGGCATATTTCTACTGTTTTTACTGACTTCTCTGCATTGTAAGAAAGCATCAAGTATCTATGCTGCACTACAGCACTACATCTTTCACCAAGGTTACACCAGGAATGGACTTAGTATTTTACCTTTTGGATAATGACGAAGGAAATAGATTCATTTACAGGAATATTTTGGTATTTGAGATTAGACTATGACCTGGCCAGTGACAGTATGGCTAACAGCGAGAATCCTACAACTTCAGAATCTCCAGAGCTAAAAATCCTGAAAGAATACCTAAAGATCAACAACAGTGGGCAAACACAGCACTACTGTAGTGGCATCAGAGTTCAGTTTAATCAGGAACATTAAACATTCATCCTATAAAACTCTCTTTGGCTCATTGTGTTAGAATGTCTTCTACATGCACAGACTGTTTGTAACAAAAGGCTGATGGGTTGGCTCTAATACAATCTCTACAGAAGCAAAGAAAGTTAAGATTTAAGATTAGAGTCTGTATTCAATGATATAGAGCTGTACTTGAATCTCTTTGGGAGTTCAAGCTAGAGAACTGCAGTCAGTTTTTCACAGAGTTCCAGATACTGAGATGGTGAGAAAAAATAATGTGTCTTATGTTTTGTCTACCTTATTATTTATATATATTTAAATATTTTAAGCAATAAACTTTTTGAGTAGTTAAATATAGTGCTTCTTTGCTAATATCCACTGAATTTACTCTTTGAGTTTGCATAATAAGTTTCTGACTCTGTGAGGGAGGCTATAAATTCAGTATATTCTTTTTTATTTTTAATGCCTTTTCACCTCTGTTATAAGTACATTTGCTGAGAAATCTGGAAGCTCTAAAGATAAAACTAGGTTGTATATATATTAGTACTTTAATTAAAGTGTCTGTTCTAGACTCCGGAAAAACCCTGTGAAGAAACTCATAGATTCATGTAGGGAACCTGCTGAAGGATAAAATTTGTTGACTCATCTCCTTGGTGAATTCTGAACTGAAGAATACAGAGTGAAGAGCTGAGAGGGAAAAAAGCCAAGTCTTATCTAGAGGGTAGGTACATTTTTTCAGTAGTATGCTTAGTTCTACTACAGCCAATGAATGATAAATGTGTGGACTTGCTATAAAACCAGTATTAGTTTACTCACAGACAGAAATTAATATCCTAAAATCAAACAGGTGAGATCTTTAAACCACAGCTCCTTTTTCTCTGCTTGTGTTTGCTGGAGATCTTATTACTGCAAAAACATTATTTTTCTGGTTTTCCTCCTTCTGGGTGATATGCTTTGAAATTTGTTATTGGGTTGTAACTGTTCTTCAAGAATTGTTTCATATGCCCTTCCCTAGTCATTGGGTCTGACATCTCACAGCTGTCCCTACATACTTTTATTTCATCCCAGTGCTTTGGGATGCATTGAGGCCCATCCTGGAGATATTTTGGGGAAAGACAGTGCTGCTGTTGGTGTTCTTGTGCAGTGTGCACTGCAGACCCAGTCCCACACCAGGGTGTGCCACAGCTCCCCCTGTTGCATACCCCACAAGGACTTTTCAGAAAAGCCGAAGTCCTGGGGAAGACCTTGTGAATAACTAAACCTGTCGTGGTCTCTTCTGGGTACAAACCCATAGAACACAGCCAGATCTGAGAGCTGAGAATCCTTAAAAAATTTAGCTCTGGAATAGAGGTCTTTTAGAAGTGAGGTCAGAATGCATTTTGTATGGGACCCTGGGACAAAAAGACAAAAGGCTATGTACTCTGTATACATCTTTGCCTTTGCTTTTGCCATTGCAATGGCTCAAAGCTTCAGTACTCAGTAATGTCATGGGTTGGACACTGGCCAAATGCCAGTGCACTCACGAAAAACCATTCACTCTGTTTCCTCTGCTATAGTTGAGCAGAGGAGGGGAAAGAACAATTTAAAAAGTTCGTGGGGTGAGATAAGGATTAGGAGAAAACACTTTAAGGGCAAAACAGGCTCAAAACTTTAAAAACTATGAATAAAAATTTATAAACAATTAATAAAGGATAATGAGAACTAATATAAACCTTTAGAGCACTTTTCCCCTCCCCGGTCCTTCTTTCCTTCTCACCAAAAGACCAGGGAGACAAAACATGGGATTTTTAGTCAGTTTGTCACTTTTAAAAAATCTTTCTTCAGTTCACTTTGAGAGAGGAGTTTCTTTTGCTGTCATGGGGTCCTTCCCACGCGAGACAGTTCTTTGTAAACTTTTCTAAGGTAGTTCTAATTTTCATGAGTAGCAGTCCCGCCCGAAAAGCCTGCTGCAACGTGAGTCCCTCCCACAGGCAAAAGAGTCTTCCCACAGCTGCTTTTTCGTGGGCCATTTTGGTTCATGGGGTAGAGTCTTTTAAGGATGAGCTGTTCTAGTATAAAAGCAAGGGTCTTCTTCTCCTATCTCTGAAAGCAAGGGTTGTCTCTCTCTCTGTTCAAGCCTTTCACCAGATTACAGCTTCTCAGCATCCATATGTTCCAGCACAAGTACCTTTTTCGCACGGGCTGCGAGTGAATTCTGCATCCTCCCATGCACTTTATGAATTACAAGGAAACTGTTATATTATGGTCTTCACCACGGCTTGCAGAAGAATATCAGCTCCGACGCTTTGAGCACCTCCTCCTCCCCCTGCCTCCTTTGCACCGACATTGGTGTCGCCATGTTGTTCTCATCAAGTGTCTCCACCTTTCCTTTTTCCTGGCTTGGGAGAGAATCCATGTTTGTAGGTTTGTTTGTTCTCAAGTTCCATCAATTGAAAAGTTTTCATAGAGTTCTGTAGTGCTGAAAGGTTGATCTCGTCCGGGCTCTGCATCAGAGAATTGCTCACCATGCCTCTCACTGCTGGTCACGTGGCCCATGCTGGCACCACGCAGGCCACGCCGGATGCCACGGCATTTGCTTTATTTAGTTCCTCTCTTTGTGCGAGGTGGTGAAAAGGAGAAGCTGCTGCCATCGCTTCTGTCCTTCTGCTTGCGGTGTGGCAGGCTAGAAGCGGTCAAGCAAGAAAAGTCGTGCCAAGATGGCAGTGACACATGGCACCACCCCAGCTGTGCAGTCCTGGCTGCCTGGCCACTCCTGGACAGAGATGGCAGCGGCTGCTCCTGGCCCCAGCCTCTACTGGCCGCGGGGCTGCTTGCAGCGCCAGGATGGCCCCCCAGCAGCGTGCCCCCGGCAGCCGTGCCGGGAAGGGCCTTGGCTGCTCCTCCCCTGGGAAGGGGCCTGGTGGGCCTGGCCGTCACCTCACCCATGAGAGGGCAGGAAGAAAGTGGAATGGCGCACCTCTATCTTATATATGTTAGCAAAAAGGCGTTGCTAACTTCTCTAATTGGGCCAGCCAACATGTCAATCGTCAGAGCCTTTAGGGATTGGCTGTGCTGGACACAGTAGACGTTTCGAGGAGCTTCTCTCTCAGAATCAGCTTTCATGGCTTCCTCAGCCCCCAGTAAAAATCATACTGTGTTAACCTAACACAAGTTCATAGATTTTTCTGGGCCTTTTATGCTGTATAAGAGATGAAAATACCAGCCCAGTGAGCAAGTGAACACCTTCTGAAGAGAGAAACCAGCTGGCATGTTAAATAAAACAGTTCTGTTAATACAGCCCTGGTGACATTAGCACCATGTGCTAATTTGACCAGGTGCTAATGTGACAGTGACACCTGACGCTGATGACTTGTATTCCTACACTTGAAGTCTTACAGAAGCAGTTATTTCCTGCATTGGGCTGATGTTTTTGAGTACCTTAAGGCCAGTGCTTTCTACCTGCCCTTAACAAATGTCATTGTGTTGATTTGCGTGTATTCTTCATTTTATATTATTCAAATTTTGACTCCGCTCTTCAAAAGCTTACCAGGCTTTCTGATTGGTATCATACAGACATTAATGCAAATCACTGAATAAGTAATTCCTTAAAGTATTGAGTGGGAGTAGTCCTAGGACAGATTCTTCCTGAAGAAACCAAGACTTCCCAGGAAAATAAGCCATTGATAACAGTACTTTGAATTAGATACCAATAAGAAGTAGCATCACAGATGCAGGAAGGATGAGAGCAATGATTCAATAAAAGACAATAGCTGGAACAGCACCAGGCTTCAGAAAATTTTAATGATAAATGGATTTTATTTAACAGTGGGACACATATGTGAAGAGGGACACACCACTTTGGGCTTCAGGGGTTTTTTTCAGCAGTGGCATACGGAGAAAATTCTTTTCAGCAACAAAGTGAATCGAGTTCAGAATGAGAAAAGAATGTGCACTGGTCAAGTCAAGAGGGTAAAATATAGTTCCATGAGAAGCTGAAGTATTTGGAAAGAAAAAGTCTAGATACTTGAGATACTGGACAAGAAAAACCTATTTATTCACTGCCAAGATGCAAAATAAGACCTTGCATGAAGCAAGCAGCTCTCTACATGTACTTTGCTTATAAGCTTTTGAATAAAGATATTCAACCTAATTCCAGGTGAGTGTTCAGTCATCACAGTATCATGCAGAGATAGTAGCTTGCATGGTGCATTTAGCTGTGGATATTTTTCGCCACCTATCTGTAGAGTTGTTCAGCTGCCTGAATATATTTAACTACCTAAGTGAGTTACCTCTTCATCATTTTTTATTATGCAGGATAGATTTGCACTGAACAACACAGCAATTGCATAAGAATTACTTGCTTTGAAATGCAGACAAATACAATATTTCAGAATTCCTGCTGAAGTCACTAAAGTAAAAGCAGCAAAAAAAGAGTATTAAATTTTCAGTATTAGCTTAAGAAGAAATGTAGCTCCATTCTTTTCATATGTTTGTTAACAGTAAAATCATCTCTCACACAATTAAAATTTTGCAGTGATGTTTACCAAGACTGTGCCCTCAGAGAGTCAAGACACTCACACTCTCCCTGTCCACTTATGGCAGAATAATTTCTAATCCCTGTTTTCAAAAGGAGGAAGAAAATTACTTCTTTAACAGGTAAAACTTATTAAAAACTTTGCAATCTTGGAAAACTAAAATCTATGTCTTCCAGTTTAATCTGGCAAGAGAATGAAGGGCAATAAAAATTTTTCTATAGGTACATCAGCAGCAAAAGAGGAAGACAAGGGAGACCATGGGTCTGTTGCTGAGTGAGAATGAGGACCTGGCAGCATAGGATACAAAACAGGCTGAGGTACTCAATGCCTACTTCGCCTCTGTCTTCACTGGTAAGACTGGCCATAAATAATTCAAGACCCCTGAGGCCAGAAGGGAAGTCTGTAGCAAGGATTACTCCTTCTCAGTGAAGAAGGATCAGGTTAGGGAACACTCAAAATCAAAATACAGAAGTCCATGGGATTTAATGGGATACACCCAGTAGTGCTGACGCTGCTGAACCGTGTCATTGCAAGGCCACTCTGGATTATCTTTAAAAGGCCTCAGTGATCCTGGCAGGTTCTTGAGTCCCAGTCCCTCCTGCCATGGGCAGGGACACCTCTCACTAGACCAGGTTGCTCAAGGCCTTGTCCAACCTAGCCTTGAACACTACCAGGATCAGGGCATCCACAACCTCCCTGGGCAACCTGTTCCAGTACCTCACCACTCTCACAGTAAAGAATTTCTTTCTAATACCTAAACTAAATTTCCCCTCTTTCAGTAACCATTACTCCTTGTCCTAAACTAAATTTCCCCTCTTTCAGTAACCATTACTCCTTGTCCTTAACTAAATTTCCCCTCTTTCAGTAACCATTACTCCTTGTCCTTAACTAAATTTCCCCTCTTTCAGTAACCATTACTCCTTGTCCTAAACTAAATTTCCCCTCTTTCAGTAACCATTACTCCTTGTCCTTAACTAAATTTCCCCTCTTTCAGTAACCATTACTCCTTGTCCTTAACTAAATTTCCCCTCTTTCAGTAACCATTACTCCTTGTCCTTAACTAAATTTCCCCTCTTTCAGTAACCATTACTCCTTGTCCTTTCAGTACATTTCCTGACAAAGAGCCCCTGTCCAGCTTCCCTGTAGATGCCTTTCAGATACTGAAATGTTGCTAAAAGGTCTCTCCAGAGCCTTCTCTACTTCAGGCTGAACAGCCCCAACTTTTTCAGCCCGTCTTCACAAGAGAGATTCTCCAATCTACTTATCAACTTTGTGGCTTACTCTGGACTTGCTCCAGCAGTTCCATGTTCTTCTTATGTTGGTGGCCACAGAGCTGGATGCAGCACTCCAGATGGGGTCTCACAAGACCAGAGAAGAGCAGGATCACCTCCTTTGACTGGCCATGATGCTTTTGGTGCAACCCAGGATGTCATTGGCTTTCTGGGCTGGAAGCGCATATTGATGGATCCTGTTGAGTTTTCCATAAACCATCAACCCCAATTCTTACTCTGCACGATTACTTGCAATCCATCCTCTGCCCAACCTGTAGGTATGTCTGGGTTTGTTACAACCCAGGTGTGAGACATTGCACTTCACTTTGTTGAACTTCATGAGGTTCACACAGGCCTACCTCTCAAGCCAGTCCAGGTGCCTCAGGATGGCATCCCTTCCCTCCAGCATGTCAACTGCACCACACAGCTTGGTGTCATTGGCAAATTTGCTGAGGGTGCGGTACATTCAATCCCCCGTCCACGTCACCAAAAAAGGTGGAATGTTGAACACTATCCACCTCAGTACGTATCAACCCCTGAGGGACACCACACATCACTGGTCATGTGGACAGTGAGGTTTTGATCACAACTCTTTTCATAGAATAGAACCATAGGTGGTTATTATTAATTTCTCCCATTAAAGAAAAAATTCTTCAGTATCCTATTTATCAATAATTCTTTGTATGTGATTAGTGGGTTACTTCACATTGCAGTCTTTGATATCTCACTGCTGCTAGTACCAGAAAGGCTGTACAAAATGCAGGGACTGGTACAGTGGAGAGGTTGCAAATGATGTCAAACTTCTGCAGCTCCCAAGTATATGAAGTATATTTGGTTGTCTGAGAAGACACAGACATAAAGTCATTCTTGATTGCTGTGGGTTAAACATAATGCAATTTCACTGAAGCCTTTCATTTATGATGCCGTAACACAACATGAGCTATGACCTCTGCACTAGTAAAATTAAATCGTTCATATGAAAAAACATTGCCAAGCATTGCATGGAAAACATTGCAAAGTCAATACTCTTTGCAACATTACTGCCACTTAACAAATCATACCTGGGCCTCATACAAAACAGTCCTAAATAGGCTAACATATAACTTTTATGGCAGAAAATGTGTAATACAGAGCAATTGGAGAAACAGAACAGTTGCTGGTAAGTTTAAATGTGGATATCATTCCATCGTTACCATATTTTCTATGAGGTATTTCAATGTTATTTGGGCTCAAAGACCTGAAATTGCAATGTCTTGATTCAGTATTTTTAATTTGTTTTAAATTACTGAATCAAGTACTATTTCTTTAGCCTTTATCTACTACTTTTGCTGTACAGCACAAATGTAATGGAAGTTATTGAGGAACTAGGTAGTGGTATAGCATGGCACAGCCCCAAAACATAAATATGTAAGCCTAGGGAGTTAGGTTGATCTCTGGATGCACAGATCAATAGGATACATAAAATCAGCAATAAACAGATGTAAAGTTTAGGGAACAAGCATAACTTTTTCAGTCCTGCTGACATAGTGACTAAACTTAAAGCTGCATGCCAGCTTTATAACAGTGCTGGATGTCCCCTTTAGTGTGTACATAGTTTATACTAACTGTACTTAGTGGTGTTTAAAATGGTCCAAATTGTGGAAGAACAGAGAACTGGGCAACATAGCTTGGAAACAGCAAGTGGGTCACTGCATATTTCCAGCTCTCCCTCTAGAGAATTTCCATCCGCCTGGCTGGCTGCCCCGCTGCCGCCTGCCCAGAAGCAAAAGAGACAGGAGGGCCATTGCAAAAGGTGGAGAGAGCTTCAACCCCTGCTCCCATGAGCCTATTCCTTAGGCAAAAAGAGGAGAGAGAGGAAACAGAAAGCATCTAGCAAAACAACTTAACCCTTTCCTAGTGGCACTGAGCAAAGAAGGGTGGAGAGCGCAGAGGAGGAAGCAGGAGGAGCAGCAGGACTTCCATTGAAGCTGAGGGACTGGGTGAAGGGAGGAGACTGGTGGGGACATGAGGAAAGATAGAGTTGCATGCTGGCAAGCTATCTAAATGCAGTAATGGCAGTCATCCTTATACACATTTTTCAGTCTACTTTAAACACTGAGTTATCTACTTTAAACATACACCAAGTCTCCCTATCCTGCTCCTCCCTCCTTCTGTTTTCTCCCTAAATCACCAAATAGATACTCCCATTAGGAGCTGTGGGAAATAGGTTATCAAGGTAGCTGAATACGTTCTTCTTCCAAACGTGTGCAATTTTAAGTTTTATATTCAGTCTCTTCATCTTTTCCTCTGGCTCCTGTGCAATGTTCCACTTAATCTGATTTTCTGTCTTAGTGATTTTTATTACTCTTATATTTTACATCAGGGCTCTTATTTATGACTCAGTCATCATAGTCATGGTTAAATACTGGTAGTCCTCACCACATTTACGCAAGAAGGGAATCAGGAACTTAGTATTCAGGAATCCAATAATAATATGATGGATTGAATTATGCCCTGATTAGTGAAAATTGCATGCCTGTCAACAAGCAGAAAGTCTGTCTCAGCATTCAGAATACAGAGGTCTATTGTGTTCTGGTAAGTGAGGCAGATTGATGAAAAGCTTTTCAGAAGGATGAGAGAAATCCCCAAATTCATACCTCAACTCCTGCTCCTAATGGGTCCCCCAAATATTTGGGACTCAGGAAAATACTGGATATTCTTATATTTCTGTTGCTGCAGAGCATTAAAATTTATATTACTTTTAATATAATAGAAGTAATGTTAGCTTGAGAGACAGACTTCATTTACAGAATCATAGAATATTAGAAATGTTAAGGCTGGAAAAGATCGAGTCCAACCATCAACCCAGCACAACCATGTTCACCATTAAACCATGTCTTCAAGCGACTTATCTAGAGGTTTTTTGAACATTTTTAGGGATGATGACTCCACCACTTCCCTGGGGAGCCAGTTCCAATGCTTTGAAACCCTTTCAGTGAAAAACATTTTCCTAATATCCAATTTAAACCTCTCCTGGCACAACCTGAGGTCATTTCCTCTTGTCCTGTCACTTGTTACCTGGGAGATGAGACAGACCCCACCTGGCTACACCCTCTTTTCAGGTGATTGTACAGAGTGATAATGTCCCTTCTGAGCCTCCTTTTCTCTGGGCTAAACACCCCCAGCTCCCTCAGCTGCTCCTCACAGGACTTGTGCTCCAGACCCTTCCCCAGCTCCGTTGCCCTTCTCTGGACACACTCCAGCCCCTCAATGTCTTTCTTGCAGTGAGGGGCCCAGAACTGAACACCGGATTCGAGGTGTGGCCTCACCAGTGCCGAGTACAGAGGGCGGTCACTGCCCTGGTCCTGCTGGCCACACCATTGCTGATCCAGGCCACTGGATCATGTTCAGCTGCTGTTTGCCAGCACCCCCAGATTCTTTTCTGTCAGGGAGCTTTCCAGCCGCTCTGCCCCCATCCTGTAGTGATGCTTGGAGTTGTTGTGAACCCAAGGGCAGCACTTGGCACTTGGCCTTTTTGAACCTCATACAATTTCCCTTGGCCCATGGATCCAGCCTGGCCAGATCCCTCTGCAGAGCCTTCCTGCCCTCCAGCAGATCAACACTCCCACCCAACTTGCTGTTGTCTGCTAACTTGCTGAGGGTGCACTTGATTCCCTTCACCAGATCACTGATAAAGATATTAAACAGGTCTAGCCCAACTGAGCCCTGGGGAACACCTGTAGTGACCACCACAACTCTCTGAGCCCAGCCAATTTATTACAGAAAATCAGGAAACTAACCAGATATTTGTTATAGGTTATCTGAAGCCTTGCACTGCTGGGCTGCACTTAGGTTCTTTTTACTAATATTTCTCTTTGTGGCATACAGTATAAATAAAATTAGTCTCAATTAACTGACTTTAGAATTTTTCTTGAGACATTCTGTATTGTTCCAAGATTGTCTGAATATACATTACATATATGTTGAGTAAAGTTGTAGTGGAATACATAACTTGAATATTTCATAAAATACATGTAAGTTGATGTTTAATTTAGTTTCTGGTTGTCACACAAAGTAAAAATGCATTTATTTTATTTAGTGATTCCCTGCTAACTAGCTAAGTCAGCTGAAATCGGTCATTTATTTTTAAAGTAAATCCAGTGCTCCTTCTCTCTCTGTTTATTCTCTATTTATATATACAGATATAATTATGTGTATGTATCTGGATGAAACTGTAACTGCATTTTCCTCTGATTGTGAGCTTTACAATTCTGCCATCTATATTTTGTTTCTGTGATGTCACTTTAGGGACATTTTATGCTTTCAGTAAACATTGCCTTGAGGTTCTTGAAAATATATGGCTTCTTTAAACCAAGATAGAACAGATGGAAACTTCATTACTAAAACAAATGGCTACAATTTTCTTCAGGGCACAAAATAGTATCATGAACTTGACTGAGAACTTAGGAAGCTTCCAGAAGCTTTTAGTCTTTCTTTGCTGGCAAAGGATAGAATTCACAATTTTTGTTCAACAAATGTTTTACAAAAATCTCCTTATGTCTTTCAATTTTCTTTTTTCCTTTTTCTTTTCTGCTTTGAAGGAGAGAACTGGCATTCTTTTTTCAGATGACCTTTTGGATTAAATTATTGTGAGATAGATTTTGCATGACAACACAATTTTCTTGTTACCTGTAGAAATTACAGTGCAAGTGCAACAACCTAGACTATTTTAACAGACTTCAAATTACTCAGTTACCAATTCTTGCAATTTAATCTAGCAAAAAAGTGCTGTGAAGTAGTGATATGAACTGCCAAAAAATTTTGTTTCTTTGTAGCGTTTTTCATCCTTGAAAGAATGCATAGAACTTATTCTTGCGTAGCCTACACCAGGCAGAAGCAGGGCTATCATTTTCGAATAATACACATTAACGTAAATGGCAACACATCCTCTGAGTCAGGGTCTTTATTGATCTCGGTTCAGAACATGCTTGTATCTTTGTGTGTGAGAAAGAATAATCCTAGTGCTTTTACAGCTGTTTTAATTTAAACTCCACTGATAAAATACATCTATAATAAGGTCTGCTGGAAGAGTTCCCAGCCCTGACAGCTATCTATAAATTAATGGGAGTCATATACTTGTGCTTGTTTGGAAAATATGTACAACAGCCTAAAGCAGATAACAGAAGTCACATCTGCTGGAGGATGCTTGCAACAAAGGTAAGCCCTTGTTACAAGACTCTAGTTCTTGCAACACAGTCATTGTGCTAATACAGTCAAGAATAAGGTATGGAGTTAAGTTAGAAAAACAAGCTCAATATGCTTCTGTAACTCAAACATAATGAGACTAATTACCTATAGCCCAGTCTCTAAGTTGCTCTTTATGGTACTGTAAGTATTATCTTGATTTTGCAAAGGTCCAGACTAGAACTCCTTGAACCGTCAAGCATTTGCTAAAGGTCTGTACACTTCACGTTCTCTTGGCATTGCTTCAGCACCTGCAAAGTAGTAAAAGTAGATGAATCCTTAGCATCATATAGAGCAGATTTCTCAGGTGAGACTTACACATCAAAGGTTTTTACCTCTGTTAATAAGTTTTGAGGATGGAGAGTGTGACATGGCAGCTAGATATACCACCTGTGTTTAGATCCTGCAGGCTCATTTATTAGAATTGACAAAGCCAAGACAACTATGCAGTGCCTCAGCTGTGCTTATAAACCAGGACCAAAGTGTGGAGTGAAAACTGAGCAAAGGAACTCTGACTGCAAGTGTTTACACAGGAGACAAGAGGAAGGCACAAAGGGAGTACGGAATAGCCATGGGACAGTGCTGGTGAATGTGGTGGGGAGTCATCATAATGTGGTTGCAATCTAGTCAAATATGTAAGTTTTGTTAGCATCTCTACAGGATTTTGGGGAAGGACTGGAAGAAAGAAAGAAAGAAAATGAGGCATCTTTGTTTAAAGGAAGCTGCTTACAAGCATGAAAAGCAAAGTTGGAGGAAAAAATATGTAAGGTTGTTGGGAAATTAACCAGTGCATAAGAGAATGGTAGCATAAACTGATTGAGAATGACAATGTGGCCTCCCAAAACCCTTAAGGTTAGGGAAAACATAGTGTGTGAAAAACTGTGAACATGAGGACAAGCTAACTAGTCTTAATGCAGTAGTTGTTGCTATCAGAAGGGCTATCTAGCCAAATATCAGGCTATCACTGCAATGGCATTCTGCATGGATAGCAGGAGGACAACCTTCATTTATTTAGGGTAAGCGAAAAGGATATTGTAAGAACTGAATCATAAAATCATGTTAGTCTAGATAAATGTTAGCTATGAAGATGACACTTTAACCAGAATTTCAGGAAGTAAATGAGAATGAACACTGAAGATCTGCAGATAAGTCAGAGTCTGTGACAGTGCCTCAGCTTTGAGTCCAGGTGATGGGCATGTTGATGATTTCCACACTGACAAAGAAGGCAGTAGTAAAATATATGTTGGATAAAGACAAATTAATATGAGTTTAGCCATTTTTGAGATTTAGGCTTTGACTACGCTCCCTGCCAGATGTGGGAAAGGGGCTGATATTTTTACTTCAGTAGATTTGTGCTTATTTATATTAAAGGATTATTTGGCTCATTAAGATAAAAATTGGATAGTGTTAATCCTTCCTTTGAAGTGCTTACATGTAAGTTCTGTAGCCCATGAACAACAGTTTAATCCAACTGAAACACATTGAAATACATTAATATATACACACTTGTTTATATAATGATTGAGATATAAGGCTATGCTATGCAGAGTACCTTCAACAGTATCTCTGAGTATTCCTTTAAAATGCCCTATAGTTACAATTTTCATTAGCAGTTAATTTGATGTTTTCTTTAACTCAGAGGGGACCTAATTCCAATCTTGGTTTGTATAACAGCTTATTAAACAATCCTGAGTATTGTGACTCTCTGTTTTTTGCCTCAGTTTCTCTTAGTGTGTACGAACAGAATAGTAATGCTGACTCCACTTGTCAAACATTCTGAGAATAGCTGAAAAGCACTGTGTAAGATGTAGGCTCATCATTAGCAGCTTCTGCCACACATCACGGTTGCATTTGCACATAAGGGAAAATGTCACAGAAGATGAGTTTGTTTCTCATCTACTTAAAAATCTTATAATAGAGTACATAAAAGAGAGTTTGCATTGCAGTTTAGACATGGAAAGAAAAACAAAAAAAGTAACAAAAAAAGAAGTCTTATTCTAGCTTATGTACTTATTTCCTGAAATGTAGCCACGTCCTAATACTAAACTCTCTAGTTTACCAAAGTAAAGTGTCAGTCATTCAAAAAATATTCAGTAGTCAATGTGAAAAACTTCATTTACATTTTGAAATGTTCTCATTTTTTCTCTCACCTATTAAAATTTCCCATGATCTCAAGCCCAGACTCTCCATTTCCTGTGTGAACAATTTCAAGTCAAATAACCATTTTGGGTTGTTTAGGTTGTACGATTGAGGCCTCATGGAATAAACATTTATCCCTCCAAAATCTAAACAAATTAATTGTTTTGACAAATAGACTGTTTGAAATGGTATGCCAGAGAATATATAGTAGAGGATGTTATATTCATTCTCTTTCAGTCTCCTGCCTGCATGAGAGAGCACTGGAAGTTGAACCAGAAGACTTGTGTGTGGAGGTGGTGATGACAGAAGGAATAGAAAGATGGCAAAAAAAGACCCCATTTTTTTTATTTTAAATAAAAATTCAAATTTCAGGTTTAGGGAATAATCACAATTGATTATACTGCCTATAATTTTGAAAAATGGTAGATGTGTCTCAGAGAGAATTATGGGGTTTATCCAAGATCCAGGAAGTCAATGAAAGGACACCTGGGTTGGGTTATTTTTTCTGTTTATTGGGAAAAAAAAAAAAAAAAGAGAAAGAAAAAGAAAAAGAAAAAGAAATAGAAAAAAAAACCACTTCATATAGTGTGCAGAGGGTAAAAAATGCAATACTATCAATCCCCAAACTAACTTGCAATTTTCATTACATAACATTCAGTTATACGACCTTCAGAGGCTATTCCCATATTACCTGCCATGTACTCCACACTAACACGAAGTCTTCTTCACAATGTAAACATCCTCCTTACCCCCTGAACCCATTCTCCTGCATACACACGACAAAAATAGAATTTTTACTCCTTAAGAACAGATTAGTTAGGAAAGTCAAAAGCAGCCCACGATATCTCTACAGCATGGAAGTGTACTCACAGCTGTATCCTGCTATCCATCACCCTAGGTAACACTTGCAAACACTTTCTGCCCAAAGGCAACAGCACCAGTCACCCCAAGGGCATTTCTGACTCTTCCCTTTGTATTAAGTCATTATGTTGTTGGGAGACCTTCTTTAGAGAAAGAGGCCAATGATACTTGCTCTGTGACAGCCAAGGGATAAGAATTCCTTCATTCTTCATGAAATATGACTAATTTTGGCCCCTTCTTGTCTTCCACTGTGGCATACAAAATGTTGGAAGCAAAATGTTTTGCTTTGCCAGAGCAAAGAATGGGGGTATATTTGAGGCCTCTGTTTAGAACAACCATCACTTTTTCTCAGAGACAGGGAGTGAGTAGGAACCTCCCAATGTTTATCTTTTTATTAAATACTGATCAGTGTTTTTTCTTTAAAGGATTAGAAATTGTGAATATAGTAGTTTTCATTTCATGTTACATTTGTAATAATCCCCTGCATCATTCATCAGCCAGCAAAGAGCTCAAGTTCATCAAAGGAGGAAGTAAATAATAACAATTAGTCTGTCCAATGTTACTTAATAATAGCAAATCTACTCCATGAAGCCAGGAGCAATCACCACTAAGTGTATTATACATCAGCTGAGAAAAACTGATTTATAAACCCAGATGCCAGGCTGCAATCTAATAGTGCTGTAGAAAGCTGTAGTAATTTGGGATATGACTCCACTGAGTATTTTGGAACAGAGCTTGCTGTTATCAGTAGCTACATCTACACTACTCTGTATATCACTCTCAAGAGCTGCCCCCGAACCCTGGCTGATGCTCTTAATTTCTGCTTCACACATGCACTCGAAATGAACTATCCTTGGGGCTGTCAGCTCTTCTGCAAGATTTTGCCTGCTACCTTTTTGCTGCACAGGATCTGTATCTGCCACGGTCTCTCTGATAAATATCACTGTCTTTGTTCCAGACCTACTTACAGAAAAAGGGCATCTTTTGGCATCCTGTCTAACATGGCAGTGTAACACTCGCACTGGAATGGCCCAGGTTACTCAAAACTTTGAATCCTTAAGGTACAGTAGAAATGCCACTCTGTCCTTGGTCTTTGATAGTAGAGAACCCTTTCTGTAGAGCAAGACTATCATTCAAAGTCCAGAAGAGAGTGAATAGTGTAACTTTTGAAAATTAGCTATGCTACACCCTTAGATGACACGTTATTAGCACTGGATGCTCCCCCTCTGCCTTTACCCATCCCTATCACTGTTTTATCTTCCATCCTTCCTTCCAACCCCTTTTCCCCACAACTTCATTTGTAGACAATAGTATGAAGCTGTAGTCTCCTCTGAGCTAGGTGATAATTTGGGTTCTTTGGCCAGCTGACTATCCCTGAGTATTTCTGGCTGCTGTCACAGGTAGCAGCTCTTCTTTTTGATCACAGTCATTTTGCTTTTTCACCTTCTTCAACTCCCTTTAAACAGACTGGAAATTCTCCCATCTGGAGACAGTCTGTCTGTCCCTGGCAGGGCAGTCCACTCAGAGCACAGGCATGACGTTTTCTTTACCATCTTTGGCACGCTTACAGGTCAGAATGTGCTTCCTGTGGAGAGAGGCTAAAGGTCTGCCAAGGAAATGGCAGGTCTATGTCTGTGTGTCTACCCAGACAGATTCTTCCTGGCCAGCTCACTCTGAACACCCATCTATGGCTCCTAGAGCCAGGAGGGGATAGAACAAACCATAGTCTGAATGGCACAGGTACGTGGAGACATGCTGTCCTGTGTACCATGTCTACGGCAAAGACCAAGGTCTGATAGCTTAGCTTTGCCTGGAAGAGGTCATTTGGGTAGCCAGCAATCTCCCATCAGCTTCAGGGCAGGAAAATCACTTCAAGTCTCCTCAAACAGCAGTCTGTGGCCTGGTGTAGGCCATCTGTTTTTCTGTCTGAGCTATCTTTACCAGCAAGCAGTGTCCTAACAGTGTGTGGCTTGGCCTCCTGGTATGAAGAGGTCATGTATGGTTACTGATTTAACTGTAGCCTCCCTGTACAGGGTGTCTGGAAGATGGGTATCCAAATATGACTGGCTGGCTAAAAGGGGCATTTGGACACTTTTTAACAGTATGAGTACAATCTTGGAGGCTCATCACAGTGCAAATCAGTGCGTCATTCTTACAGTCATGGATGGGCAGGCCACAACCACTATGTCATCCATCCAGAGTGGTCAGGTCTTCAGTGGCACAGCTGGCATCTTTCCCGGCTGCTGGGAAACAGTATATGAGTGATACAAAACAGCTTCTGAGGAGCCACAAAATGTAATTTGGTATTATTTCTTCATTAGGTAGACTGCAAAATCCATGAGCATCTGTCTGGGAGCTCCTTATCAGAAAGCCAGGCCAGGGACACTCAGGGTGAACATGACAGCTGGGCATGGGAACAGACATTTAGAGGGAACTCCTGTGGCTGACCAGCATGAGCAGTTGGCAAACTTGAGGTTGTTTTTACAAAGCAATGTGAATGTTTTCCTTTCGAAAGTGGTATTACAGACAACTAATGAGGGACTACGGTGCCATTTTAAATTATTAAAAAAATAGGTAAGCATAGATATAGCTTGTGGGGACAGAACATACAGAAAGACACTGCAGTCATTGCAATAGGAGTCATCTGTGGCAATAAGGAAAAGAATAACATACTTTTCAGACAAACCAACGTTATTGCTGCTATTCTCAAACAGAAGCAAACTTTCTTAGGGCTCATTTGGGAAAGAAGGAAGCTCCTCGTCTTCTGATGCATCACTAGGAAAATGTTGGATTTGTTGGAGATCTATCAGTCTAAATAGACAATATGACATCTTTCATTGTGACTTTTTTGCAAAGATCTCATTGGCTGTTTCACCTAAGTGTTTTTTGGTCTCTTTAGTTGTTTCTTGTTAATGGTGCCTTTTGCTCCAGTTCAAACCCATTTTTACCCCACTGAAATATCTGTGCTGAAGTCGATGCTGTCTAAGGCAGCAGGATATGGTATATTAGCAGGAAGTTAGGAGACCTCATTTCCATTCTTACTTCTGCCAATACCATCTATACAACCCAAAACACCAGCTGCTAAATTCCCTCATTAATTCAGTCTTCAAGGGAAAGTTTACAATGTTAGATATAGTGTTTTTCTCTCCCTAGTATTTGCAAGTATTTTGCATACTACTAACATAATACAATTTGGGATAGGGTTAAAGGTTGCCTTCCCTCAGCATCCTCATTTTTTCCACACCAATCACATACATTCAAATCCCCAGTTTTCTGTGTATGATTTCTCTTGTGAGAATATGAGTAGAATATGCCTATTGGCATTACCTATCTCTTATCAGTTGCTCCCTCATGTGGGGATCTGTTAATATTATGTATAGTTCATACAAACCTTTTTTTTTATGTATCATGCAAAATCAAGAGTTTACTAGCTGAGGATAAATCTTAAATGCAAATATCTGAGTAATTTGGTCTCATAAATGTTATTGCTCAGTCCCCTCAAAGGAGTCACCCTGTTCCACAGCAGAGAGACACTTTGCAGGACTGATCAGTCTGGGAAGTCTGCAAACCAAGCAGTAACCAGAGTGTTACTGTCACTGCATACTGTATTTGGGATCACAGTGTGGCTACTCCTGCTGTTTTTACAAATGGATGTTTCCTGTAGATGTGGCACCGAATTGTGGGTGCCACAATAAAAGTTCCTGGTCTCATCATTCCATCCCATGCACATATCTGATAATGAACAATAGTTGGTATAATTTTTTTGTATTCCAGGTTTGTTATGGCAATATATATGAGAGAGATTGTCAACTTTCAAAGGAAAAACAATGCCATGACTGTAAAACTTGCTCAAAACTATAATAGCATGTCTTGTGAGGAGTTAGAATAAAACACACAGCTGGTATGTCAGGCCAGGAGATGAGTATAATTTAGTCATTATTTCTGACCACTGGTGCCATGGCCCCACCACATCAGCTCCTCCCAGAGACATCTCTGATTGCTAGCACAGATCCACCCTGCATCGTACCCCTATATCCTAAGCATGCAAAAATAGGCTAATTCTGCCAGTGCTGATGTCTCAGAAGGTTTATCATATAACAGAATCATAGAAAGTTTTGGGTTGGAAGGGACCTTAAAGATCACCTCATTCCAACTTCGTTGCCATGGGCAGGGATGCCAACCGCTAGACCAGGTTGCTCAAAGCCCCGTCAACCTGTTCTTGAACACTTCCAGGAATGGGGCATCTACAACTTCCCTGGGCAACCTGTGCCAGTGCTTCACCACCTTCACAGTACAGAATTTTTCAATAATATGTAATTTAAATCTACTCTTTTTCAGTTTAAAGCCATTCACAAATTTCCTATTACTACATGCCCTTGTAAAAAGACCTTCTCCAGCTCTTCCCTCATCTACCAGTGCTGTAGCTCCATCACAGAACATAAAAATTTTGGGCACAATTTTCCCTTAGTAAAGTCATGTTGAGTGTCGCCAATAATTCCGTTATTTTCCACGTGCCTTTGAATAGTTTCCAGAAGTATGTGCTCCATGATCTTTTCCATCCTTAAAAATGGGGATTATGTTTCCGTATTTCCAGTTTGTGGGAACTTCATTGCCACAGCTTCAGATATGATGAATAGTAGCTTAGGCACTTCATGTACCAGTCCCTACAGGACCCACACACACATTTCATTATGTCCAGTGGACTCATGTGCCTTGAAGTTCCTTAGATGGTTCCTCTTCTGCAACCTCAAAAGATGTGGCTTCAGTCTTGCCTAATGGCTTAAAACTTTTGCTTTGCATCAAAATAGGCAATATGAGTGATTTCAAGCATACTTTAAAAAGGCCATTTACATGTTTGCTTTTTACTCCTTTCAAATGTCTTTGGATTTAGATTTTTATTTTAGTCACTAGGTAAATCTCTAATTTGTAGACTCAATCCCTCTGGGGTTTTACTTTTGTATAAGTGGCATTTATTTACAGAAAATGTCACAAAAATTAATGAAGGCATTTTATGCACAGCTTCATCCCATTGTTTTAATAAGGCGAGTCAAGTGAGAGATTAGATAAGAAAACCTTGAGTATTGAGGTGAACTCCCATGAGTGTAGAAAACATACAAAAAATTGGCTTATAGTTAAGGTTATTGAGAGGAGACTATGTCCTATACAAGGATATATTTGATAGAGCTGTATTTCTGTATGTCTCAATATCTTGTATGCACTGGCATACAATCAGTAACTTATACATGCTGGTAATTTATATGTATTACTTTACATATAAAGACATAAAGTAAACTAGAGATTTTGGTTATATTAAATAACCTTGATTCTGCTATTTGTGAATGTTTTAAAAAAGAAAAAAAATCAGATCTTTCCTTTTTCCACCTGGCAAGATATGAACATTGACATGCTGCATGGAACATTTCAGCTTTATTTATGTGATGGACAGCTTGTATGAAAATTTCTCTCATGGATTCAATCTGAATGTTTTATTGCTCAAGTAGGAAGGAGAAAACTCAGAATGACCTTTGAGTATCATATCTTCTTTTAAAGTCAGATTGATGGCTTCCCTTCTTTTCACTCTCCTGTGCCTTTTTCTCAGTAATGCATAAAAGCCTGGAATAAAATCTCCAGTGTGTAATGCATAACTAATTTTATTTTTTTACTCCAAACCCTAGCAATTCAAAACCAAGTAAACACCAGCAGGCTGCATTCACTTACACTATACATGTTGATGCTAATTGCAGTTCCCTAAGCATTTCACATTGTTTGCACAAAATAGCATTCCTCTGCCTTCAAACAGTCAGTTCAGTGACAGCTGGAATGAGTTTATCTCATACTGCTTAGCGTCAGGTGCATTCTTACAGCTTTCCTGTCTCCTTTTGAGGGCTAATTAAGGCATTCTCCTCTCTTGTTTAACATTTACATTTAAACAGCTGCATCTCATTTGGATACAATGCAAAGATGGGCACCTGGCTTTCTTTCCCTGAGATAATTCTGGGAGCTTTTTTTTTTGCTCCCTCTCCTTTCACCAAAGCTCCAAAATGGTTATTTTTGTGGTTATGTAGGGAAGCGAACCAAAGCGGCTGTAAATGGAAAGAGCTGCTCTTCATTCACAAACAGGGCGCATCTTCCCAAGATCCTTCAGAGCTAGTCTTAGGATACACAGGATAACAGCAGAATGCAAAGCGGAGTCCTTGAGCCTTCCATCAGTCTGCTGCCTTTGTCAGGCTCTGGTCACCTCAGGGGCTTCTTCATTGTTCCAGTCCTTTTGGCATCTTGGGTTGTTTGGTTGATTTTTCCCACATGAACAAAGAGTTTACGGGGAAAAAGAAAAAAAGAAACAAAGCCTAAACCTTATTCCAGCAGAAAAAGCATGGCAAATGTATCCACAGCAGTTCCATAAAACCTCTTGTTCCATGTTAACAGGAAGGGGCACAGAGGTGCAGCCCACTGTGCTTTCAGAGGTCCACACAGGCCCAAGGTCTCCAAGGAGCACACCTTTATGCACAGAAGTGGCCAGGACTGCAGCCCAGCCTTCAGGCACTAAGCACTTTGACAGATTCAGCAGCACCCTTCACAACAATCTCGGTGCAAAGTACAAGCCTGTCAGATGTAGCACCTTTTGTGGTTCTCTCCATATTTGCAGATGGCCATCTTCAATAAGGTGACTTCTTAAGATTATGAAAATAAGAAAGAATATTTCCAAGAAGTTATGGAAGATCCAAGGGCAAAGATCTATCTCCATACATCTCTGCGAGACAAACATCATCATTTTTGCTCAACTTTTTCTTGTCAGTAAAAAATTACTAGTGACATTAACTATTAATTCTGTGCTTTAAAGAAATAGTGTATTAGGCTGCAATAATCCAGATAATAAAAATAGTATATATACACATGCGAGAATTGATGAAATAGGAAAACTGGACTGTGATCAAAGTTTAAAGACAATATGTTTATTGATATGAGTTAATGATGTCATGTTCTTATTTCTATGCAATTGATCTTCATTTCTCGAAAGCAACAGGGAAAGAAATGCCTTGTCTCCTTGGAAAACATTATAATGGGAAGCAAAGGAACGCAGGAGGTGTGTCCCACCTGTGCTGCCAGAGGCCAGCAGGACTGCAGTGCTGATGTTGCAGCCTTGCCCACCTCGGGACCCAGGATAACTGAGGGCAGCAACAGGCTGTGGCTCCAGCTGCCAGCTAGAGGGGAACAAGGCACACACGTTGCCGAGGAGAGTCACAGATACCTGATGAAAACAGAGAAGGTTGGGGGGATTGGTGCTGTTCCTGGGGGTTACTTCTCTCCCTGCCAGGAAGTGACCAGCCTGCAGCTTGGTCCCTCTCTGCTTTGCCCCAAGCCTGTCTCTGCCCTTCCTCCTTGCTGTGGAGGAACCAGAACTGATGCCCCCTTTCCATCCTTCTCCCATTCTCAGACTTCTTGCCCTGATACTCCATCCTGCTTCATTGACTCTAATTTTCCTAACCTAATATGATGGCTCTTTGGAAAGCTTCTTTTGCCATCCTACCAGCTTCCACTTGATGGCTTCGCTTTGCCAGTCCAGAATTTCCTTTCTTCATCCCTCAGCCAAACTACAGGCTGCTTACACTGGTATGCTCTTCCTAACCACACCTCATTCTCTTCTAATTTTAGTGATATAACTTCGCCTTTCTTTTTTTTTTTGTTTGATTTGCCAGGGATTGGTTTGGACAACTTCAAGAGACTCTTGGCACAGGGACTCAAGGACAGGAAGGATAACAAAAACTGAAGAAAAAAAAATGGAAGTCCCAAATAACACTCAGTATAGGACTGCACACAGATAGGACTTTTCAGAAGACTTAATTGTGAAGCTATAGCAAGTCTCAACGTGTGTACATTGTATTTTTTACCAAAAGGTTTGTAACTGGGCAGGTTATCAAAAATGACGAATGGCACATCTGGTTTGGAGGCTAGACCCCTCCAAAAAAATTTTCAAGTTTGTGTATGAAATTATGGGACACGACAGCATCTAAAGATGAAGGGTAGCAAAGAAACTTTCATCTGACTACATATGAATGTCTTTATCTATCTGACTACATATGAATGTCTTTATCTGAGCTTGCAGTCACTGAACATTCAAAGTACTAAAGAAAGAAACAGGCATTTCTACGACAGACTACTAAAACAGCACAAGCATTCATTTTAAAGGTGTCCTAGGAGAATTATCTCACATACAAACCTCTAAAGTATAGATATCTGAAATAAGGTGAAATTGATATCAAAATTCAACTTGAGCAGCCTCCTTTCCAACCTCCTACTTAAAAACACCCAATGGATATTTTCTGAACCACTCTCTGCAGAGCAATGTGAGTCCTGAATATAAAACATTACTGGAGCATTACATATGGAATGTGCCAAGCAATCCTGAGAAGACAAGCTACTTCTTACAACATAGAATTTTATTATTCATTCTTTCACCTAAAAAACATCAACCTTTTATTTTACAGCAGAAGTACACTGTCTCTGAGGAAGAGGACTGCACTGAAGACAGACTGTTGCTTCTCATAACCTATTTCTGCATACATAAGTTTTCTGTTCCTCAAATATATTAATGATATAACCACAGGGGAACTATCTACATTGATCGGTGTGTAAAAACTGAAGCTTTTTAAACAGCCTATCCTTGCACAAAGGTTTATTATCAACTTGGACAATACCGCAAAGTTTGGAACAAGGAGTTGGGTTTATTGCTAGATTTTATCATCAGAAAAAATGAAGACTAGATGAAGTGGTTGTCATTTTGTTCTGGTTTTAATGGAATATTTTTCCACTGGAAGAGTCAGTTCCTTCAGAACCTAAACTTGCCTTGGGAACTTACTCATTTTAACAAACAAGTATCAAAAGGCAGTCTTTAAATCTCCCAGTTTTATTCAAGTGATGTTAAAGTGCTTTATGGAGATTAGCTGAATAATTTCATTTAATTTAAGTAATTGCATTCAAGAAATGTTTCTCTGAGAATGTAGAAGTGTTTTACTTGGGTTTGTAGGGTTTTTTTCCAGTTCAAGTTCTAAATTACAGCTTTCATACTGCAGCTGAGCTTTACATTTTCCTCTATCCAGCCTGGTTGACATCTTTCACTGTAAGTCCTTTCTTCATTATTAATAATGGATCTTGACCTTTTCTCTTTTTGATAAACAGTTCAACCTGCATTAAGGCTAAAGCTGAGAGAAAAAATACATGATGTGATCCATGTTAAAAAAATCATGGTGGTGTTTTCTTTGAGCCACAGTAAAGTTATTCTATGGGGCAAGAGCTTACATCACAATGAAAATTTAACCAAAAAGAGCTTTTTCAAAATTGTTTTTCGCACACACTGAAAGATACATTCTTGAATCTGTTTCAGCTCCTGATGCTGTCTGAGCCATATATCACTTCCCTACCCAGCATAGTTGTTCATTCCCCTCGCCAGCATAGGGCACAAGGATGTCAGTGCTACGACCAGAGATCAGATGAGCGCATGCAGTACCAGAAAGAAATTGGCACTGAGTTTCAGAGGTATTTTGTCCTTCTGTGAATGTCTCTCAGGCACCAGAGTTCTTCAGAGGGAGAAGCAGGTTTTGAGAATACAGAAGAGCAAAAGCAAGATGAGGAAAAAGGTAGAAAGTGAGAGGATATTCAAGTGTGAAGAGAAACAGAGACTTGGGCAGAAAAGAAACTACTTTTAGGAGTTACAGGAGAGGAAATTGGTCAGAGGGAGGAAGAATAAATATTGGATATGCAAACTGGGACCAAAACCATTGGAGTCATTCTATGGCTAGCAGCTGATGAAGGTAACAGGATATATATGTGGTAGGGAGAGACAGGGCTAAAATCTTTGGAAGTTCATGCCTTCTGATAAAACATGTGGGCAAATGGTCAGAGTGCCAAGGAGGTCAATAAGGTCACAAAGAAACAAGGGAGAAGATGAAGCGAGTGTCATGGAGTAAGGCAAATAGAGGGTTTGGCCTGTGCGGAGGGAAGAAGACATTAAGGTCAGTAAAAACACTGACAAGAGCAGTCTGAGAGGAACATGAAGCTTTCTTGAGCCGGGAGACCTACGCAAAGATTAGGAACTTTTGTGGGGTTATATGATGATGGCTTGTAAGGATGACAGATTCTGTGGAGGCAAGGCCCTCATCTGAAGTTGTGTGCTGAGTTTTGGTTTTCCTGCAGCAAAAACAGTACAACAGCAAAAAAGCGGTTCCAGAGAAAATGGCTTTCAGGAACCAAAAAAAAAAAAAAAAGAAAAAAGAAAAGTGACTCTTTATTTTACTGAAAGATAAAGAGAAGATAAATAAGAAGGCGCAAAATAGAGACATGCAAACTAATGAGGAGCATTCAGATGGTAAATTGAACACTGTTCTGTACTTTCTCCAATACTTCATTGTAACAGGGGGACATCTGGGGAAAGACAGAAGATGTAAAATCAGTAAAAGGAAGTGTGTTTTTCCTGCTTGGATTCTTGAACACCTTCTCATGAGGCAGTAACACAGCCAGGAGCTCAGCATGACTGAAAAAGGGATTGAACATTTACATGGATGAGGCCATGCAAAGTGACAGGCTTATAAACTGTAAACAACTCAAAAATATTTGGGAAGGGTAGAAGCCTCCTGCCTCAAGCTGTTTCCCAGCTTTTTACAAAACAATAAGATGCTTCTTCCTTAGGAGCAGTTTTTAAGATTTCCAGTCTCATGTAACTCAAGACAACTTTATCACGTAATAACATTAAATTACTCTTCTCTCATTTTGTTGATTCTCTATATTTATTGTCAGTAATTGTATACTCTTTTGGACGGCTGTCAGTCACCTGCACATTTCTGGCTATGTTTGGACAATTCCCATGATGTGCCAGTCACTGACTGATAACTCTTGTCTAAGTGTGTGCTTACAGAGTCTACTGGCCGCTGGTCACTCTTGCTAAGGAGGGCCTTTAACACACCATTCGAATCTGCCGTGTACCCAAAGGCAGAACTGCTGCTGTTAGCACTCTGGAATAGGTGTTAGTCACGAATTAGTTGCAAATCTGATCTCTCTGGTTTCAATAAGGATTGGTGATCTCATGCCAGGGAGCAGACTGTTACACAGCCATCTGCTGCAGGGGGTGCCTCTGCCTTACTCCGGGGAAAGCTGAACACCGCTGCAGGCAGCACATCAGCCTAGCAGGCTCCCCGTTGGTATCCATATCTCAACATATGGCTTAATTCTCAGCAGGGATAGATAGGTGAGGACTACCACAGAAAAGCATTGTTGTAGATGCCCCCGCCTTTAAAAGTCTGAACTTTCAAAGCCTCAGATTCAGCAAAGAACTAAATAATGTGAGCTCTAGGAACTGTACATCCTTAGGTACTTTATTAAATCAATGTCTTTCATTCCAGCTCTCCCACCTCAATTTCTAGCTGCTGCTTGCAAACCATAATGAAATAAGAATATTCCTTGCTGCTAAAAACAAGCCATTCAGTGCTTCAAAATGATATATGAGCTCCTCAGTGTGTGCCAGTACAGGATCTTCTGATGAGTTAGAAACAGTACATTCCACCCAAGTCCCAGAGGGGTGCCTATGTTGGTGTTTCAATTTAAAGGAAGAGTGAGATTTTGAAACAAATTGCCTGTTGTCTCTTTTTGTTGTGTTTTGCTTTGCACCACAAAATGGTCTTGGAGTGCATGACCTGGATTCCTTCTGGATGAAACAAACCTGGGAGATGTGCTCCTGGGAGTGTAATTAATGCAGGCCAGCTGTAAAGGACACTCAGGTCATGGGACATTTAGTCCTAACATAAGCCCGCTGAAATGTGCATATCGCAGATGTCGGGCCCTAAACATCAACTGTTACTTCTACAGATCTTACTCGTCCATGTTACTTAATAATATAGACTTAGCAAAAGTCACCAAATGACCCAGACAAGTATAAGAGAAGTTACTATATAAAAACTATTGTTCTGTTGCTTTTTCAGATTCAATATTCAGGCAAAATTACCACATACTGATGTTATACTTTTCCTCAGAGGTAGCAAGGCATTTATCAACATGATATCTAAGCACTGTAGAAGAGGAAAAAATGTTGTGAGCGCTATTTTAAGACTCTAGTTTTTCTTTTTCTCCCCTCCTCACCCCCTTTTTTTCCCTCTCCATTTTTTTTTATGAGTTTTTTTTAACTTATGGACACCTGCACTTATGATTTCTACAGCACTCCCTTAGCAGGTATACATGTCTAACTACTAAAAAGGATCCTCAATTTAGGTACAGTGCTTGGGGGATGCAAAGCATTATGTGACTGCTAAGTATTATTAAGCTGAAGAGAAGGCAGATTAATGAGGAAGGCATTCTGCTCTGAGATGAAAGGGGCTGTATTAGCTTTTCATACAAAACCTTGTAGGGAAATCCTGTTTTTGTCAACATCACAAGCTCCTGATAATTTGTTTACGTAATGCCATCAGAACCAAAACACTTCCCTGTTCATCTTTAAGTGATTAGGCAGTTACAAGAAGATGCTGAGGTAGATGGATGGCATAGTACTTCATAAGACAAACGGAACAGGAAGTACTGGTTCTCTGGAAAATAAAAAGGAGAGCCTTGACTTGACCTTATTTCAGTATTGATGTTACTTAGGGTTATCACTGGAGTTTTGAAGTTTTTGAAAATTTGAATTTTTTCTTAAATTTACTATTTTTTTATGTTCTACTTTATTAAGAACAAATTCTAATATTCTTGGTTGCAAATACAATTAGTTCAAAAGTTTTAAAATGTACTAGCACGTAAAAACCAAACCCAGTAAAAAAAAATATATTTCCTTTAAAACTTTGTGATGCCAACCCAAAGACATTTTGGACCAAACTGCTTGTGAACAACACTGTACAGTCAGATGGCTATAATAAAAGCATTTGAATTAACGTCTTACCTTCTGATTTATCTTTGGATTTCTGTAAATCAACGCTCTGCTGTCGCTCAGTGCTCAGCCACTTCTCACAGCTTTACAAAGGTACAGCTGGGAACTGTCTCAAGTGGCAGGACAGAACCAGACCCATGGGGCACTCTTTCAGTTTGACCCTAATATTCTCACTGGCACTGTGGAACCTGGCATAGACTGAAAATGCCAGGGAGGATCAGAGGTGGGCTGCACTATACTTTTAAATAATGGCTATTCTTCATTGAAAGAAGAATCCTTCAGAACATATGAATATGTGCCTAAAATATGTGCCTAAAATATGCAAATAGTTAGAGATAACATCACAATATTAAACTGAAGTGAAGCATTCTCTAAATGTATCTGCAAATAGTGTTTATTATTCATAAGTTACCCAATGTGCAAACATTCTTACTCAGCAGGGAATACACCACATGGAGATTTATTCCCAAGTACCTTCATGTAGGCAAGAATTTAATGAAAACAAGATGAAAGCCTCTGAAAGATGGAAGTATCTGAAAGGCAGAAAGTAGCAGTGTCTAAATTTAGTGATGACTCCATTTTAACCCAGTGGTACTGGGTCTGAAAAAAAGAATCCAAATAATATTTCTCTATAAAGATCAACAACACATCTGTTAATTGAAATGGTGAGGAGAGGTGGGGAGAAGAATGTAGTACATATTGTAAGGCCAGAAAAGGCTTTTTTCACACAGTCCTGCAATAATAGACACCTCAAGATTTTCCAAAGCTACTCTTGCATTGTATCTTTGATTTCCAATATTCTCTTATCCTTACTGCTAAGAACAGATTAAATAATCTCTCTCTGAACTGATCTGACTTCATTCCAATGGAAACACTTAAATTATGTTATCAAGTTGCTGTTAAAATTCCTCTCAGGTTGGCTAAATTGGGGAAGTGTATTATGATTCTGACGGTAAAAAGAGCCTCACTGGAATCACACTGTAGGTCATTCCGGGAACTCTTGACTCAGTGCGTCTCCTTGCAGTTCTTGGCCACAAAATAGACCCTGGGCTCCCATTCCTCATTTCTTCCCTACAGAGCAGCGGTACCAGATCTGTACTCCTCCTCAGTCATACCTTCTCTATGCATGTTAACTCCCCCAGCCATAACTGGCTGCTCCTTATTCAGCTGACTCTTTCAAGACTGCTGCTTTCCACAGCACAGTCTCCCACACTGCAAGTACGGTCTGTGCTGCTTACAGATGTGTGATCTAGCACTAAACTGCTACAAGTTTTCTAAACTAATAAAAGTTTCCTAGCAAAGGTTTTTATGTCATCTTCTAGAAGATATCTCTGTGAATATTTGATAGGTATTAATTCTTAAAATAAATTCAATTTTCTTTCCCTGAAAAACATTCTGTGTAATCTCTGACCTAAAACTTTTTATTGTTACTGTAGAAATGAACTTGAAAGTAGGTAATTTGTGATAATGTCCTGCTAATGCTGCCAAGATATATATCCTTAAACAAATACAGGTTTCATTCCAAACCTTACTTTGGGATTTCAGACAGTCATGAGTCAGATTTTCCATACTGCTAACACCCAGGCTGTTCCAGTGGTTCAAACCTTGGATGCAGCTATGCAGCCCAAGGACCAAATCATAGCGTTTACATTTTTCAACTGGACCAGTGCTATACCATTTCCTACAATCACTGTCCATCTAATGGGCCTCCTACCTGCCATAATGCTGATATGGGCTTTGTATCATTGTTGATGTGGTTTTTCAAGAGTCTTGTTACACAGCATAGCTTCTGATTATTCAGGCTTGATAAAACTTGATATTGTGTACTACAAATGGCTGCTTCTGGCAGCTGCAGCTATCAGTTCTTAAAAGTGCTGGCATTAGACGGGAAAATAGGCAATAGGAAAAAACATTTTCTCTCACCCACATTAACAAAGCAATTTATTATAGCAGTGGGAAGTTCTTTTTGGCTTTACAAATGATAATACAGAAGAAGTATTAGCAATTTTCTTTGAGCATTAATTGAATTGATCTAGTTCTGATTACCACAATCTGCAAGCAGTTTCTCCAATGTATGAAGAATCTAATTATTCCCAGAAGAAATGTCCTGTAAATCTGAGGTATAGTAAGTATGTGAATGGACTAAATATTCTTGCAGTTCATAACCCTGTAGGTTTCTCTCTTCTTACACAGCAGAAAAGCAAACAGAAACATCAGAGGCATAAGCAGAAAGAACAGCTTAAAAAAAAGTGTTGTATCTAGCAGACAAATGTACACCATGTAGCCCCATGTGCTTCTCTTTGAAAGCTAAAGATGCTTGAGGATTTCAGAGCGTTGTAAGGAGAGTCAGATCAAGGACACCAGGGCACCTCACAAGGCTTCAGCAAAGAACAGATGGTTAAAAAAGGGGTTCCAGGTTATCTCCTGCTTGACAAAGACAACACTGTTTTGTAAAGGCAGCATCTAATGCCATGTGGCTGAGGATAAAAGAACAGCAAGAGTCATTACCACAAGTAGGAAGTCATCAGCTTTCTCAATATGTATGCCCAATCCTTTAATCATTTACCATACCCATGCATCTTAATAGGAATTCTGCCAAAGTATAAACTGTTACATTAACTGCTACAAAATCTTGAAAAATTAAAGCAAATGGTCTGTGCAGGAATGGTAATGCACAAACTTTTGTATTGGCAGCTGAGCCAGAAAAGCCATGAGCAGGAAAACAATAGGAAAGCCACTTGATCATGCCATTTACTTCACTAATATACCTCACTTTTGCATGGAGTATTTTCTGAGATGCTCCTACCATCTTACCTGCTAAAAGAAACCCACCCTAAATGTCCTGGGCACAATATCAGGACCAAAAAGGAACAGTTTCCTGAACTCGTCAGACTTAGATTTGGCAGACAAAATGATCTTTGTTTCATGGTTTAATAGCATGCTACTGATGTTGCTTTTATGATAAAGCTTATGTAAACCAGCATGGCATTTCTGAATTCATTAGCATACTCCGTAGTGCAGGAGTTACTACCATTGCTCACAGACCTCATTCCAAAACCTGAGGTGTCTGGGATACACACCTCTCCAAGGCCTGAGAGGAAGAGACATCAGGAGTAGCACTTGATAAGTGGACAATGACAACAGATTCCTAAACTCTGTTGCAGAATAAGAACTGGCTGAACGTTGAGCTGAGATCCCATTAACATTCACCTCATCATATCTTCTGGCCTGCTACTTCTTCTATTTGGAGACTTAGATTTCCTTCCATGTCAGCAAGGCCCCAGACTGCTCCTAACTTAGTGAGTGTACAAAATGATAAACAAAAAATTATTCCTATTTTAGGAGCTTCCCCACTAAGCTTAAAACAAATTATACCAACATTAACACTGCTACTACTACGAAATACCTTGCAAAGGGTCTAGGATCTCACAGAATCTATAAAATGCCAAGAAGCAATGCTGCTGTGAGCACACTCACCTATGTTTTCATACGCTAGATTATTGTGATCAACAGCAAAGACATTCCTGAGGCATGTGGAAGGAGAATCTAACCAAGGCAGTCTATTTCTAGGCATCTGGCCTGACCTTATACCAGTGAAAGTCAACAAACAATTTTAGGGAGTAATTGGTAGAATTTAGGCTATTAGTAAGGACCTAATGTATTTCACTGTAGAGGTGGCTATTTCTATCTACTGTCTTGACCTTGGAATAGTGCCCTGGAGCAGCACCTTGCCTTCCTCCCCTTCTGCAGTGATGGGCTGTTTTGAAACTGTCAAAGTCTCATTCTCACTTCCAACAGAGTTAGAGGAGAACATTAGATGTGCCGACTGCTGGTTGTCTTGGTAAGTTTCAAACACAGTTAGAGCCCAGTTTAGGGAACCTTTGCTCACAGCTGTAACTCCTTACAACCTGCTCTCCCATGATCCAAAAATATCAGTCAAGTGTTTGCTTAGAGTTTAATAACTAACCTTAAAATAATCTATAGAAAGGATCACTGGCTGAGGAAGAGGCATCAAATAATTTCACTCAGGGGGTTTTGGTATTTCATTATTCCATACAAAAGCAAAGTTTATAATAAATGTAAGTCACACTGAGTTCAATGTGTTCTATTCATAACAGTGACTGGTGTGCTTTTAGTGCAATTTATATACACCATAGAAGTCTCAATAAACACACAAACAAAATAATTTCCTGTGCTGCAGCAAAGTGTCTAGCTAGTTCTGTAAACAGGGACTTGCGGTAGTGATGGCAATTGTTTCAACAGGATTTCCTGAAACAGTGAGAGCTTTCAGAACCACCTTTTATTGGTAAACCCATGACTTCTGCTTAGCTACCACTGATGCCTCCCCACCCAATAATTCATAGGCTGACAGGAAGATACTATTTTTTTTCTTTGCCTCCCCAGAGGCCAAAGTATGGTCATGTGAGCTATTTTAAAAATTTTTAAAAAATACAGTATATGCACACACTCTTCATCTGGGCATTAACTCAGTAGTATGACTGGTGCATGTTTTTTCCATTTCTAAAGTTTTGCTTTTCTTTCACCTCTGTCTCTGTAGTCCCAGACTTTCATGGGTTTCCAATACGTAAATTTAAATGGTTAAGCTATATATCTGATGGATGCAAAACCAACTTGGCATCATTAACTCCCAAAACACTTCTTCCTGGACAAAGGCAATTGAGTTCAAAGGAAACTAAAAAATTTCTTCCGTTCTACGTGTTTGTCCCACATACTGCATAAATAAAGTTCAAATCAGTGATTCTTTACAAGTATATATCCATAAAATTGGTAAAGGAAATAAGTTAGTTGCATTTTTCCCTGAAAACAGGGAAACTGGAATGAAAATCAAAGCCAAAATGGGACAAAATCAGAGTACTGAAACAGGTAGCCTGGACTGCATCCTTTTTGCATTGAAGTGAAAAAGCCAGAAAGAACCAGAAGGCAAGACAGGATTGGAGGAGCAGACACTTGTGATTTGTGCCATTGAAAAGAGACTCTGAAATGTCTGATCCACTTATAGCACCTCACATTAAATTTATAGGAGACAAAGAATCCCTCCTGACATGTTCTCTCATCTCTCAAGAAAGTAGGAACGAAACCTTTTGCAGAAAAATCTTACACCGGGCATTAGAAAGAATCTGGGGCTAGATTTGCTCACATCTCAGCTGGAAACAGCCCACTGGGCTGGAGGGACAGAACTGCTGTCACCTCTGATCGCCCAGGGCCACCAATTATTCTGCCAGGCTTCTTGTCTGGAGCCTCCTTCCCTTGGAGTACTCTCCTATGTTCAGGGAGAGTACTTTCAGTATTTTCTTATCATGTCCCGCCCATTCCGCCTTGCTTTCTCTTCTGCAAGCTCTGCAGCACAGGCGTGGATGGAAGCATGGCCTCTGCCAGCAGCAACAAGGATGAGAAGTCCTGACTCCTTGCAAATAGGAAGTCAAAGACAACATCAAGGCCTTGTTCACAGCAGGAGACCTTTCTCACCCTAAAAGAGCAGAAATACATTAGTTATAAACATATGAAATTTCTGCATGGGTTCAGCTTTTCTTCCTTTGCATCACTGAAAAAATCTACTTTTTCTGATATCATGCCCAGACAGTAATTGCCATTTGGTGTCCAGACAGATGTGGTCTCTCTAATTCTTAATGTTCTCAACTTCTTTCTGCTGTGACAACATTCATGATCAGAAGATTGGCTCAAATTCCTAGAGTAGCATAAAAAGCAAATGAATACCCAGAGGTGCAAGGAGAGGCAGAGGGAAAAAGAAAGGAGGAATATCTGGGTTCATGGCAGCATGGTTGATGTGTTTGTCTTTAAAGTGTTCAAAAGGGTATAATGGTGGTCTAATCAAATCTGAGTCTTACCCTTCAAGTCCTCAAATATACCCTGAAGCAGAGTCAACTTTCTTTATTGTTGAAGTATCAAAATAAATGTGTGGTTTTGTTGGGTTGTTTTGGTTTGGGTTTTTTGGTGTTTTTTTTTTGTTTGTTTGTTTGTTTGTTTGTTGGGGTTTTTTTTCTTAAGTGAACATTTGTTGTCAGTGTACACAAATTTTTCAGATGAGGTCTCACAACCATGCTACGAAGAAGTTTTTTTTAGAACTGTGTTCTCCAGATTAACTTTCAAAAGTTGACTTGACCTT
Organism: Callaeas wilsoni; assembly: GCA_013398955.1. NCBI lineage: Eukaryota > Metazoa > Chordata > Aves > Passeriformes > Callaeidae > Callaeas > Callaeas wilsoni. The sequence goes on along the minus strand of VWPU01016563.1, from coordinate 87,341 downwards.
TAAAAGACTATGTTATCTGTCCTTTTTCTTGTCATTTGATCAAAGAAGCTTTTCCTCTCTCTGGACAAGCAGAAATATTATAAATGTTCCTTTCTCTTTTTTTTTCTTTGGTGTCTTTTCTGGGAGGTTCCACCTTAAAATTTGTTTTCTTGCCTTGCTAGTCTAAAACGGGTGTCTGTATTCTAACTGCTGACACCAGCTTTCATATCCCTCCTGAAATTTATTCAGCTAATCATGCCTTTTCAGTTAATACACTTACATGGAACTAATAACATAATCAAATTAAAACACTGAGAGGTTCCCTGTAATAAAATATTCCCAGCCTCACTGTGTTTCTAGGCTGACCTTGACAGTGAGCTTTTTTTGCTTAAAGTAATTAGTTAGATGGCTACTACTCCCTCTAGAAATTCCGTTTCCTTTTGTGATCTGAGGGATGTGTGAAATACTGCTTCAGTGCTTTGTCAGTTTTTCAATTCATTGCCCAACTTGACTTTTGCTTTTCTTCACGGACGCTAGTGTAAGGACTAATTTCTAACACAGATGAGAGCTTCTGGGTGAGGTGAGCAGGATCCATGTCCGTGGTCACCAGTAAACTAAAGTCATAAAAATACAGGACGTTTGAACCTCGAAATGGCACAGATGCACCCAAATAACAAGAACCTGACACATGACTAAGAATCAAGAAATAAAACTTTTTCCATGTAACTTTTCTTTTAGCCAAAAGTAAAAAAATATTATGTTGGTTAGAAAATCAAATGATACATATTAACTTGTATGGGGTTTTTTATGGCTACTCAAGGCTATTACAGGGAAATGAGTCACAGTCCCATTTTCTTCTACAGTCTAGACCTCCAAATTGGACCACACTTTCCTCATAGCCTCAGAGAGCTGGTGAGGCTGTCAGGGAATGCATATAGGGATAACCAAACCTCTACCCTGAGGTTCTGTGGCCACAAAATAGTTCAAATTATCTATTCTCTTTTCTCAAGGATTGGGTTTTTTTCCCCCAGAGGAAAACAGTGATCTTTTCTGTGGAAAATCTATCTAAAACTGTTTACTGTATAAACAGTTTCATCATATTTTTGTCTCCCTACCTTTTTGTCTCCCTACCTTACTCCTTTTCCATTTCTCAAATTCCTCTGGGAAAAAGAGCCTTGGAAATGGACAATATGAACAAGACTCTGTGATCATGATCTCTTTTTTTTTTTTTTTTTGTGCAAGAAAACTTGAATTTTCTTTAGCAGCTGCTATTACTTCCAGCTGAGGGTCTTTTAGAAATATATTAAACCTCAAGGAAACCATATGTCCACATATAAGTTAAATGTAGTGTTTTATATTCTTGTAGAGAAATTTGCAAAATAATCATTGTCTGAAAGGACATCCTCTAGAAAATCAGATTTATGAAGCATCAAACTTTAAGCTAAAGCATCAAAATGTGATATTTTAGAAAATTTTGTCAGGTTGAACTAAGAAAAACAGTACCCTTAGCTTGCAAAACTTAGGGCCAGGAGAGTACATCTCATTCTTTTATTTCTTCTTTATAAATCTTTTTATTTTTAGAATACTTCCTAATGTGTGACCCCATCATATGATGTTATATAACCTGAAACTATCTCTTTTTTATATTGATCATCTCTAGCCAAAGACTTGAGCAGTACTCTTTGCAGTTAGAGCTGCAATGTAAATGACCTTTTTTCTGTTCCTGTGCTAAATTTCTGATACAGCTGGTGCAAGTTCTGTGCAGACAGGAGAATAGCAATCTGTTCTTACAGAAAAAAAATGCTGAGAAATTGAGAATATTTTCCTTATCATTATTTTACTTGAAAACGCTACGATATTAACAACAGGATATGTTAACATGCACAAAGACTCCAACCCCTTTAAAATTTTCCCTTTACAAAAACATTTTTTGAAAGATGTTTTCCACCACTAAACCTTTTTTGAAAGGATCTTTAGAAAGGAAATCTAAAAGAGAGTTTGATCATGCATTTCAGAGAATATAAGGCTGAAAAAATTCCATATGCTGCATTTTCAAAACGGCAATAAAATCCAGTTCATATTCCACTTTTCATTAAAGATATATAGAAACGAATAACACTAGAGAGTTATATAAAGGTTATGCCAGTAAAGCTTTCCTTCTGCCTTTCTCTATCACTTATTCTATATAGGTCATATAATTTACAAAAAAACCTCAATCCAACTTTCAAACTGTGTCATCTCTCAAAATATTTATCAAGTCTTTTCATATCCTTCTTCATTTACAGACATACCTGGTATCCTAGGTCTGCCTAGGTACCCCTCTGGGAGACAGAGAGAAAACCAAAATATAAGTTATATGCTTTAAAAATTGTGAACATGTATCAAAAACTTGGGTTATCGAAGTAATATATGCATTTAACTTTATTACAAGCTCTCATGAGATAACTGTAGCATTCAGAAGCTTTTGAGATATTTCATTAAACAGAAAACAATAACAACTTCAAAATCTCTGATAGAGGCAAATGTTGACTATTGTTACAGTGCTCACAACATGCAGCAATGCTCATGCTTCACATTTCTGTGGTTAATTTGGACCACAGTGACTGAACAAAACAGCCTAAAACTAAAGCTAAGGATAACGCTATTGTGAGATCTCTGGAAAGGCCAACATGGCAAAATTTTATGAAAGATAGGATACCCCCCAAACTATTGCTCTCAAAGAAGGTTTTAGTTTGTTTCAGAATTTCCACAACTCAGTAAATATGCTTCATGCAGCTTGTGTGATTGATTGCTTAGCTTTAGCTTTATGCAAAGATTTGCTTTTCAGGCTGCCAATCTATGATCGTCACATACAGTACTAAACAACTATTTGTTTTTCAGTGTAGCTATTGGCCGAGAACTCCTTACTGAAAATGCTCCTGCTGTTCCACTTGGCATATAAAGAGCAACTTACCTAGTTCCAGGAACAACTGAGAAATTCACGATATCTTATGCAGGGGCTGTATCTCACAGATCTTACAAATAATTTGAACTCCAAGAAATGAAAAAAAGAAAAATTCTAAACGTTATAGAAGAAACTCTGAAGACAAGATGACACTTTTTTACAGAGGATGTTGCCTCTGCACTAGCTGTAAGTCATCCATTTCTTGTGTTGTACATGTGTGTAATTATTTATATTACAGAAAGGTATAGTCCAAAAAGTAATTCTGGATTGAGCTAAGCATTCACCTATTCAAAAGGTACTCATGCTTCTCCCTCCACCCCCCACTACCCCAATTTCAAATTTTAATTACTAACATTGACAGCTTTGTCAATCTGAAATACTATTCCCAGAAGAATTGAAGCAGAACTGAGTGAACAAAGTTAGGAGTCAAAATCATCTGTCCTTTAGCACAGGCTTGTTCCTGAATGACAAAATTATCTTCCCTGTCTGACACTGGATGTGAGGTGAAGTGGACTCTGCCTTGTTGTCAAGGTCTGATTAATTAGCTTGTGAATTTTGCAATTCCAGAGGCTCGAGCATGTTTGTGTAATTTGCACATAGTATACCTAGGAAATAGAGGGTACACTGAGCTCATGGGCAGGCTCCTGTTATTGTTGCATAAAGCTATCTAAACAGAGGGGTTTTTTTCAGTGCAGCATTATTAATTCCTTGCCTATTATTGTGTAACGTGAGGAACAGAATGCCTTTATCTTCTCTGTTGGCTGCAAGTACAATCTGGTTCAAAACTAAATGCAAACAAATGCAGGTTGAAAAATATTTTTAAAAAGAAACTTTCTCTAACAATCATCCTCCCCCATAACAATCAGTTCCCAATTAGAACTGACCAGTCTTCATATTTCCTTATGGATTTTGGAGTCTGATCTTCCTCTGCCTCAGTATTTTCTGCCTCTCTCTGCGGATATGCCAAGCTTTCCTTTTCCAGACACATCCTAGTACTGCTCTCCTCTCGCTGAAACTGGTATAAGGCATGCAGAAGCCCCGTGCTCCCGCCCTTCCCACCAACCCAGGCAGCTCTGGTCCCAGTGTCCCTGCCCCTGTCCCCAGCAGGCTGTCTCCATTACTGGGGAAGCAGTACTATGGCTGAGGGCACTAGCAAGGCTCGAGTTCCTCGGGCACCCACCCATCACTGGCTTTATTGTTGAACATCTGGATTCAAAGGTATATTCCAGGTGGGGTTTTTTAGATTATTTGACCTTTGCACATCTCACCCAGCATCTTGCTGGGTGGAGGCCCTTGTATTTGTCTGATGGGTAAACAAAGGTAAGTGGCATTGGCATGAACATGAAATAACTGCAGATACCACCAGTGTACGTGAAAAAACACATTAAACTAATTTTAACCTGTAACCCTGCCCTTTCTCAGTGGAAGTTCTCTGTTTAATGAGGTGTGTGTCTAGAGAAATCTGCAGCAAACCACTTATCTGATTAACCAGGCAAAAGGTGTGGGAATTAAATACCAACAGATATTTCTTCTCATGCCTCAAGCTTAAACATCCTACTCCCTACCCTGAAATATACCCTTTAATTCTGTATTTGGTGAGAACAGATGACAGTCTCTGCTGTCAGACTGGGAATCTTGTTGGTAGCAAAATGCTTCCAAATAGGCAGGAAGCTGCCTTCTGTTCTGTGCTGGTAAGGAGAGGGCTCAGTGGGCTGACATACATTTCACAGCTCTGCATATTAGAACTTCAGATTTCAATTATTACTTCAGGTACACATGAATGAGAAAAGAGGGCAGAACTGTAGTGGAAAACTCTTGCAGGCATAATTTGTGCTTCTTAATGTGCTTGGTTATGAAAGAGAAGTACAAATGACCTACACAATACTATTTAGCAAATAAGAGGCTAAAAAGTAGGTGTGATGATTAGCCCTTGGTTTTCTAACAAAGAAAAATCTCCATTACTGTATTCTTTTATATTTTTTCCCTAACACTTTCAGACAGTACCAGAGATTCAGATCAACAATCATAAACATGTACTAGCCCTGTGTCATGGATGACTACCAGATTTCACCTCTATGACCATCAAAATCAAAGCTCAGCATCTTGTGAAAGAAAAGTGAGTACAGAATGAGGCCCAAAGCATTTTCAGCATTACTTCCTATAAATTACTAATACTCTGAGCCATAGATATGCTCTAATCACTGATCAAAGTTTGTCAAACTTCGCCTTTGAGATTAAGGGTATGGATTTTCAAGAGAGCTTTCACTCAAAAAGTTTCGTAGGTAAGATGTGTAACTATATGTGTGTTTCAAAGAGAGGGAAGTTTGAATATATCTTTTGAAAATTATTAGTTTGCCTAATGGTGTGATTAGATTTCCTATTTGTTTCCATGTGATTGCTGGCATACCATAATACAAGAATTCTAGACTAATTTTCTGTGCTTTGGTGTTTGTAACAAAAGTTAAATGTGATCTCATAAAAATTGATTTCTTTTTTCCTTTTGTTTCTACTTCATCCTACACAATCTTTGAACTGAAATCCTTAAAGAGACAACTGCTGAACAGTTTCAGCTTACAATGTAGGCTGCCAGAGCAAATAAGCAAATCAAATGAGGAGAGCAAATAATATAAAACCCTACTGTTCAAAAATGTTGGCACACCCCATTGTTTTCTATCAGTTTGACCTAACTTTGTTGGTGTTACACATCTTCATTTTTCATGTGAATAAGTTACGCATCTGGCTCCCCATCCTCCAGCAAATGCACTGAGAGCAGCCGTGATTTGCCTGACTCACTCTGGATGGCCATGGTGCAGGCACACACATCTGAATCACGGATTTTTTACTGTCAGTAGAAATTGAGTTAATGCAGTCAGTGGAGTATAAACGCAATTCATTGTCTGCCAAGGTAGTCAATAAAGTTTGTTTGATTAGACCTTCACTATAAAGCAGAAGAGGATGATTACTTCAGATACAGATCCCCAGTGAACAACTTCAGTTATCTAAGTAGAGATGTCTCATGTCATGTTAGGTGCCATCATACATCTCCTGGTGCCTCACATACCCATTTCAGAGAGGAGCAGATCTATTGGAACTGTTGGCTCAAACATAACATCATTATTTATAATTTCATGACAGTGTACAACGGCTTCAAACAGCTAGACACTGCTGGTCATGCAACTGCATCTGGACCCTAAAATCAAGCCAGATGAATCCCAACTGTCAGGACAGGAGAGCAAGGGAAAATACACAGGGATTCTTCAACTTAGCTCCAGATCCTGTAACAGAGTTTTCATGTGTCACACAATGGCAGTCAGACCTGAGCCCGTGTCATACTACCGGCCTTTGGGAATTTTCCTAAAAAATGTAAAAGAAACATTTTTTAACACATTTATATTGGGTGCTGTCGTTGTATTTTGATAGTGTCTCATCAAACAAGGCAGGCAATAGAGAAGAAATAGAGGCATCAAGACACCATGAATCCAAAAGCCAAGTATTAGACAACCAGGAAGCACAAGAGCAGAATCTGGCTTTCTAGAATCTAATCTGAAGCACAGGCTCTGGGCCACATGCATTGTGTTCCTACTTCTTCCTACCAGTTTCCTATTCTTACTCTTTTCCTGAACACCACAGCAGTGAAACAGCAATAGAGAATTAGACCCATTCTTCTAATTTTTCTGACTTTCTTTCCTGACCCTAGGTGAGCACACTTCTTGTTTCCAGGCTGGGACACATTTTTTTGTGAAGTCATCCAGCTCTCCCTCTCTACTGAGCCCTTCCTGGCTGCCTGCTGCTGTGTTTGCCTGTAAAACACACTTTTCTCTGCTGAGTCTCAGCAGGTTAACTGGCATAGATTTTCACATTTTCTGTATTGGATAATTACATGGAAGGACTCCACACAACTAAAATTACCTGTCTGTAAAGATTCTCGTTTTCCTGGGGCGCTGAATCTAAAGCTGGACTTCCATCCATGATGCCACACTCTGAATGCCAGGCTTTTTTCCAGTCCCTGCCCTTCTGCAATCTAGGCTTTTCTTGCTGCATGCAGGTCATTTCCTGGCACACTAGCTAAGGGAAACCTCAGACAGGCTCTACTCCATTTCTACATGAAAAGAAACATTATTTCTTGAATGAAATTGACAAATTCACCCAAGCATTGAAACCATAAATTGGAAGCCCCCAGGAGCACGTACAAGGGAACTACAAACCACACTTACTTCCAGTTTAGATGTCACTCACTGTCATAACTGATCTTGTTGCTACAGTTATGCACACAATGAGGCTATCCTTGGAATTTTGGTGGTAGAATATGGAAGACATTGAAGGACTGATACAAAAATATCTTAATTGGTTTAATATTCCTAGATTTACCTCTGCCCCCTAATCTGTACAACCACTGTGATGTTAAGAAGGTTCATAGAAAATAAGTAGGAATGAATGTTAGGGTAGGATTGCTCTGGAGAATTTCCAATCTCAGAAAGGAAGTTGAAGCATTTAGATACTAAATTGGGAGGAGCTGTTGACTCCCTTGAAGGCTGAGAGGCCCTGAAGAGACACCTTGACAAGCTAGGAAGCTGGGCAATCACCAGCTGTATGAAGTTTCACAAAGACAAGAGCCGGATTATGCACCTGGGACAGAGCAACCGTGGTTGTGTGTATAGACTGGGGAAGGAGATGCTGGAGAGCAGTGCTGCACAAAGGAACCTGAGTGTCCTGGTTGATGCCAAGTTGAACACGAGTCAGCAGTGCCCTGGCAGCCAGGAGGGCCAACCCTGTCCTGGGGGGCATCAGGTACAGCATCGCCAGCCGGGCAAGAGAGGGGATTGTCCTGCTCTGCTCTGAGCTGGGGCAGCCTCCCCTTGTGTGCTGGGGGCAGTTTTGGGTGCCACAATATAAAAAAGACATTAAACTATTAGAGGAGGGCCAGGGAGATGGCGGAAGACCATGAGGAGAAGCCATATGAGGATTGGCTGAGGTCACTTAGTGTGCTCAGCCTGGAGAGGAGGAGACTGAGGGGAGACCTCATTGCAGTCTGCGACTTCCTCGTGAAGGGAAGAGAGGGGCAGACACCAATCTCTTCTCTCTGGTGACCAGCGACAGAATGCAAGGAAATGGCCTGAAGCTGAGCCAGGGGAGGTTTAGGTTGGATGTTAGGAAAAGGTTCTTCACCCAGAGAGTGGTTGGGCACTGTAATAGGGTCCCCAGGGAAGTGGTCACAACCTGACAGAGTTCAGAGAAGTGTTTGGACAATGCTCTCAGGCACATGGTGTGATTTTTGGGGTGTCCTGTGCAGGGCCAGGAGCTGGACTTTGATGATCCTTGTGGGTCCCTTCCAACACACGATATTGTGTGATTCTGTGATTCTAGTGACCCCAATAAAAAGAAGAACAAAAATAGAAACCCCAGAAGTTTTTATGAACTATGCTTCTGCACAGGCATGGAGCACACACCATGACATCCAAGCTATGGTAAAATCACGGAACAGTATACACAATTTTTGTCAGGGATTATTTTAGTGTAAGACTGAGATAAGATGGAGACTTTATTATGAGATTTTGCAGTGGAATTTCTTGGTAGCTAAATATATTTTCATTAGTGAACTCTGACAGTAGGACAAAGTTTCATCATTAGATTAAGAAGACTTTTAAGATTTGAATCTTTGAGTAGCTTTTGGGAGGCTTGCTCTAGAGTGAGAAGAATAATGAACCCATCAGTTTTGTATGGGCTGAAAAACATTCCAGTCTAGACACTGGTTCTCATAACCAAAGAATGTCATAGAATTTTCTGAACTGAGGTTAGAATTCTTTATAGGGTATATCATTGGTCCAGTAGACTTTAAAGTATGCAAGAGCAGGGCATGACATGTTGTGATGTTTGGCATTTGAATGTTGAATGTTACATGTACAAGCCTTACAACAGAAATGACAACATTGCTTCAAACACAATACTTTTTCAGTAACTAGGATAATGAACTGGTAGAGTGGAGTTCACCTCATCTTACTTTAGACATGGCTGGAGCACCTCTCCTGTGAGGACAGACTGAGACAGGTGGTGTTGTTCAACTTGCAGAAGGCTCTGGGGAGACTTCATTGCACCCTTTCAACATACAAAGGGGCCCTATAAGAAATATGGAATAAAACTTTATATCAAGGCCTGTAGCAATGAAAAAAGGGGCAAGAGTTTTAAACTGAAAGAGGGTAGATTTAGATTGGACATGAGGAAGAATTTTTTTTTAGGATTAAGGTGGTGAGGCACTGGAACAGAGTGCCCAGAAAAGTTTTGGATTCCCCATCACTGAAAGTGTTCAGAATTGGGTTGGATGGAGCTTTGAGCGATTTGATCTATTGAAAGAGGTCCCTACCCATGGCAGTGAGGGTTGGATTACAGATCACTTCCAATGCAAACCATTCTAAAATTCTAAGAGAAAAGAGGAGAGTCCTATTTGTCTTCATAAATAACCTGAGTGCACTTTGTTAGTGCAAGGAGCAGCAGAGGAAAATATAGAACTGTATCTGAAAGCAAAACAGGAACAAGAGACTGGAAGTTGTTGAAATATTTTGTGGCCAACTCCATTTTACATCTCAACCCAAACATGACCTCTGGATGTGCACAACTTCCCCAGTAATGCACTGAATGAATCTGAGCCAAAAATTTTTGATCCTAGAGGCACAAGGCTAAATAGTGAGTCACAGTGACTCTAAAGAACTTTATTAAGACCCAGGATTTTAGAGGTGGACTCTGTTCTTTCCTAAAGTACACTGCTCTCAATGTTTCAATACTTTTCATTACCTCAGAGCAGAGTTTCTTAATATTTATTGAAATTTTTGAAGACTCCTCAGTTTGGAGGGGTTTTTTTACATGCATTTCAGTGGATTTCTAACAAAGAGAATTTTGTTTGTCACAACAGAATACACAAACAATACAAGTTGTGTTACATGTTGCATAATCATGTCAAAAGGTCACTTGACTGATAAGTTTTTAAGATTCTTCTAAATAATCCTCTCTTGAGCTATCCTTAATAGAACAGATTTACATTTCATGTATGGAACAATGACATTAAAAAGGTGGCCAGATATAGAAAATGTCAGGAACATGCTGATATTTTTTACAACAAACACCAAATAAATCTATCCACTTACCCTTCTCTTGAGATGCCTTGGATAATTACCTTCAATATGTCAATTGTTTAAAAGAAGTTGTGTGACCTTGAGATATAATAAGCATTCCACAGTTTCATTCCACACTCTCTCCCGCTGCTTTTTGCAGCACTGTGTTTGGTCATGCCTGGCTGTCAGATCAGTGCAGGGCAGAAGGCAATAGCTAAAGTTGTCAAAGGCTGGTGCACTCAGCTAGGGCTCCTCTACCTCACTATCTCTTTCTGTACATGTTATATAGGCCTGTCGCTAAAAAACAAATATACTGGATATCACAGTAACAATAACTCTGATACAATGTGACATTAGGCACATTCAGAATCATGATATGGTGTCTGCTCTGACCACATTGCTCTGTGTCATATGAGGCTTTCGCTTTCTACCTACTGAAGTATTAAATATTGATCAAGAAGCATTCGTGTTAGCTCTAAAGGCTCCACAGCCTCTGAATAGGGATACACTAGGATCTCTGCACTCCAAAATATATTAGGCAAACTGAGAACATCAATACCAGCATCTCAGTCTTGTGAAAATTTTGATTACGAATCTTTTTGTTTTGTGGGGGTTTTTAGGTGATTTTTTTAAAAAAATCTTCTCCAGCTACACTTTCCTTCACCCACCTTAAGTTAATTTCTGTATATGTTCATGGCAAAACAAATTTCAATTTCATGCATGTAAATTTGCTTCTGTAACTGTTTATTTGATAACTGCTCACATGCTTATCCAATTGGAGAACAAATATAATTTCTTTTCAGTCTATGAAATTAAATGGTGAAGCCTAAATAACCAAAATGAGCTCGTTTCAGATCTCTTGTCCTGTTATATTTTGAATCAGGTACATTAAAGTGAAAAATTAATACAGTGAAATAAGATGTCCAGAGATGATGTGAGGGAAAAAAAATGACTGTTGGCTAACATAATACAAGTTGAATGCAAATGACTTGGTACTTTTTAATAACAGCTACTGCTATTCACAGACACCGCAGAATCACCGTGATACTGTTCAGGCAAGGCTGAACTACCTAGCAACCCGCCACGGATGTTTCAATCAATACAGATTACAGTACAGATGTCATGCAAAAGAAGTCTTTTACATATCAGTTGTTTGGTGACTTGTAAAACTACACAAAAAATTCATGTCAACATAAGAAAAATACTCTAAGGGATTAGAATAACATCATGCCTCTTTGCTTAACGTTTTTGACAATGTATTAAAAGTGTGGCTAATTAGAGATAGAATGATGCAATCTATAAAATTTTTAGTTTTGCATTGGAAAACAATCTTCTAATTTAGACTGAACACACTGTTTGCAGAGAAAATTGAAAAGATATGCAGTAAAACATATTGAATCATCATCAGTTTCTTAGACAATTAAAAAAAAGAGGAATTTTAGCTGGTTACGATTAATCTGTTCCTTTACAGACTAGTAATATTACTAGTAATGACTACATGTTTTCAGAGGAGTAAATTCACTTTTTTTTTTTAAAGATGTTCCTACACTTTTAATGACCAATCATCCTTCTGACTGGCATTCTTAGAAGAAGATTTATTCAACACTCTGGATTTTCTAAATGCCCATGTAGATTATCCTGTACCGTTAAATATTTCACAAGTATCTGTGGATCCAGTTTCCCAAGGTATACTGGACACAAAAACCCAAGAGAAGTACCAGAATTTCATACAGTCATTGGGGAAAGCCAGACGCCAAAAGGACTTCCAATGTTAGCTTTGTGTGTACTAGCAAGAAATGAGAGAGATTATTTTCTTTCTCTACTTCTTTCAATGCCTACAAGAAAAAATGATAGCCTGAAAACCCTTCCTGAATTTCCAGATCCCTTCCCCTTCATCTGTCTCTAACAGCCTACTAGCAACACAGGTAACAGGAGCAAGCAATTTACTGCCCCAGATCAAGCCTGTAGCTCCTCATCAACACTCTTGTAGAAGGGCGGAAGGCAAATACTAACCCGTCCACTCTCCATTCAAAAGTGGAGCCAGAGACCAGAAAACAAGGAGCCTGATTTTGTAACTTTGCAAGATGACACCACCTACATACAAAGGAACTCTACTCCTCTCCTACTTCAGAATGTGAAGTTTTAATCCCATTAGTCTAAGAAATGCTGCAGTCTCTTGTCCTCAAACAGCAGCTTCAACATTCCTTCTACCTTCAAGGAGACTTCTAAGGTCACTCATTGCCATGTCAGATGCTAGGGGAAAACACAGGGAGTGGCAGGAAAGGAGGCGAATTGAGGAACATCGTTTGTAATGTAAGATTTTTCCTCAGAGGAGACAAATACATCTACCCTGATTACCATGATGAAGCATATAAAGTTGGAAGTGGTGCAAAGGAAACACAAAATGGGGAGTGGTTTTGTGCATTTATAGGGCTGGAAGCTAATTTTCTCAATAAAGAAAGGACTGCAAGAATTTACAAGAAATTGTGACCAAGTCTGTCACAGAGGTACTTGAGAAAGCACTTACCTTTTCCAAGAAACTGAAATTATTATTTCGACTGTTGGGAGTTGGATCATCATTCTATTCCAGAATACTTTTCTTCAACTCTCCAAATTGTGCAGTGTGCTTTTGTGAGTGGTTACGGCTGGATGACAATTGTGATTCACAGTGGCCTTGAAATCTGTGAGGTTCAGCCTCTCTATCATCAGTTTCATAGAGGAGTAGATGCTGTTTTCAGCCTTATCTGTATTTGGTCAACACTTGCAGTTTCACTTTTTATGGCACTTCTAGTATAGCATTATTCACTGCAGCAGCAGTTCCTCAGCTCATTTCAAACATTTCCAATATAGTGCTGTGATGAATGACTAAGCTGAAATGGTTACAACTCTTTGAGGCTCTTTAACTGGAACCAACTGGAATTTGGTACTTCCAGCAAAACTTGACCTGACTATATGCTCAAAGAAAGACAGTTCACGACCTGGTGTCATGATCAGGGGATCAGAAGGTAGCCTGTCTTATGCTTGGTTGATTTTGGCACATGATCAATCTCTCTAATGGTCTTCTGTCAATAAAAAGGACAGCAATCACTGTCTCCAGAGAAAAACAATATTGCAGAGTGCTATATTCAAGGCCCTACCTGAGACCTACAAAAACACCTAGTGTAGGTTGCTAAGAAAAACTTCCCTATAAGAAAAGGGCGGTTGTCATTAATTCTTTCCTAATGTCCAAGTTAGCTTGGCTATTATATACACATAAGGAAAATCTAGTGAAGAGTATTAGCAGTGTTTATCTGGAACCATCTGAAAGTATCAGAAAGAGAATTCAGAGGGTTATTTGTTATCTGAAGTCAAGTAAGGCCTGTAGAGATATCTTTCATTAAACTAATTTATATAATCTTAAAAAAGTAAAGATATTTGATTTTGGGCACCTAAGATGTTCTTAATATTAAAAAAAAAAAGCAGCATATGACTTCACAGCTGTGGAGTGGAACAACTGCTCTAATTCAAAGCAGGTATGTCAATCAATCAGGTAGATCATCTGAGGGAAATGCAAATTGATACTTGCTCAACAAATAACAGGAAGGTCAGAAGTGATTATGGCCACTCCCATAAAAAGCTGCTGATAAAGTCTTCTATACTCTTTAAAGGAGCATCCAAATATGGAAAAACACAGTTCTTGTTCCATACAAGTGTGCTTTTCAAACACAGTATCAAAGCAAGCTTTTCTGCACTGACCAACAATGTTTGCAGCCCTAAAGAATAGGAATTCAAATATTCTCATCACTATCAGACACATCTTCATATTTCATGTATGAAATGTGAAATATTGTATTTTGTAAGTTATAGAGTGTCGTCTAGAAACCAGGCAGTAATTTGTGAATTTAGGACTGGATGCCAAAACCACTTTTCTCCATCTTTTTCTTAATATGATCATGCTGGAAATTTAAAAAAAAAAATCACTGAGATGTCAAATTACATCTTTATTAACTAATATTAATTAGCTCAAGAATCTGGTTTACAATTAGTATGATAATTTCACACAAACTGCTAAAATTACTTTTTTTAAAGCTGTGCAAAAGATTGGATTTTAATTTGCTTATCTGTAAAAAGCTCACATTTTTCCTTTCTTACTGGGTTTCTCACTGTTGGAATGCTACTATTTTGTAAACATCCATCTCCATAAGATGTTATTATCACCATCTCTTTCATTATCATCTCATAGCACAAGATCTTCTACTCCCAAATATACCTATAAAGAGTCCTTCCCCTTAGTGCAATTCAACAATAAAAGTTACTGAAATAAGAGGATGTTTCCCAAGCAAATGGTTGTAACAGTCTAGATCAGGTAAGCAATTCTAGTTACTACTGCAAGATATCAGCACAAAGTAAAAACACATTTATGTATCAGGGAACCTGATCTGAAGAACACAGAGCAATGTTACACATGCATAGTTCCAGTCTGTGCCAAAACTGTAGGAAACTGCTGTGTAAATAGTGAGTAAAAGACTTTACTGAAAAGCTTTATGAAGGTGACAAATTTTTATGAATTTACTAACATATACTCTTGCACATTCAAAAGCAACTCCTACCTTCAAAGTAACCTCAAAATCTGTTGAGCATTCTTCCCTTGTGTTCTTTTAAGAAGCCTAACTTTGTTTCTGTCTGGCCTGTTTTGGCTTTTCCAAAAGACTCACAGGTTGTGTTGTAAGTACTGGGTACAGGTAATATCCAAGCCCTGCTAGTATTCTGCATCATTTACACTAATTTAAGACAGGCAAAATTAGAAGGGTTCATATTTGTGGAAAACATTGTTTAGAGTCAGCCGGCCTTGATTTTCTTATTCAGAAGCTTCTGTTTTTCCCTTATGCCTCCCTGAGCTTAGTGAAATAAATAGGATGTAACTAAATTGTGTTATCAGGCCAAACAGACTAGATATGATTATTCATGGGCCAGACAATTGTTCTGAGAAAATTTCATTGACATCTAAGCCTGGGAGGTTTTACGTTCCATTTTATTTACTTCTGTTCTGCATAGAAGAGAATGAATATTACTTATTGGCAAAAAGAACCATTAAAACACTGTGGCATAAAAGTCTCTTTCACAGAACTGTCAGAAGAGACACGAGGTAACTGGTGGCCCTTCCTACCCGAGGCACCATCTCTCTGAAGCCAGCAGGCTACAAGTCAGGATGCAGTGCAACCTTGGGAGGCAGAAATGAGGTAAAAGTGTCTTGCCCAGCCCTGGCTGCTACCGCAGCAGGAGGCAAACTGGAAGAAAGCAGAAAGCCCCTCAGCTTCATTGTATGTCCATGCCTAGTGGTGAAGCAGCAGTGAGGAAGGGGAACAAACAACATCTCTAAGTCTGCACAATAAGAGAGGGAAGATCTCAAGCATCTCCACCCTTCTTCCTTCAGTTCTCAGATACAAATGTGTTGCTTGCTCATGCAAAGCCACAGTTCTTTGTACCCAGACCCCTCCCACAGTTCATTATTGTTCCTAAGCACAAATGTATTGTGTACACATCAGAAATTGCATTATCTTGAAATAGCTACACTTTTTATCATCCTCCCTTCTCTCATCTTATGTCTGCCTTAATTGCTTCAATCAAAATCGCTCTTAGAAAGAAGCATCAGCTAGACTTAAGGTACTTAACAAGATTCAAGTCCTTCTGTTTCCTCCCACATAATGTAAGCAGATGAAAATAGACGGCCTTCTACAAACAGATGATCTGTGTATTACCTGGCATCGTATTCCACTTCGTTACCAGAATGGGCTGTTTGGGGCTTTTTATTCCCAAAATTTTAAAGAATGCTCCTTTTTCCTGAATCTTGCATTTTATGAGTGAGTTACCATCCCCTTAGGTCAGAAAAAGGAAGCTTTGATAGCCAGAGACAGCTGCAACATAGCTGATATAGTATATCCATTATGAGTTTGGTTTAGTCACACATAAAAGTTCTGTTGATTTAAGTATTCATGTGTGTCTAATTCTGCTGCATGAGACAGAGTTTTCAGGCATCTATGTGCAGTATCAATATATCTTTCTATTTGCCTTCCATGTGAAATGAGGGAATAGTTTGTCAGTCTTGATCCTGATTTTTTTCCTTGGTGGTGTTCTTCTTTGCCTTTTGCCATGTGTGCATCCCTGCATCTCACTTTTCAATGCAACTTTATTTTGGCAAGGAAATCACCTCAACTGTCATTTACAGATGGTAAGAGGACAACTGGCACTGAAATTTTTCAATTTGCATCACATAGGTCTCCTGGAAGCTTTACAATTCCAACTTAATTTGAATCACATTTCCTAGAGATGGAGTAAAATTGCATGCTAATTAAGGAGGGTTCCCAGCTCCTTCTGAGCCCATGCAACTCTGATAAAGTCAAATTAGCTTCCCTAAATTGAGATCAGCTGAAGCCTTGGTCCTGACTCTTTCTTCTACAAAAAGCTAAGAAATGGGATAAAAGACATATAAGAACAGATTTCTTGCATAAAGAGATGGAATTTTCAATATTTAATCTGTCCAGGTATTGAGGAAATCCTCCTTAACTCATATAATGTACTTATTTAAGTAGGAGAAGGGGCTGGAAGTAACACCTCCAGTATTGCAAAGTACACTACAGGATTCACCATATCATCCAGCTGTATCTTGGGCCACTGTCACTTGAGAAAAAAATGAACTTATCCACATACCTAAGATTTCACACTAATTTTCATTATATTCCCCATGAAATCAGTGCAGTTATTTGCTTTGATAACTGCACAGTGGGCATTTATATAAACAATATTTGTAACCTGGTAGAACAGACACAAATATAGGCCTATCAGAGACCTGTTGGCTGAATGACACCTGTTGCTATCCCAATAATTGCTAATTAATTACAATATATTTAGCACAGCATCTTACACAGCAATGGGTCAGTGGCATACAGCAAGGCTGTGGAAACTGAGCAATGAATTAAGCAAAACATTCATAAAATAATATTATATATAACTCCATACATGTTAGAGAGGAGTTTCAGACAACGAAAGTAAATGTAAAAGTATGAAAAAGATGAGGTAGAAAGAGAAGGCAGTAATTATCCTAATTAACACCGTTTTTGTTAAAAATCGGATTTCTTTGTATAGCAGGAATTGAAGAGAAAAAAAAAAGACACCAGATTTGATTTGGAACAGGCAATGCAGGAAAATGCTGAGGTAGGTGTTAGACATACAAAATGAAGTGAGAAGGGAGTAAAATGACAGAACAAGTGTATATGGCACCTGGTACTTCCTTCAACACATTGCAGTTGAACCTTCTCTAGCCAAAGTAATAACTTACCATGGATGCTAAATATAGACTTCAAAGAGGCAATCATGGGACAAGAGTTCTTCTCTTACACAGCCTTTACTTCTTTTTAATAACATTTTTAATTAATTTTGACTTCATATTGTCTGCAAATTCCATGCCTTGGCTGATTTTTTTCTAAAACTCGTTTAGCAAAAATATCCGATTTGTGAAAAAATATTTTAAAATCACAGAATGTTCTCCCAAGAATAACCATTACATGAAAAGGTCAATGCCTTTTTAAGGAGACAGTCCTTCCAACAGGGACTTAATTTTTACTACTCTTTTTCTCTTTTATGGAATGAAAGTACTAAAGGACCACTAAAACACATTGGCTGTATGAGAGCTGGCTGTTTTACACAAATATGAAATGGTGCTCAACTTAGTCATGAGATGTCTTGGATACTCTGCTAAAGCAATACAGTAATAGAGGACTGGGTTCATATGACGCAACAGTCTGCAGAACTGTCTTGTTATACCACCATGGTCTGAAACTTATGGACTCCACAGTCTATAGGGATATTTTGTAAGCAAATTTAAAAAGCTTGAGAAAACTTTCCAAGTCGGGGGCTGTATTTTGATCAATAATAGCAGAAGTAAAAATATCAAAACTGTACCAGTACTAGACATGCACATTAAACCCTAAAAAAATTTAAAAGAAGCCTCTTTAAAAGTTACCGTAGGAAGCCTTTTCCCTAGCTCAAGAGAAAGTCACGTAAGCACAGCTGTGAGTGAATGGGATTGCACATAGCTCAATCCTGTCAGCCCACTAACATAGAGGAATTGTTTTCCACATGCCACTTGGAAAGGGAATTATAGCAGAAGATAAAAACTTGGGCCAGTCTTGTCCCAGGGATAGATCTTCATCCCTTGAATGAATAAACGACTGTAATGAATAGAGCTCTTGAGTGGAAATTTCAAAAAAGCATTCGACTTTCATTCATTTCTTAAAATGGTCATTTTCTGGCTGCCTGATTTCTCACATGCAAGACTGTAGAGAGATATATATGTCATCTAGTAACATGTTATAGTGCATTTAATTTTTATCATATTCTCTAACAGGTTCTCAGATTATGGCCTACTTCCAAATCATAAGATCAGTGTTTAAATCATGGGGTCATGGTGTATATATATATATTTTTTTTTTAATGAATGCAATTTATAGACTTTAAAGTTAAGATACATTTTAGTATGCAGAGCTATTTGGTGTGGCCAGTAGAATTTTATGCATCTATCCACAAGAGCTGTAAACTGATTTTCTACTTTAACTCCCAAGGTTGCTCAGTAATTTCAAACTATTATAGAAAGATAATTTTCATTGTGTTTCCAAGGATCTCATTAAAGACAAAATTTGGTTTTAACATCTTCTTGCTCTTCATTTTCACTAAACATTTCTGTGAATCTTCTATTGCATTTTTTAAAACGTAAATTATATACACACTAATTTATAATTTCTGTGCAGATTGTCTATATATATGCAACAGTGTGTGAAAAGAAAGAAATTAATTACTCCAAAGCTATAGTTTATCTGTTAAACTTATTTAAGTTACATATGGATCACAGAACCTGGATCATAATTTTGTGTGAAACTTGTCTCAGTGTTTTGCAATCCCAGCAGGTGGCTGATATTGTTAACATTCTGTCAATTCGCATCGTCTGTTTTCAAATCTCTTCTTCTTCTTATATGTTACAATCAAAATAACATTAGACAATCTTTTACCTATCTTCCTTGCAGCCTCCCACACACCTACAAACAAAACCAGCACAACTTAATCAAACTGTTTTTTCAGATGAGAAAGCAGCAGAGATTGTCAGGGCAAATGTGTTCCTAAACTATTGCAAATCCATGGGGAGAGCATGGTAAATTATGCCAAGCCATTGCCTTTTAGGTCAGAGAGTAGGCACAGATACCAAAGCAATCCCGGATTCAGGACTGCAGTCCTAAATCCAGTTAGCAAACAACTCATTGCAGCACAGTTCTCTGAGCTTTCCACTGGTATTAATCAGCCTGGATAGACCCTTATGCTGCTTAGCCAGACTGCCTCCAGCTAGCTAGAGTAGTTTAGTCTGATGCTCAGGCACCTCTTGCCTGTGCAGCAACGCGTGGTACAGCCTATCTTTAGAGGAGCCAGAATTGATGAAAATCAAGAGTCATGCGATGAATTTATTTCTGTGATTTTTAAAAGCGCACCACAAATTACTGTATAAATTTGTTAAGCATATAAATGAAATGCAGCTATGCAACTGAGGTTTTATTCTTTAAACTTCCAAGGAAAAATGTTATTTACATTCAGAGATATCTGCAATTATTTCTGTGCTGAAATTATGTATCTATTATTAAAAAAAAAAAAGAAAACGATAAATACCATTTGTTAACAGACTACACCCTGTAATGATCATTTTGTCATTTAGATGACTCTAAAGAAAAACCGATAAATTTTCTTCCCCCTTTTTTTAATAACTTTTATATAATTTTTATATAATCCACATTTTTATATAATCCTTCTGTCAGGATAATTTTCCTTAAAGTCTGAAATATATTTCAAGGCTTTACTTGCAAAGGTAGGAAAAAAAATAATTTCTATGGACAGGAAAATTACACTCATAGCATAGGTTCACAGCTAATAAAAGTTTCTACTTTAAGATTTGCCTTTATATATATTAATCAGTATTTTCTATCTTTTTTTTCCTTCTCTCGCTTTTGAAATCATTTTTTATTGCTACTAAATGGTTTAAAATACTGTTCTGCATGCAAGCTTCTGCTTGTGAAGCATTGATTCTGCAAGTGATAGCAAATAATTGAGTTATGTTCTGCCAAAGTCCTGAGTAATTTGTATGCAATGTAAATCCATACGATCACTTGCAGGAGTCTGTCATGGGAAAAAGCAGAAACCTAGAAGCTATTCAGAAGCCTTTTTCATCTATCTATCTACCTATCTGTCTATTTCGACACTTTAGCTTACAGCAGTTCTCAAAATGATTGCAATAGTTAAATCTGTATTTTAGCTCCTACTTTAAATCCCAGTCTTAAAAGGATGAGAACTCAGAAAAATTCCCTCCAGGCTGGTTTGATGTATGGTTTCTGACAATGTTGCCAGCGCAGCATGGTGGAAAAAAGACCAGTTAAAATAACTTTCAGGATGAATCTCGTACACACCTAATCCCGCCTAGGACTCCACTCAGACAAGCTTGAAAACTGGGCTCATGGGACTCTCATGTGGTTTAAACAAGGCCAACTATGAGGTGCTGCACCTGGGTCAGGGCAAACCCCCGTATCAGCACAGCCTGGCGATGAGCGCATCAAGAGCAGCCCTACTGAGAGGGACTTGGGGGTGCTGGTGGGTGAGAGGCTGGGCATGACCCAGCCATGTGCACTGACAGCCCAGAAAGCCAAATGTGTCCTGGGCTGCATCCAAAGCAGTGTGGGAAGCAGGGAGGGGATTCTGCCCCTCTGCTCTCCTCTGCTGAGACCCCGCCTGCAGTGCTGCATCCAGCCCTGGGGTCCCAGCACAGGAAGGATGTGGACCTGGTGGAGTCAGTCCAGAGGAGGGCCACCAAGATGATCAGAGGGATGGAGCACCTCTCATATGAGGAAAGACTGAGATAGTCGGCATTGTTCAGTCTGGAAAAGAGAAGGCTTTGGGGTGACCTAGTTGCAGCCTTCTAGTACCTGAAGGGAACTACAAGAAAGATGGAGAGAGATTATTTATAGGGGAATGTAGTGACAGGACAAGGGGGAATGGATTCAAACTGAAAAAGAGAGTAGGTTAGATTAGATATCAGGAAGAAATATTTTAGTGTGAGGGTGGTGAGGCACTGGAAAAAGTTGAGGATGCTCCATCCCTGGAAGTGCTCAAGGTGAAGTTGGATGGGGCTCTAAGCAACCTAGTCTAGTTAAGTGTCTCAGCCCTTTCTCTCTCAATTGCATCAAACATTCTTTTGAAGAACAAAACCTTCCTTTTCTTGATGGTCCGAGACTACTACTTACAGTATTTTCAAAGAAGCGTTTTCATACCTTCTCCATGACTATTGTTCCTTTTAGAAAGAGTTTCCTGTGACTGTCAAAGCTACTTCCTTGTCCTTCAGAGTTTCAAAATCATGCCTAGGTATTTTCTGGCTCTATCATTGTAAAATGTCATTACTTTCTTGCACCCTTACACTTTGACTGTGTATTACAATATTATGAGATAGAGCTCTTGGAGCAGGAGCCAGCCCTCTGCTGCGATGTCACTGCAGTTGGGGTCTAGAGCCATCAGCAGGTAATATGACCAGCAAAAATATTACCACTGTGCTGAACCATTGTGGTGGAGTTTCTAAGGGTCCCAGAAATTAGCATGACATCCTCTAAGCCTTCACAGGCACAGAAATGTCACTGAAAATTTAACTTAACTGCCAATCCTACTCAGGGCAAACATGTATTTTGCTCCCTGTATCTCACTGAGTTTACCTTGGTCTGAATACATGGCTTACTCTGTGTACTTAATGCATGAGGAAAAGAAGCCTGATTTAGTCAGAATAAAATACAGAAGGTTGAAAGGCAACAGATAAATCATGAGTAATTACAACTTCATATCTCATTTCCCCTAGAATAACTAATGATTCCTCAATCTCATGTGGCCTAACAAGCCTTCAAGTTGACTCCTTATGAGCCAAACTATGACTTCTCTTTCCAGTACGATTACTAATTTTTTCCTATGTATTGTACCTGGAACATCACCAAAAATGGTTATTCTTTTAGCAGTCATAATACTGTAGTCATAAGTATTTACTTACTACATCACTTTAAAATTTCATTGAAACACTGAGACCTTACTACACTCTAAAATTAATGAGATCATCTCCCTGCCTCAAACAACTCTCAAGGAAATTTTCAGAAAGAAGACACCAGCTGCAGCAGAACAAATCAAACAAGAAAATGTTAGGAGAAGCCCCCTTACCCACTGTTTTGAACAACATATTTTAAAAGGTTGGCAAGGCTTCACAGAGACAGATCAGGTCGGAAACAAAGTAAGATACCGTTGGATATTTCACACCCAACCTTTTCTTTATTTTTTGAACTGTCATGGTTCAACCTCAGCTGGCAGCTAAGCACCAACCAGCCATGGACTCAACTCACCCTCAGTGAGATGAGGCACAGAATTTAAAAAGTGAGAAAACTGGTGGGTTAATATAAAGACAGTTTAGTAGGCAAAGCATGATGTGCAACCATCCCCAGGAAAGCAGGACTCCATCACACATAAAAGTTGCTAAGGAAGACAAATGCCATCACCCCAAACATTCTTCCACTCTTTCTTCACCCAGCTTTTTATTGCTAAGCATGACACAATATGGTCCTGAGTATCCCTTGGGTCAATTGGGGTCTGCTGCCCCAGCTGTGTCCCCTCCAAACTCCTAGTGCACCCTCAGCCTCCTCACTGGTAGGGTGGGGTGAGAGGGTGAAGAGTCCTTAGCTCTGTGTAAACCCTGCTCAGCAGGAACAAAAACATCCCTGTATTATCAGCTCTGTTTTCAGCACAAATAAAAACTGCAGTCCTGCAGTAGGTACTATGATGAAAACTAACTATTCCAGCCCAAACCAGCATATTAACCAAAGGAAATAATTTCACTTTCTCCTCAAAACCCCTT
Organism: Callaeas wilsoni; assembly: GCA_013398955.1. Taxonomy (NCBI): domain Eukaryota; kingdom Metazoa; phylum Chordata; class Aves; order Passeriformes; family Callaeidae; genus Callaeas; species Callaeas wilsoni. The sequence continues at coordinate 64,369 of VWPU01016563.1, read as the reverse complement.
TCACAACTGGCAACCAGTAGGAAAAACTAAATAGAGTAACAATTAACTCCCCACTCCTTTCCATATTTAACCATAAAAAAATTAATGAAGTTGTAGCTGTGAGAAGCCATTCCACATAACGTAATGCTACTAAGTTGTTCTCCACACATCAAAAAACAGTTCAAAATCACATGGGTCTGGTTGCCATTTGCACGAAAGCCACTAATCGCCACTATGGTGGTATAAAGGAGCTTTGAAGTGGGTACAGATTCTTGTTCTGCATTCTTATTAAGGCTCCTTTCATCTGTCAGAAACATCTAAAAAAACAATGGTCATGTCTCTAAAAACTTACCATCTCATTGTAAAACAGACTCAAACTCATAGTAGCTGTTTAACGAAGTATAAAATTCAGGGAACTTACAACTCAAGAAACTGCATCAAAGTAACTGCGTCTTGTCTCCTCTAGCATTTTACACTGAACTATCTGTCTATAAAAGCAGTGATAATCGAGTTTTCAGATAAGGGTATAAAATCCTGCATCTTATTAGATTCTATTAGATTTGAATAGGGTACCACATTGTTATCCCTGGGTCTGGCAGTAATGATCACTTCACTACACAAAGGCAGGTTTTTTAGTAGGAAAGGGCTCTGCTATTTCACCCTCATTTTAATCTTCCTGTCCTGTTTCAGAAAAACAGGTATATGTTTTAAAGAGGAAAATGTGATTAAATCTTTATGAAGCAATTCCGAATCAGAAATATTAGTAGAAGGATTCTTGTTTTATAACAGATGTTGTTGAGGTGCACGTGTGGATATACCTGTAGATACGAAGCACACACCCATATATGTCAAAACACTTTCAAATTATATTGGGCGTACAGATGAATAAAAACTGATATCACTGGAAATAGTCTGAGTGTACAAGCACAAATAAATGCTCTTGCAAGAATCACAGGACTGACTATACTCTGACTCTTCTCTCATCTACCTTCATGACCTTTCCTTGGCCTGTGTTCTCTATCATCCTGTAAAGTCTACAGGTCACAAAGCTCAGTGCTGCTTCCAAAGGTCTATTACCATCCAGAGTAAGTTTTCCGAGCTGTACTGCAACCCTCTACCCCTGGTCATTCACAGTTGAGACACCCTCAAAAGATGAAAATAATAAACAGGAGGGGAAAATGGTTTATTTTTATTTGTCCTGTACTTCAGCAGTAAGATTGGCTCAGAAAACAATCTGCAATGCACCAGCCTAACATTGTACCAGGAAACCACATGGCAAGTCCCACCCACACAAAACAGCTCAAATTTCCTAGCACCACTTATCAAAAACAAAGAATCAATCCATTCATTTGAAAAAACACCAAAGGAAAAAAAAAAACCAAGAATCCCCAATGAAAACAAGAAAAGCCAACCACCACAAAACAAAACTGAAAGAAACCAGATGTAAATTGGAGCAGTAGTCATATTTGAATGAACCCTGACACCACTACAGTGTTTGAGAGAGAGCTCCATACTCTTGCATGATGAATGGTTTTACCAAGCCTGTTTCAGACAGTATAGTGGGGTGTTCATAAAATCCAACTGTAGCTTAGGGACCATGCCATCAGCCAATAGGGTCTAGGGACAAACAAACAAGTTACTCAACTGAGAACAATTTAGGAAATGATTTTCCACATCCTGGACTAGTTTGTCTTGCTGCATTTCTCCCCATCCTTAGCTATAGTTCCTTTGGCTAATATTAACATTTGCAGATGACCCTTCCCTAAGTGATTATCGATTACTACTTTGAATATCATCCACTCATAGCTGGCTACTCTGCCTAGCCATGTGCTATTGCTTCTGCCTGTGCAATGGATGGGTTTCAATCCTAAGTTTTTTTTACGCTGATTTTTAGCTCTTGCCAATACAAGAAGGGCATCTAGGCACACAAATGGTATGCTCCATTTATAGGAATACTCTGATATGAATATTCTATGAACTTGCTTGTCAAGGAAATTGGTTTTGCATGAATCTTAATTTTAAGTGATTAAAAGGATCACAAATATTATCTTGGTGATTGGTTTTGTATCATTCTTGTGGCTGTATTTCTAGTTATAGGTCCCTGGATAACAGTGAACAATTCATCTCCATCCAAGGAACATATGCTTCTCAAATAATATCTGTAGATCATTTTTAAAGGCAGAGTAATTGTAATTTAACCAAGCAATATGTATAAAGTTATTTCAATCTTTTCTCATAAATCACTTATCCTAGCCATTTAATCAATTAGGTAGAACTCCACTAAAGGCCTGCTAATTTGAGAAAAATCTGCTGGTACAGAGACTTTCAGTACTTCAGTGTCCTCTAGACATTATCTTGAGAGTGGCAGATGGGAAAAAAAGGTCTTTCACCCAAGTAAAAGTGCTGCTCCGTACTGCTTTCCAGAGAATTTGGTTGACTAGCTCACAGCTACATCACAGCAAATGAAACTGAGGGGAACTGGAACACTGTAAAACTAGGAATTGTGTTCTTCCAATGCTGGCCAGTAACGCAGACAATATATCCAAACAGTGCCTCACTAGCCATATGCACTGCAAATTTCAGTTCCTGATCCCAAATTAGTTGAATGAGCTCTGACTGTATAAAAATGTTCTTCTACTGGTTAGAAAGCATATAATCCTATTCTTGGAGAATACTTTGTCAAGATACACTGAATAAAATTAAATGACTATTTAAACTATTCAGTCATGTTTTCTTAATTTTGGCAGGCTATTCTTTACTCAGAGATTTGGTAGTGCAACTCTTATCATAGTGAGTGTAAGTTGCTTTTAACAGCAGTGTTGAGTTACTCAGGAGAGAAAACTTTAGTCCATAATTAGGGAAATAGAATTCTTTGCTGTCACAGCAGCACTGGAACATCTCACATCTTCAGTTTAAACAAATGTGTGCCACGTATGCCGTAGGAAACCTATCTTTCAGTTTTATCCTACTGGATGTTTGCCAGCATGGAACTTGAGGCCTTGAAAAGTGAATCTTTTAGTGGTACATAATCCTGACACCTGGTGTCTTTAAAACCATTGCCTGTCGAACCAGCAAAAACAGATGTTCCTGTCTGTTTGGCAGTGCTGTTGCAGCAGGTTAAACTGTCTGTATCTATCTTTATAAGAAAGAAAATATTTATAATTTTTCTGATAATTATTTTTCTAAGAATCATTAATCTGCTTTGCAGTTTATATAATACAGAAAATACATGAGCCCTTCTCTTTGGCCATCCATATCTTATAATAAATGTGGTAAACATTCCTTACAGTAATTATTCTGGCTCCCTGTAAGGAGCACTGACTTCAAATGATCTTCCACTCTTTACCTCGTTCTTGTTCTTTTCTTTTTTTTTACTTTGCTTTCATGGAGTGAGGACGGACTTTGTACAACTTGCAGGTTGAGCCAAGGTTATCAGTCTAAACTATAGTCTCAATCAATCAAGATGGTAAAATGCATGAATTTCTACCTCTGGCTAATCAAAAGCAGCTACCCTAAGAGGAGTATTAGCTTTAACCATGGTGACCTACAAACATAAAACCTCTGCACTGTCTTATAACTGTGGTATTACAGTTCTCTGTAATATCAACAGCAACCTGTCTTCCTTCCGCATTTATATTTTCTAGAAAAAGAAGCTTCAGCCATAAACTCCTGTTAGAAAGATGTGCCATGCCCCTGATCATACCAGTAACTTTTCCCAGCACACGGCACCACGAACAAAAAGAACTGCACAGGGGCTTGAGGGCAGCCATGGCTTTAATGCTTCCCTGTCTTTACAAAAACAGCAGAACCAAACCTGTTCCACTACGTTCCAAATGCATGATTGCATTTTTGTAGTGTCTTCACTTAGGAATACAGATTTGTCCTGGTATAATCTTCTGAAATCCACTGACTCCAACACCAGCCAGCTGCTGCTGAAGTTTTCTATCAAATGCACATTCATTGGGTCTAATAAAATTAATTCAACAGCACCTAAAGAAATAGCTGAAGCAATATCAGAGCCATTAATGTTTATCTCTGAGAAATGACAGAGTGAAAAGACAGAAAAAAATACTTGGAATGTGGTAAAAAGACTGAATATTGTAGTGTTTTTAAAATAAGGAACAAAATAAGAGAAGATGAACTATACACAGACCATTTTGATTTAAATTCTCAGCAGATTATGTAATAAATAAATAACCTAGACACTGGCAAACAGCTTGCAAAAGACATGAACAATTGCTATCATATACTTTTCAAGAACACCTTGGTTAAATCAGTCTAATTGTCTTCTACAAGCAAGAATAAATAGATAGCAAATACTCATGTCTAGACATGAGCTATCTGATATTTAAGACTTTTGACTCCACGTAGCTCAAATGATGCTTTCACAATAAAGTTATGAACATATGATCTAGATTTCAATATCACACTCTTAAAAAAAATACAATCAAATAGAAGAATGTCTGGCCTGAAGTTTCACCTGGTTTTATGTTCCCTTCATGACACAGATTATGGAATAGAGTTTATGCTTATGAAATCTGGAAAAAATGTGAAAGTGGGAGTGGACAGGATTCAAAGTAATTTTGACAAATTTGACACAGGGAGTAGAAATAATATATTAAATTCAAAGGGCAATAAGGGGCAAGTTCTACATTTGTGCAAGAATAATCCATTTAAACAGAATAGAGAACAACTGCTTAGGAAACACAACTCCAGAGTAGGGTCTGAGATTACAGCAGATGACAGCTGAATATGAGTCAACAGTGCTACACTTGTGAAAAAAGTAGCATTATCTCCAGGACATACCAAAAGAATAAGAATCTGCAATTCTTGAAGTAATGTCATGCTGAGGCAGCTGCAGTATTGGGATCAGTTTTGAGCAAAACTTTCCAAATAAGAAAGTCCAAGAGAGAATTAGAAAAATTATGAGAGGACAGGAAAATCACCTGTCATTTGTTTAGCTCATGGTGTGAGCTAAAATCAGAAAGAATGAAAAAAATTAAATTGTTTTGTCTAAAGAGGAGAAGATTGACAAGGTAGCTGATAAAAAAGTATGGCTGCCAAACAGACAGGGAATAATTCATGCTAACGACAGCTAGTACAACAGATAGGAGGCTGAAATCGTACTAAAGAATTTAAAGATGTTTTTCCTTTGGTAAAGATAGTGAACTGCTGAAATAAACAGCAAAGAGGAAAGGGAGAGTTTGTTTAAGAATAAGCTAACTGAGCATATGTCATGTTACATGTTTCTTAGCGGATACAGTGGACTACCTCTCCCCTTCCCACCACCAAAAATACCTTCTAGTCCTATTTTTCTGTTACACTTTTCTCTCATTCTATTACATTTCCCTTGTCTGGATATGGATTAGACTATTTTTTCATTTGCTATATAAATGTTTTATGATATTAGCTAAATCCCATTAAATCATCCCTTAGGATGAGTTATCGATAATAGTATCAGCTTCTAGAAAGTTAATAAAATGTCCATTTCTTTGAAATATGTCATTTCAGCTTTGCAGTTAACCATCCTGCATTTGAGCACTGCTGAGCTGTTTACTGTTGTAACTTTGGAATTTGACAGTTTTTATTTGATAGATGGTGATTTATTCTTTCAGCATATCAACATTATCCATTTACCTAATAAATAATACTACGGATGAGTATTAAAATATCAGTGCCTTACACTGCCGGCATGGATGAACCAATACTTTCTATCAGGCCACATTCTTGATATAAAAAGAATAAATTATTATCATCAATTCCAAGATTCCTAATAATTTACAGAATATATTCTGTGGATATCATTTATAGAGGTAACTCCAACAAAGTTTCAGTATTTTATGACCTGAAAGCAAAGAGTAAACTACTAAATATAGTTCATATTGTGCAATGGAAAAGTCAAGCTGGAAAAATACCTACCACAAACAAGAATTTTAAAACTAAGCCTCCCATTTGAGCAAGAGTTTATGATTTAGAATAATAAGAGATGCAGTATTGCTTCTTGTGCAGATCACTTCTTTCAATATCAGTTGTCTATTTTATTGGTACAATCACAAATCAGTGCAGAAAGGCAATGATGCCATCAGTTATTTATGCCTATAAAAACATTGCTGTAATAACTTTAAAAAGAGCTAAGTACTGGTCTCTAGGGAAAGCTGTAGAGTCTGCAGTCCAGCAAGAAGAATGTAGGCATGAGTGACATTTAGATGACCTAAAAGTCTACCTGTTAGTGGTTGCATCACTTACCACATACAATATTAAACTCCCTTCTGAAGGCTCTCTTGAGGTGGAAAAACTGTTCATTTGTGGAATTAATCTTCACTCTTTACTCCCCAAAACGAGATGGCCACATCCAATTAAGCCAATGTTTATTGAGGGTGATCCTCAGCCCTTGTGAACTCCAAAATCATTCCTGCCCTCCGTCTGGAAGATATCTGTTAGGTCTAGGCCCAGACTATAATGGAGTCCAGACTGACAGACTTGGAACTGTGCCCTGTGACTGGCACTGGTAGTTTGCCCAATGCAGTCTTTATCCCATCCCCTGTGGCACCAGTCAGGGCTGGACTCAGCCTGTGTGATTTCTGATCTCCAGTCTGAATCTAATCTAACTGAGGCATTCACTGAAAAATAGGAAATGGACAAAGGTGCCTTATGTACAGCCATTTGTGGTAACATATACTCCCAAACATGAGAGTCCAGACACCACTGTACTGCCATCGCTTCCTTTTATTTGCCTGAAGAAAGCCCCAAAACACACGAGGCTCCTCTGTCTGAAAACCTCCGATGTTCACCACTGACTGCAAAAGAAGGTTAGGATTGTTTTATAGATCCTCTATATAATCTTGCAATGCAGTGACCAAGTTGGAGGCGCTTGAGAAAACACTTTAGGTCTTGCCTTAGAAAAATTATAGAAGTATAGTTATTCAATAGTTCTGAAGCAGCAGAGGAGAATTTGCTTTCAGGCTTACTCTGGAGTTACACCCTCTTTCCTGGGAGGGTGGTGTGACACTGGAGCAGGTTGTCCTGAGAAGCTGTGGATATCCAGTTCCTGAAAGTGTTCAAGGCCCGGTTGGATGGGACTTTGAGCAACCTGATCCAGTGGAAGGTGTCCCTGCCCAGGGCAAGGGGCTTGGAACTAAATGATCTTTAAGGTCCCGTCTAACCCAAACCATTCTATGATTCTATGATCCGACTTGAACAGAAGATACCTGAGAAACTTGAATAAATTTTCCCTGGATGTCCTTTTCTGTTTGCAATAACTACAGAAGGAGACTACAAAACTTCATCCCATGTAGCTTTTAATTGACAATGTAAGGTTACATCCATCCAGTTTTAAGGAACAAAATAAATTTAACCACTACATTAAGGCCTTGTTCTACTTATAGTCTTTGTGTACAAACGTCCTCTGACATCCTTGGCAGATCTGTTACGGAATACAAAGAATACAAAGAACAGAGGTACAACCTGTTCGGAATTAGTGTGAAACCCCTGCATTTATGTCATAGTTCCAGTTTCCCTCAAAGTGCTGTGATTTTTCTCAACTGATTTCACTGAAGTTTTCCTGATAACCTTCAGCACTTGAGAAATGAAGAGCCCTTTCTGAGCACTTCATAGTACTGCTTCAGTACTGCAAACCTCACACTTGCCATTCCTATCTTACTTTACATATTGATGAATATCACATTTCATCACCCAACTAATAATAATCCACAAAGAATTGCCTGCCATCACTTTGTTTTCAAAATGAAAAAAAATTCATTTAAATCTAGCTTTTCTTTGTATGCCTCTCGTTTAGTCAACACTCATATACAGGTGATATTAAAGCACACTATGCAATCCTTTTAGACTGCATTACCCATGGGTATGCACAAAGGAAAAGTACTTCAGTAAGAAAAATAAATGTAATATACAGTAGAAATAATCTCTGAATCTCAATTAACTTGGCTTCTGAATGATTGCAGACCAAAAATCAAATTTTATTTTATTTACTTATTTATTGCTTCCAGTTAGCATGTGCTGTTCCAAGATGCCTTGGAATTGTTGTCAATAAGAATTGAAAAATCTGTGTGTACAAGGTTCTGTTAGGTAGCAGTGTACATGTTGGGGCAGACTTTTTTCCCAGAAAAGATTGTCACACTGGCAAGCTCAGCTTTTAGCTTTCTGAGTGTTCATTCAGATCATAAAAAATATTTAGGAGAAACTGATAACCTGACTATATCCATTTGTGTTCCTCCTATCCCCAACACTGCTGCAAGCTCTAGTTCCCACTTCTTCAGAAAGTCCATGAATCAGAGAGGCTCATGATCACATTTGCAGAAATCACACAATTACCTAGGTATAGATTTATTTAAGGAATGAAGCTCTCATAAAGAATGTGTGAGGTCCTAGAAATACAACAGACATCATCACTAATAATTCAATGCACAATGTCAATTTGATACGGCATGAAACAGCCTTGTAGAGAAGATACACTTCTGACTGGCTTTAGATGTCTTTTTACCACCAGGTTTGAAAATAGGCCTGGATGCAATACCAGCAGCTTTTTGGTTTCATTCTCTGCAAGATGAAATCTAAAGATGACAGCAGTAACTCTGAAATGCAAATTCATAACAGCCACACGGAAACAATATAAGCTGTGTTACAATGTGTTAAAGATATCTTAACTCACTTAAGTGAATACTCTACCAAACTTCTGAAATACTGCTGGGAGCTGGAAGATCGTATGATAAGCAGTGCAGTATTCTTTTTTTGCCCTGTCAATCCATCCTCATCCTCACCGTTAAGTCTTTCACTTATTCAGTTGTCTCTGTGAGTCCCAGTATGCCTTTTCATAAAATGGAATCCAGGGATTTTTCAGGCTCAATTTATCATACAGCAGAGTTTGAAACACATCTTTCCCAGTAATTTATAGCTGTGTGACTAATAACTTTGTTTTTCAATGACAATGCAAACTCAGCCAAGATAGAAATATCACTAAGTTATGACCACTTCTCTGGGATACAAAACTTCACAAGAATGAGTTGATTGTTTCAGTAGACCCCTGTTCTCAGCAAGACCCATTACAACAGACACTAATAACTCAAAGATTAGACTGGTACAGCAAAATTTAATTCCTTAGATAGTCTTCTTATGGTTCCACATCACAGACACCACACCAGTTCTATAGATTTGACAGAATAAATAATTCAGGCTTCATAGAAGTGCTATGAAGACATGATGTTTCATCATCTTAAAAACACTGGGTTTTCTCAGGAGACATAATTTTCAATGATAAGATGCTAGAGCAAATTTTACATTAACTTTTTTAATACTGATATTATTTGCATGCATAGAGGCAGAATTTTTAATGTGCTTCTATTGTCATGCCAATAATCAGATATAATTTCCTTGACTAACTAGGTATCTAACACAGTGAATATGTATACTATATGTGCTTAATGTCTACAGTATTGCATGTATTGTTACAGGTGGCATTGTGGTTTCACCTGGTAGACATTTGTTGTGCAGTATTCAGTGCTTGCACAGTCCTTCACTGAGTTGCGCCAAAAATACTTTATGTTAACTGTAAATACCAGCCAGGTTAATTAAACCTGATATGCAGCATACTAAATATCGACTTGCAATACAATTAGTAAACAGCACTTAGATCTAGGACACATTGGCTTTACTCCTGACTGCTCTTGATTCTGTGGTTCTGGACAATATGTCTTAATGTTTAGTCTTCCTGAGTGACATAATTACAGATTTATAACTGCCTACATAGGCCTTAACTTTAAGGGGCAGTGCGTTCAGCTGGTTACAAGTTCTAGTCACAGATACTCCCTGAGGTGGAATCATCTTGCCCCAGAAACTCACTGTATCCCATTAAAGTAGTCAGTAAGAAAAATTAAATTGCCTAAAGCTCCAAAGAGAAATACCATAAGCAAAGGGGACTGGAGAGGCAGAACACTTAAAACTTTTAGTTTTTTATCAGTAACTGCATCCTTAAAAGATATATTATTGAATCAAATCTAATATTTTTAGTGCACTTTCTATTATCTTTAGCTTTTTAAAAACTATTTATATTTCTTTTGGAAACTTTTCAGTTTTAGAGATGAAAGCTTGCTTGATATACATTTTGTTCTTCAAAAAACTAAGAACAGGCACTGTTTTCTTCCTTCAGTTTCACTCACTAGATAAATTATTTTGCAGAAAACTAGCATGAAATCTAAAGAAGAACTAAGTTGTCCAAAGTGCACGCATTAAGGGCTTATGTACAAAAGAGCTTGACAACTTTTCCCACATCTCCTACATACAGTTTATTTGTTTATGGCTTATCAGGAAACTAATCTTTCTGAAGGTGCTTGAAGTTGTGTTACTGAAGACAGGCAACAGCTGACAGCAAGCAAGCTGACAGATTATTTGCTTAGAGTGCATGAGACAGCTTTTCAGCTGACTGATGGAGGTATCTGGTTCCAACGTTAGCCTAGAACTCTCTCCACCTCAGCAAAATGCTTTAGTTTGACCTTCTGTTGTAAAGTAGGATGCTTAATTCCATCCAGGAAATTCAGGAATCAAGCCTACATACATATTACCAGAGAATGCTCTAACTGAAGAGCTCTGCTGCAAAACGCAAGCAGCGGCTTGCTCTTCCATAGAGTGTGTTTTTTACACACTTTTTACACTCATGTTCCTGGCTGTAGTGGCATGGAAATCAAGGAGAAAGGTGGTTTACTGGATACAGTCCCTTTGGCGCTCCCTCTTTGCTGCTTTAGCCATTCCCTGTTTAGTCTACTAAACACTGCCACAAATCTCATCTTTTGGCATCCACTTTTCCCCACTCACTGTCCTTCAGCTTGGTCTCAATTGTACAGGCCACTACATCTTTGTGCTGTCACCCTGGTTGCCATGGCAGATAAGGCCCTTGGAGGCCCTTACGCAATTTCATTATCCCTATTTTTATGTTTCTCCTTCTTCTCACCATTAGATTTTCTGTTCACTGACTAGTTTCAAAACCTGTTTTATGGAAAGGTCAACACCTGAGAAACATCTGTATATACAACACTTGTAGCAGTGATCAAGCAGATCATCAAGCAGATGATGAAGCAGAGAAGAAAGATCCTATTAACATCCCAAGTAAACAGTACGATGATGCAGGAACTAAAGATGTCATTGGTGCTAGAAAACCTAAAGGGGATGAAGTTCCTCCTTCTTCCTCTCCTTTCCCCCATGTACGAACCATGAGAAAGCTTCACTTGGATCTCACAAAGAAACACACCAAAATCAAACAGCCATGGGATAAAAATCTGCACAAAGGCAACATCTTTTCGTTTCCTGTACTCAAAATACTACTTGGATCACTCTATTCCTGATAGTGCTTTCACACAAGAATATCGGAAGCAGCCATCATGCAGGCAATAAGGACTAATTGTCAACAGATAATTTATGGGAAAGGTTTCGATACATTCTGCTCACACATTGTCAATTCACAGCCAGATTACTACTAGTGAAGTAATTTACCAGGTATTTTTCACTCTAAGAGTGTATAGGATATTCACACATTCACACCATAAGAGATTAAAAGGTTATATCTGTTATCCTATAGTTAACTGTAGTGGCTCCTTTGGATAGACCAAAATCAATAAATCCCACATGTTTTCACAGGAGGCATAAAAAGTTTCCAAACTCGTAATGAATAACTTGAAAATGCCTCACTGAATATTTTTACTTTTCCTGTCTTAGAGCTAGTCAAGCAGGATGCTCTGGCATACAGCTGGAAGGATGATGGCCAACACTTGTACTTTTGTGTTCTGGCCCCTAAAAACAGGTGTTCTAAAAAGACAGATGCACTTTATAAACCCAGAGATTATCGGGGTTACAGAGAGCAACAAATGTTAAGAAAAGTTGTAGCTTATATAACAACAGCTTCAGTTTTCTATCTGGAAGAAAAAGAAGTAGACCCATTACTGAATTTAAGAACAAGATCAGAGTGGGATTTTTGACAGCAAAAACTGAAAGAATGTTACCTAGTACCCACAGAAAAAAAACCCCAAAACAACAACAACAACAAAAAACAAAAAAAATCCAAACAAAAAAAACCCCAAACAACCCAGAAAGAAAAAAAAAATAAAAGAAAGAAGACATAAGAAGCCACCATGTGAAATACCAGAGAAAAAAAAGACGTAGCATTTCAGTTTGTTGTAGTCATAGAATCATAGTGTCATAGAATGGTTTGGCTTGCAAGGGACCTTAAATGTCATCTTGTTCCAGCCCTCTTGCCGTGGGCAGGGAACCTTCCACAAGACCAGGTTACTCAGAGCCTCATTCAGCCTTGAACACTGCCAGGGATGGAAAGTCCATAAAATCTTTTGATTATAGATTTTTTTTTGAGTAGGGATGTAGAGTAGAGGATGAACAGAGAGGACTCTAAGAAAAAAAGGAGCTGTCTAAAAGTCATGCAGCTATCACTAAATGTCCAGGGGCTTGACTAGACCTCTTCTTTTTAGGTTGGCCAGATGGATAAACTAATGAAAGACAAAACTGAAGCAACAGATACACTTAACATATACCCTAACAAGCCTGTTTACAAATAAACTGAAAATTTGCTTTCAGCCTTGAGTGGTGGAAAGCAAAAATTTAGTAAAGAATGATGCTTCACCATTGCCTTGCTTTGCTCATGAGTGAGTATAGGAATTATGTACTCTGCCTCAGATTCACATGGAATATCTTCATTTTATTTTCTCAGCCATGAAAATAAATATTTATTGAAATGTAATATAACGTTTGTTTTCAGTACTTAGGGTTTTTTCACCTCTATGCAATAATTGGCACCATGTAGGAACTCATCACAGTACCCCTGCTAAGACAGGAAACAAGGCCTTAAAACTCACTATATTGAATTTTCTAAAAGACACCAGTGTGGCAGGCTGATTTTTCGTTTAAGTGCAGTAGTATAAAAAACTAAGGAACTACTCATCCCGCTGAGGTACTGTCCATGCAGTGCAACAGTTGCCTGTAGTGCTTTGTTAAAAGACGCATCTTTGAAAAGGCTTCCAAACATTCAAAATATAACTCCTTTTTCAATTATTTCAATTTCAGTAGGATCTGCAGTGCTACGTTTTCTTCCAAAGTCAGAGGAAAACATGGTTCTGCCCATAAGAAATCTACAAAAGTCAACAAGACAAGATTCCTCTGATGCTGAATTACATTGCACTGGGGTAGTTCTTACTCTTACTATGAAGGACCAGGCAGGCTCATTAGTGCATAATGTAATGATCATTCATGATACTCTTGCAGGGGGTTGAGGAAAGCCAGTAACTTGCTTGTTGGTGTGCTGCTCTCAGAGGTCAGAGGCCAGCTGTATCTAGTGCCCATCTGAAAATTCTGGGCATTGACTCAGACTGTGAAGCCAGCAAGTCCAAGCAGCTCATCTGAACACTGCTTAGCACCAGCTCTCTCTATTTACCTACAAGCAAAGTAGTTGAAATACCACCAAACTGGGCCATGGAAAGAACAAACAACTGAGCAGTACAGATGATCAATGTCCCAGTGCTTCAAATAATTTTCTGGCTTGCTTGTTCAGTCCTTGAGTTACCTTGACAGACACACTGCCACAACACTTTGGTCTCTCTATCCCTGTAACCTCCTACTACGAAAGCAAATTTAAGAGATCATACAGCACATTGATTACGAGCAGAGGCTGCAAACACAGGAGTCACGCTTTTTTCAACATGCATACTGAGAACCACCAGTTCTTGCAAACCAGCAAGAGCAGATGTATGACTAGGTACTACTCCTTAATGCTGGGTTACTATTGAAAAAAATGTTTGTTTGTTTCCCCCAAGGCTTTTTCTAAAGGAGTTAGGCCTACCATATTTCCTGGAAGAAGACAGTGCAGTTCTACCGGCCTTTGATAACTAAGTGGCCTACTGAGAGGATGGAAATGAGAGAGAAGAACTTGGTTTCCATATCTCTTTTATCAATTTACAGACTTTATAAATATCAATTTGCAGCCACAGCTGCAGAATAAAAAGATGCCTGTTTTCGGTATAAGGCATCCTTCACCCATAAATTGTTCCAAAGCTAAACTCAGTAAACACAAAATGAAAGAGAAGGTGCAACAGGAGGAATTCATACTGCTGAATTTAATGTGAAAAGTTTCAACTCCATTGCATTTATGCTCCAGTTTGGGGGCCCCAAAGTAAAGCTCTGCCAAGGGAAGAGCCCTCACCTCAGCATTGCTGGGAAAGCCTAACTCCTTCTTGAGATTATCTGTACAACATTGAGGTCATTTTAGCTCTCCATCTAAAATAACATAGGAATAACAGTACTACTGTAACTACTGTAAGAGCAGAAGAAAGAACAGGCACTCTGAAGTATCCAGATCCTATCTGATCATACAGAGAAAGGAGGAGAATAAACTTCAGATTTTATTGTCAAAACTCTAAAAGGGAGAAAAACTGGGTTTTCTTTTTTCATTTTTGGGTTTGGGTTTTTTTCTTTTTTTGAGTTTGTTGGGGCTTTTTTGACCGAGCATAAAGCGTTTTCCAAGTTCTTAGGAAAACGAAGCAAAGAAAAATGGTTTTTCCAATGCCACAGCCAGACAAGCTCAAACTTGGTAAAAATGTCAATCTATGTAAAAATTAACTGAGTCCTTTCTCTACTACAGTTTCACAGTGAAACAAATAATGTGAGCAGTGACCTCACTGAAAAGCACATTTTTTGAACAGCTGAATATATAGCTTTTGAGCTTTCAGTTTAAAATATCTTCTTACTGCTCTACTACATTTTTCATCTTTTTTTTGGATGTGGGCAGGCAGGAGAGAAAAAACATTAGAGCTGCAGATGGCTTACTGGAGCCAAGAGTCAGGTGAACTCAGCTGAATTTGTGGACAAACATTCCCCTTATGAGCAACATAGAATGAGTGAAAACTACCACTGGTCTAATAGCTCAAATATAGCTTCTTAGCAGGTCTTTCTCCCTGTGCATACTAATGTTAGAGACCAATTTTTTACATGCCAGAAGCCCATAACTTACCCAAAAGCTATTTTCAAATTTTCTGCATGGGGTGAAGAAGGGGCATTGAAAACGTAAGTTAATCATTGGAGGGGAAAGCAAAACAAACAAAAAAAATGGAAGGGAGGTTTTATTCAGTTTTAGGCCAAACAATAAGTGTTTGGGCTAAATTATTTCTAAATATGTTACAATTAGCATCTTAGACAGTTTTTATGTGCTGTGCCACTGATTAGATATAACTTCATCGAAATAAAATCAAACCAAAAATTTAGCCTATTGTAACAGATCTTGTCATTCTCACAGGAAATTTTCCAATGTTTCCAGCCTATTTGATGTTCAAGTTTATTTTGTCATTCAATATTGGAGGACCTTGGCTACCAGTTAACAAGGGGCCTTGTCTACTTAATAGAGCTGACAAAAGGCACATAAAAGACAGTGGAATATACATAATAGTTGTCAACTATGACTAAATCCCACATGGCGTAACTTTAAGAAAGAACACTTGTGTTCTGTAATCTTTCATTATGACTGAGAGGTTTCATTTCTCTTACAGTGTCACAAAAAACTGGCATGCAAAGCCTCTGTCTTGATGAAGTGTATAAATCTAAACAAAGTTTCCTTATAGACTGAGATTACAAGCTAGGAAAAAAAATGGACAAAACAGCCAACTAACATAACGGAAATTTAAAAGCTAGACAAGCTAGGAAAATGAAAAATGTAACTCTTGGCAGTATTTGAGAGAAGCCACCTAGAAAGATGGTGTGGAAAATGGACTAGCAGAAGAAACTTGGCTGCATCAAAAATTTTGGCCCTGCAAAGGCCAATATCACTTCTCAGTTCCACCATCATAAACACAACAGCACACAACTGGATAAATGTGGTTTATACATATAAAAAATGATTTGACAAGAGGGAAAATAATCTGCTTTGTGAAAGGAAGGGTTAAAGGATTTCTCTTTGCATTACTTCACATTATTTGTCCTGTGTGAAGAAGTGCACTTGGGTAATTCCATGGACATTTATGAAGGGAAAATAAATCTTTTGGATGTAACCCCAAATACAGAAGGAAAAAAGAAGGTACAGCCGGCAGTATGTGACCTGGTTTCTGAGCGAAGAATGGGGGATAATACCTCAGAGACACCACAGTCTTCAAAACCCACATTGTTATAGCTGAAGATGTGATTTCTGATAATTCAACTTTTGGTACATCTTCTCGGGGCCCAGTGAGGTCCAAATGAGTCCCACTCTGATATTTTATAACCTGAAGGGTAGGTGCAATCTCCAGAGGTGCTGATGGCATTATCTGACATACAAGCTGCAGAAGCTTGTTTTCCAAAAAGCGTGCATAATGTAACCAACTATTTTCCTGCGCTCTGTTTTCTAGATGGAAGATTTTTCAAGCTTCAGACAAAAAGAGAACAAAAGTATTTATTACATCTGAGAGAGAAAAACCCTTTTTTACCATATGACCTTTATACTTAAATTTTTGGGCAACATATGCATACAAGTGGGAAAATATGAATTATTTAAGCTGCAGTATAATCAATATAATTTGTTTCCCTTCCCTAAGAGTCATTGTCAATACAACAGAAACTTGAAGTAGGTACAGAAATGAAGTTAATTTTAACAATGATTCTATGGCACGAGTGAGTTCTCACATTCTTATAGGCCCAAACTCTCCTCTTTTTAAACAGAGTTTAAATTTTCTGAATTCTAGTTTCAGTTCCATGAAGGCTGATGCATACATAAAATTAAATAGTTGAATAATTATTTGCATGACTAAAGCCTAAGATGTAACCTACAGGAAGTTTGACATTACATTCAAAATGACATTGCAGTCAACATCTTTAAAATGCCTGTTTTCAACAACCTAGAATTCGATAGTATTTAAGACCCTCTTGTAGAGCAAAAAGGGGCATTTTCTATGAGAATCAGATTTAACAAAAGCATTTTAAAAAATTTCATTCTTATACAGTACTTGCTTTTTAGCATGCTCAGCTATGCACATGAAAACATGCAACTTATTTTTTTCCAGCTTGCTTTTCAAGACTGGCACAGTTACAGGTTTAACTCCCACTCTTAGACTGAGACAAATTGCTCTATCACTACTATTTTATTTTTACAGTCATTCCAACTGAAAATTTTGTCTCAGCAGTGTGGCTTTTTATTAGCCTTTTGAAAACATTGGGTCAGAAAATTCAAACGATAAAGCAGCCATTACTTGGTTATTGATGCTAACCCTTTGATAGGTATGAGGATGTCAGGTACATTATGTCTGGGCCTTTGAACATTTTTTTCCTTTTCATTTCAGCAAGCATTAACATCAGAGACATCAAGCTAATCCTTTCAGCTTCTAATCAGTGTTGTGGACACTTTTATTTCAGCAACTGAGCCCCTCTCCAGCTACTGAGAATTTCAAGTTGAAATGTTAATGACTATAAAAATGTCACTGAGATGACATAGTGCCCCTTTCTGCTGCCTACAATTTTGTAGGAAAACAAAGTTACTGTAAGTAGCACTTGTTCATGCTGGGGAAGTACAACACTACTGCAACCATCTTACATGTGTAAACTGACTTTTTAGAAAAGACACCATCCTAAAGTAGTACTGCTAATAGTCAGCATAGATCTGTCTGCTCTGGTCAGTGCCCTCTTTACTAATCCTCCAGGAAGTGGGAGATGGCCTTTCTGGTATTCAGTGATTTCACGTTACCCATGTCCTTCCTCGGTGAGCTTCCCTGATGCAGGTGAGAATCTCAGACCTCAAGACTAGACTTTTCCTGTGGTGTTATTTTTACCTCCTCTAGAAGATACCTGTGTTGTCCACCAGACAGATCCCACAGAGAAGTCAGTGAGTGAAAGAGGTATTTTCTGACTGAACATGTTGAAAGTTAGTATTTGTTCTTAAATGATCAAGCTTAGCTCTGCTTTCTGTTCTTCCTCTCTTGTGACCAAACAGCATGGGAAAAAAGTGAAGAGAGTGCTTTTAATTTCTTTTTGAGCAACATGGAGCTGCTAGGGACCACACATTAAACCCAGAGCAAAAAAAACCCAAAACAAAACAAAAAATTCCTTTAGTACAAGCCAGGATTTTCATATAAGTCCCAAATTCCAAGGTCTCACAATCCAGAGATAATATTAAATCTAATGATGATTAACCCCCCGCCTCGTCCCCCAGTAATTTACAAAAATCACAAGGCTTGACAGTACTGAAAAATTTAAAACTTTTGTCCATTATAGAAGTGCACTAAAGAGCTTAAAAAGTTTTCCTATTTTTGCAGGGAAATAAACTCTTGCTCTTCTACCTGCAAGAAAACTTTGATTCAGGTTGAAGGGAGACAGCTACTGATGCTTGAGATTTAAATGAGGCAGAGTAATTACTCATTGTTCCTACTCATAACAGCACAGACCGTGCTAGAAAGAATATCAAAATAATAATTGGTCAAGATTTCTAAAACCATTAACAAATTTCAAAAGGTTACTATATTCAAACATTGGTCAAATCTCTTTTGCTTACTAGATGTTTTCTTATTTTAACTCTAGAATACTTCAGTACTGGTGAAATATTTTGACCAACCTGGCTGAAAGCATATATGCAAAAAACTTAATGCAGAATTATGAAACCCAGAAACTATTATAAACCAAGGATTTTCATCTCTAATCTGTGCTGCTAAAATATTTTTAAAAGGCTTTATTATAATGTCTGCAGTCAAAATCAGCAGCAAAACAATGTTTTAGAATTCTAAGACAAATTAATTGGTGCAACATCTGCAAAGTCTTGCTAAGACTGAGCACTGATAAGCAGCACCACTATCCCTCCATCACACTTTTATATATAGAATCAATGTTTAGCAAAAGCTGAATAAATAGTGAGCGTTATCTGCCATATAACAGCTCATGTTGATTTATCACGATAGATTAAGCTCTTAAAATAGATCTCGTGCTTCAGAGTTTAGAAACTTCTAGAGTTTATAATAGCTTTAATCGATACACTTCTAATGAACAAAGTCCCCTTCATATCATTGATTTTGTTACATGAACAGGTGAGGCTGAAATTCAATTTTCTGGAAGGGCAAGTCAGGTACATTTCTACTAAAACTAGTAGGCACTGGTGTTTCATTCCCTTCCACTCTACACTATATATAGTCTACAGCAGAAACTGTCTACATTTGGCCTGCATCTTTCTAGATGGGTGGTGATGTTGCCTTTTTCCCAACCCGGAAATGAAACTCATGATAATTTTAGTAAGGAGGTAATATAAGAGCGGATCTTTATTTGAAGGCCTTCAGGGGCAGTTATGGAAAGATGTCCACAAAAGCGCACCCCCCCCAGGGGTGAGTACATTTTAATAGGTTTTAGGAAATTAGCATAATTGATAAAAAACAGCAATTAGGAGGACAAGTGGTGGTGCAATTCCCCCGCACCCCGGGTCAAGCCCCTTCTCTGGAGCTCCCCCCTCAGCACTAGCTGAACTTTGCCCGTGAAAATGTATCTCGAAGAGTTGTTCTCGGTCTTGGTTCCCAGGAAGAACCAAGATTAGCACTGGGGCCTTGTACCCCTTGGGGCTTGGAGCTCTGGAATTTGTTTTGTCTTTCTGTCTAGGGAAAGGCCATGGAAAAGTACTAGGAAAACTAGCCACTAACACAGTAGGCTACAGAGCTACAAGTATATGTGTGAAGAATACAGAGAACATACAAAAAAGGCAAAAACCAAATGGCATCAGTGGTGGTTTTTAGTGACTGAATTTGGACTTCCCCACAATTTATGTACGAAGACTTCAGAGTTCTCAACAAAATACTCATTTTTATTTCCAAGCCTTTCTTGTAGTAATTGCAAAGGAATATGGGTGCGCAAATCACAGAATTATATTCTTTCTGGTGACATATGTCATCGGCAAAAGTATGCTTTGTATTTACTCGCAAGTTCCTCTCTAATTAGGGGCAGGGATGGTTTCACAAACCTCGTTAGCAAAACATAAGACACACAGACTCTATCTTTCTGGATTCATGTTTGAATTTTCTTGAATTGTCACTATTCTGACTTAAAGACAGATCTTGTATTTTTTCCGAGATGGATAATGTTGGACAGCTTTTTTTCTGCCATTTTTTTAATGCACCTTGGTCCTCTGCTCATGAAATAGTCTATTTCAATTAGGTAAATATGTGCAGACAGTGACCAGCTTTGTCTTCAAAGCATTTTGAGGATATTATTTACAGACTTTCGTTGTTCCAGCTTATGAATTCCAGCCTTTTAGAGCATTAGCCTTTTTTTGATTAATTTGGAATTCCAGTATTAACATTTGGTTTATTCTTTTTTAAATAAGGAAAAAAATTCCTCAACAATCTCTATTGACTAAAGTTTCCAAAATAATGTTTACTTTCTCATCTTTGCAATTAAATTAAAAGTCACTACTAACACAAGCAATAGTCTGCCAATAAATGCAAACTACCTTGGCCTTTCCTGGGTCCTTCTAAGACAGCTGACTCCTAGAATAAATGACAGTAGCATTTTCAAAGCTGCTAAATTATTCCGATCCTACTGAAGCAGATACTGTCTGGCATGAAGGATCCTAGGACTGGTGAATCTGAACAGACAGGAGTAACTGAGTGAGCAGAATTCTCTGTTAAAACTGTGATAAAGAGCTTAAGATAAAAGGAGAGATTTATATTGAAATAGAAGCTTACAGTAGCAGATCAGTTTAATTTACTCCACCATGTAGTAAGCAAAAAGCGTGTAAAAGGTGGGTAGACAGATTTGACTTGTGGATCAATATTATGTTGATCTCTGGCCATAAAACAATTAATCTCTGCAGTGCAGGACAAAAGTAAAGAGGAATTTAATGTCGAATCAGTTAACCACAATCTGAAATAGAAAAAGCAGTATTGATAATGATGGTTAGCACAAGTTCCTCCTATTAACTGATACCATCCAGTGCATTCATCACAATGTATTAATTACACAGTGCAGTCAGCTTGATCACCTAGGCTAACATCATAGCAATCAATTGCAGCAGTGTCTCCACCATTCTGTTAAGAGCTATATTTCATTAGCTGATTCTGAACTTTTTAGAGAAAAATTTAATTTCAGCTATCTGCAATAAGCTCTCTTTATCAACACAGCTCACATTTTGGGGGGAACACAAATCTTTAGAAAATAAATGTAGACACAATACCATCATTATTTTAATACATGTGGAAATTCCATTTGGAAACCAGCTTTATTTGTCAGGTCTCCAGACAACAATCAGTAGACTTCAAGAGACACAAAGACATTCAGTGTTCTTAAAAAAGAAGAAAAAAAAAAGCATGCAAGGATTGATAGCACAGGGGATGATAGTAAAAAAGAGAAAAGGAAAGGAAATAGATAATTTAGTTCATCCAAGAACAGGATATTTTTTAAGGAACAGATACAGATACAATATGCATATTAAATTCATAATGGTGATGATTAAAAAAACACTATGCAATTGTACTAAAAGAATAACTGTTTGAAATTACAGGAATATTCCGAAGACTAACATTCTTGCTTCTGGGCATCCCCTCAAGTAGTTGAAAACTCATCCTTCATTTTGAAAAAGTCAGACCTTGTCAGTTCTCTCCTGATCGTTTGCAGTTTTACCATGAGCTGCTCACGTGAACAGTTCAAATATTTTTATTTTGTTCCTCATCAGGACCAACACTTCTCAGTTTTTCTCATGAAACAGGAGCAGCCAAACAGACACAATGACCATGTTAGACTGAGATTTATCCACGTAATTTCAGCCAGCTACCTGAGCTACCTAGTCAAGAAGTATCACTGAGGTTCCGATACCATCATGGGACCCAGCATTGCCTCCCCACACAGCCATAAATCAGACCCCATGCCATCAGCTCAGTGCAAGAGAGACCCACGCTAGAGACACATCCACTTAGGTGAATTTGGAACAGAACACCTTCCCTTTATCACAGCCACTGCTCTAAAACTAAGTCAGGTAACATCAAGACTCATGTGGTGGGACACCTCAGTAAATGTCTGCTCTGAAACTAGTCACTCAAGGCTCTCCCTGTAAACACATAGAAAAGGGTATTTTTTAAGGTTTGGTTCATCTGATCTATTTTAGTTTTCTAGAAGCTAAATCTCTGAAGCACCTGTTTCTCTCCACTGACTACAAAACAAGGTTCAATAGCCAGCTTAGGTGTAAGAAACTGTAAGAAATATGAATTTGGTCAGATAAATGCACTGCATCCTTCTTTCACTGGCTCTCCATGTGTCATCCTGTATCCTACTGCAACTTCTCAAAAAAGCATTCTTCCCTATCATGCACTTTTTTATTTTTTTAAGAACCAGTTATTTACTGGCAATCTCTGCTATTACTGATCCTTAACATCTCTTGAAATGAACAGGATAGAAAAAAATATTATTTCTGGAAGAGTTTTTGCATGAGTTAAATGTATTTGTTTTGAAACTGTTTCAGATACATCACTTATATCAGTCATTAGGAATTAATGAAATGTTCTTAACCCACTGTACCTTATTGTTTGCATCTATAATCTACCTTGAGGAAGAAACATGAACCAGAGCTACAAATACTTGAAATATCTAGTGGAAGACCAGCAGAAAGGAAAAAAAGACAACAGATAATGTAAGTACATAAAGGGGCAGTACTGTAAATTAGAAGTAATTTTTCAACGAAAGCCCTTTCAGTGTAAATATTCACACAACAAAGGCGCACTGCCTCAGCTATTAAAGAGGATATGTACATGTATGTAGATTCAATAGAGGAGGTAGAGAAAAAGAACTGTCGATCCTTCATCATGATCTGCCATTATTTACTGTACTAAAAATGAATTATGGCATTTTAAGATACTTACTGATATTGGCGAAACTCTTCCTGAATGAATCACTGCACTAGAAATCAGGGAAGAATTATTGGATCAAGATCACTGGTCCAAAAGCAGGTAAAACCCAAATTAGTAATTTCTAAACTGAAGCATATTGGTAAGCCAAAAAATTGATTACTCCTGAATGAATTACAACTTAAACTAAAGTAATGCTGCTGAGTACCTGCAAGACATGAATATTCTTAACTACATCTTGCTAGCACGGCAATATCACAACCCTATTCTCCCTTTAGAGACACAGCTCAGCTCTGCAGGGCATCTTTTTTCCCCAGGTGCCTCATAATGTCAAAGGAGGTGTCAAATATATAAGTACCTCTTCCAAAGTGCCAGAGGAAACATTACTAGGGTGTCTCTAGAGCCAAACAGTGATACCAGAGAAGTAACCAGGTTAACTCAGGCAGCTCTCAGCAGAGAGCAATGCCAAACAAACTCTTTTACACCAGCTCCTGGTGTATAGCCAGTGGTGATTAGCTCATCAGCATTTACAGGCTATGTAGGCTTTAAAACAGCTATACCCACACCTCTGCCAAAGGGCCTTGAGTCAGATGTACACAGGGAAAGCACAAAAAAGAAACAGACAAAGCAAACAGTTCAAATTCAAACCCACCCCCAACACTTCATTTTTAGACTAGATCTCATTGTTTATATTCCAGGTGTTTTCCTTTGTTGTCACAATGTGAGCTGGAGACATCAGAAAACACGTGGATGGTTCAAATGTTCAATAAAATTAAGTGATGGATGTAGACTTCTATTCTCTGAACTGTGTATCAAACTATTAAACATTTGAGGTTACCTTCTCTGCTGCTAGACAAGTAGTTCTACTTAATCCCAGAGAGTTGCACCCACTCAAACCCGTAAAACAATCTAACCTCCTTCAGTAATGAGTTTGCCTGAATATCACTCAGGTCAGAAGCACTTGTCTGTGTTTTCTTGGTTTCTACCTTCTAATGGCTGCACTTTGCCCTTTTTGCCAAGAGGGACTTAGCAAGTGAACCCAGAGCAAGATATTATTTTTGAGTATGAATAATGTTTATGTCCCATCAGTCCGGCAACACTTCCTCTTACACTAATGAGACATTAAAATCTGTGTTAGAGGATCACTAATCTTTCAGGAGGTTAACATGTAGCTCATTCAATTCTAACACTTTGATCGCAGAAGTGGGAATTTGGGAACATGTTTTATTAAAAAGAAAAGGAAACACATGGAAAGAGAAATGCATTGTCAAGACTTAGGAGTGCCTGTGTTATTTCAGATACTTATACTGGAATAAAAGCTTTCACTCTGACCCCATTTTTTCCACTGTTTTGCCCTGCAATGACATCAGCCTTCTGACATGATTATAGTCTTAAAAATGCACAGTACTGTGAGGTCAAGGATGGGGCAGAGAAGCAAACATTAATAGCAGTGGCCCACCTCGTAAGAGGCATCTGCTGTGCATCTTCCAGACAACAAGCATGGACAGAGAGAGGCCCCCTTTGGCACAATGGAGGTCACCAAGAGGTGCCCAGGAATGGGGGTTCACCAAAGGTCCAGGTCACCAAGTGATGCATGGTAGACATAGGTGCTGAAGCTGGTGCTCAGACTCCGTAACCTGAGTTTTAGCCACCAGGAAGAAAAATATCTCTAGTGCAAACATGAAACTCAGAGGGGTTATACAGTGCAGCAAGTGGAATGCATATGCTCTGAGCAATTATAACAGTATGCAGTTCAGAAACCAAATCCTCTGCAGAGATAAAGGTGGAATGTGCCCTTATTTTCAGCAGGAAAAAGAGGGGAGGTTTAGTTTCCTGCCCTCTCCTTGTGTTAATACCTGTTTGTGTCCTTGGTGACCTCAGCAGACATATTTATCAGCAGCCAGTGAAAAAATAGCCTCCATGTCACAGCATCCCACACAAAGTCATATGCACTAAAACCTCCTTTCTCAAATGCAATCATTCCTTCTTCATTTACATCTCATCCTTTGAGATGGATCTTTACGTTCTAATTCATCTATGAAACTCACTGGAATTATTCACAATATACAGGAGAGTGCAGGATACCCAGCTACACTGCACATAGTATAAGAAAATTGAAAATCAAATAGGCTTACCAACAGCTCTCTGCTCTCTACAGTAACCTGTCAGTGCCACTTCTCTGCAGCGACAGCAACAGGAAATGATGGGATGCTGACTGCTCTCTGCACTGCTGGGACCCAATAATATAGTATTTCCTTTGTGGTACCAGAGGAGCTACCTAGACCTCAGAGATGAATTCTCTAAGGAACTTGCAAAATATTACCAGCCTTTTTCTGAGACATTTGGAAAAGCATTGAAAAGATAATTGAGTGATCTCCTGCTGCCTGTATCTGATGCACAGTTTGGTGAGCTCTGCAGAGCTATGCTAAACAGAAGCATCTGTACATTTCCTGCTACTGCTATTCTAGTTTCGCTGTTTCACTGTAGCAACATAACAAAACACATACCAAACAGGAAAACTGACTGTGGATGTTATGGAGATTGCTTTATTTTATACTATATCCTCAAAAATTATCCCTTAGCAGATCACAGAGTTTTTTCAGTGGTCCAGTCACCACTCGAGGTTCTTTGTTTTCCAATAATGTATTCTGAATGTCAATTAGGAGTGTTCAAAATAGGAATAGTTTGGCTGGGTTGTGAGCACACTGTCTCAGTTCCCAAACAACCGGAGTTCAACTCATTGCAGGCACTCATAGGAAAAAATATGCATCTTTAACTTCTCAAAACTTTTATGGCACAGTGTCTTGGTTTGAAAGACAGGTGTCAACTAAGGAAGGCAGGAGCCTCCCTTGGAATGGAAAATGTAAACCCCTTCCTTCCGAATTGTTATAATTTTCAAATTAAGAGGCTCTCAGGCAAAGATATGGCAAAACGAATACCAGTTCTTTACTAGTATGTATAACAAGGCAAAACCAGCAACAACTGTGGCATTAACAACAGAACAGAACCAGGAACCCAGTGATGGCCTTCTCGGCCACAGGCACTTGCCCCTTCGGCGCAGTTCCGGTCACAGCCGGCAGGGGCGCTGGTGGCTCCCGGTGCGCAGGGCAGGTGCGATGATTCCCCCGCGGCTGCAGGGGGCGCTCCGGCGCGAGCCCGGGGGGCACGCGGTGATGGCGGGCGCGGACAGCAGGAAGGGATGGAGAAGGGCTTTCCTTTACGAGCCCCCAGGGCAGCCGATCCCGGTGGCCCCTCTGGATAGCAAAAGGAGCTGTAGCAGGAAACCTCCATAGCACAAACCGGGAGTGATGGCAGAGGGATGGCAGCCCAGCTCCAGAACACAGTAAAAGCTCGTCGGGCTTTTCTCACCAGTGCTGGCTGGTCCTTCGGATCCAGGCTGCAGAGAGTTGGGGCAGCCCCCTGGCAGGAAATGAGGGCGGTCCTGGGTCCCGGCAGGGCACTCACTGGCTCTGGGGTCCCCAACAGCAGAGCAGCAAAAGAAGCCCAGCTGGCAAGCTCAGTCATGGTGCCGAAGAAAAGAAAAAAAAAAAAAAAAAAAAAAAGTAGACAAAACCCATAGAAACAGGATCCCCGGTCAGAGATACCAGCCGTGCATATCCAGCCAAACTGCCCGCTGGAAGAGAGGGAGACTGCCTCTTGCCTTGCCCCTCGCCCTCAACTTGCCTCCAAAAGCCTCAGCTCAGCTTCCATTCATTGTGACAGCGCTGGAGCCAGGGAGGATTGGAGGTGGGGTGGGGAGAGCCACCACACTTGGGCACAAAGCAAAACAGATCAAAGACCTCAAAAATGGGATGGGATATTAAACCGTCCCCAAGACACACAGCCTGATTTATGCAGAAGGAAACCAAATCTCTTTATGTTGTAGAATAGAGAGGAAAAAGCATCAGTTCAAAAGCCACTCTATGCACTTCCTACATTGATATGGTAGAAAGAAACCTCTGTTCTGCTGCCGTCTCGTGGTTTCTAAAAGTAAGGAGAGGCAAAACACAAGAACAGCAAATAGATCAAAAGTCCCAGAAACTCATGAAGAAGGATGAGTAGATTTATCTCAGAGGAAAAAAGAAACAAGAGGTGTTAAAATAAAGCCATACAATCAAAGTGGGTTAAGATAGGGTGGATCACACTTTCTCCCTTGTAAACAATCCTGTGAAGACCAAGTCTTTCCTTGTCGTGCTCAGCATCACTTGCAAGAACAAACCAGGGCTTCGGAAACCCCTTTTGGTCCATGTGCAGGACATAGCAACAGCACACTGCTCTTGCCTCTGCCTCCAAGTAAAACCACGTCATTGTTTCTGCAAATGTCCTTGCAAAGGGCTATGGAATGAATACACATTAATATCCAGACTAGGCCCTGTCCAGTAGTTGCCCAGTTGCTCTGGCTGCATTATTTTGCTGTTAAACAGCTCTAGCGAATCTTTGAGAGTTGCCCTAAACAATGAAAAGAATTTTTAAAAAGCACCAGTAAAATAAACTAAACCCTCAACACTGAGCAGGTGAAAAGGATACTTTTTTACATATTTATTTTATAAGAGATAAACAAGACTACTTTGTAGGCAGAAACACCTCCTGTTTCTCAGTTTCTTCAGAAATATTTTCCACAAAGCAAGCAGGAATTTCAGCCATTTCTTATCAGTAACTGGAGCTGACTAAATCATTCAAAGAACATCTGTTTTAAAAATACCCTACATTATATTGTAGACTTCAGTGAAAAAATTATTTAAAAAATCACTTGCAACTGGATGTCTAAGAGATTATAAATCTGAGAAGCATACAAGGAGAGAGAACTGGCTGTGGTTTAATACTGTAGCTAATTTTGTCAAACCAGCTGCCCATTTTGTTTGACACGCAGTCTACTAGTTATTGAGTTACAGCTTCCTCAGTATTTATTGATAAGAATCAAATGATTATTTAAGTTCACTCTAACTGGCATTACTGTTGAAAGACTGTGATCTTCAGTGTGACTGAAACAATGATAAATTATTAAACCATTTGCTCCTTATTACATAAATGTTCAAATGCTATTTTTGCTCCTAGACTTCAAAAATTTGAGGAAAAGAAAGCCAAAAACCTTTAAAAATGGAGTCTAGAGAAGGGGTGAAAAAGGCAACCTAAGTGTAATCTGTCTAGAATATCTAGAATAAAGACAAATGCAGTGAGCTGGGAGCAGTTTATAGTGCATCTGCATGAACAGTTGGCATGAAGATGGCATAACAGTATCACTAGTCAAGTGATCTGACTGTGCAGACTGCCGCTAAGAAACTTTAACTACCAAGAGTACATTGGAACAAGAGTAGCTTCTGCTGAAATACAAGCATCAAATCCCTCTTTCTCCCCATGAAGAAAAAAGTCCTGATCCTTATATTACGTTTGATATGGTTTAGAGTGCCTATAGTAGTTTTTCTGTGATGCCAGCAAATGTGCTAAAGAAGACTCACAGCTGTTTCAAG
Source organism: Callaeas wilsoni (assembly GCA_013398955.1). Taxonomy (NCBI): domain Eukaryota; kingdom Metazoa; phylum Chordata; class Aves; order Passeriformes; family Callaeidae; genus Callaeas; species Callaeas wilsoni. Next base: position 36,093 of record VWPU01016563.1, on the reverse strand, counting down.
CCCAGCCACCTCGATTTACTAACCCACCTCACTTATTGAGACTATGGCAGAAGAGGCTGGCTCTGTATTTGATCTCTTGGCAGAAAATACTCCAGTTTACAAAAGGTCATTTGCTGTTTATCAGAAGCATATGACAAGCAAACTTGAGAGGCATGCGGTAAATGAGCAGTTGTTACATGTGAATTAAGTAAAACCAGAACAAGATATATAGTCACCTATTCCAACCTCTTCTATAGCACTTCCTATAATTCTGCTTTCCATTATTTACCTGAAATAAAGCATACAGACTGTCAATATCCAAAAAAGATTAAGAACTCACCACTCCCCATGATAGTTTGTACCAGCCACTCACCAGCTTTTTGGTCAGAAAAAACCTTTAAACAAAGCTGTCTTTCCCTCTCAAAAGCCTTTGGCTTTTACCTCTTCCCTGCATTGCTGATACACATTAAAGGTGTCTCCCTGTCACTGTTTCAAAACCACGAGTAACATTCTGTTGTCACCTGTTTAACTCCTGCAACCTGACTGAAATTGTAATTTAACAGTAAGCACAGGTGTTGGGTGTTACTCAAGAGCAAGCCTCAGGGAGGCAGGCAGGCAGACAGTCAAAGCTCTGGCCACACAAGCCATCAGGCATGTCTGAGGAAAGGAGCTCTGAAACCCTCAAAGTGTGACCCCCAGTGTCATAGGCTGTGCCTTCAGGAACCAACAGGCTACGTTCATCCTGGGGTTCCTTCCTGTACACTCCTGGATTTTGTTGAGGAACAACCATATAAGTTTCAATGTGTGATCACTCACTGGCTCACTATCAGAAACAGTACAAGATAAATATGGCTTTGGGCAACACTGCTACTTGGAAGTATGTATTTTGTCAAATTTTCCTGCTTTTCATGGAAAAGATACCAACAAGGTATCTGAAGAGATAACAGCAACTCTACTGGATTGCAGACAATCTTTGAAAATGCTGTACAGAGTTTGAACCCATCTACTTTCAAATTCATGATGTTTATGCCTTCTTCAATAATAATTATTCTCATAGTTCTCTAATATTCCTCCTAAAACATCTTTAAGTTATACTGGTTTTAAGTCTGGACACTCCAGGTACTTCATCCTACTGTAATTCTTATTTCTATGCTATTTATTAAAAATAATAACTATTTTCTTGAAATGCATTGAGAACAGATGTTTCTCGTTTAAAAAATGCAGCAAATAACTGCATTTGGTAGGGGGAGGGAAGCAGAGGGAAAGACCCACCTAAAGGCATAGGAAAGGGTGAAAAATGTTCATTTGTGTAGCAGTCTTAAACAGCACTTATGTGTTTTCAAACTTCTAGTCTTGACATGTTAAGATAGCAAATGTTAATGGGTTCAATTGCAGTCAATTTTTCAAATTCTTTTTGTGTTTTTTAAAGGAGTTGTCTATGTCAGGCAGAGTGGGTGTAGTCTGAAATATGTCTGAGCAAAAATAGCAGCACCATTAAATTCAATCTGAGATGCATTTAAAGGAACAAGATAAGGGGGTTTGATGCTTTTCTGTGTGGCTAGCAATATTTTGATAACACAGCTTGTCTTTTCATAAGAGGTATCATGATCTCTTAACAGGCGAAAATAGTCAAAGTCTCTTGCAGTCACTGAGGCAGGTGGATCTGATTCAGGAGATATATCACAGCTTTCCTCAACACAACCCAGGAACACGGTGTTGAACACATGCAGCTGACTGTGGAAATGGAAAAATCTTCCCTTGACCAAGGTAAAAGAAATATTTGTCATACTGTGTGTTCATTCCTAGTAAGAAAATAGCAGTCACTACATGAACAGCACACAAAAAGCCTGACATGAAGCCTTTTAAGAAGCAATATGAAAATTTCTGCTGTCATAAACAAGTTTCAGATCTCACCTAAAGTGCTTTTGAAGTCCTTGATGAGCCTCATCGCTGAAATTCTTACATAAAGAGAATGAATGTAGATTTTATAAACGTGTATAAAACAGCATAAGCTCTTCAAATTTTTTGCCAAAATTTCTGATTACTCTTTTGTAAAAATTACAGTGATCCCTTTCCAAAGTGCTTATGAAATACCAGAAATTCTGTCAGAGTCATCTGTAGACATATTCCAAAGAAAGTCACCACTGATGTAAACTGCAACTATACTGGTAAGACTGTCACTAGGAGCAGTCATTCTCCATACTCATGTGATTCCTGGACTCCTCAAAAGTCATCAATAAAGAGACATATAATGACATAATTCCCAAAGGTAAGTCATGTAGTACATCCTGTCCCTGGGCACAATTCTTTCTGCCTAAATCACTCCTGACCCAGGATTATTTACCCTGTTCTTAAATATCCTAGTTATGGAGATTTCACAGTATCCCCAAACAACCTATTTCAGTGTTCAGGCTCCTTCACCATTATAATAATTTTCTTTCTTCTGAACTAAATCTCCCATGTTCCTGTTTCTGCCAAATCATTTTCTTCTACACAAGTCTACTGTGACCATCTATTTCCAAGTGTTTGCTTCAATATGTGCCATGTTCAAGAGAAACACATTTCCCCTCTAATTTAACTACTCTTAACTAAAAGAATACACCTGATAGGGGATTCTCGATTTTTTTAAAAAATGTAGACAACTAGATGATAAACTAATTCAGGCTGCTGGACATTAATTACCATATATGGTTTACTGGACTAATTAACATGATATTCATATAATGGGTGTATTATCAATAACTTTTAGAAAAATCCAACATCTGCAAATATTTGAAGATACAGTTGAAGAATTTCCTTTCAGGAAAGGGGATGAAATTTTGCAATTTCAATGAGGATGAAGTGGGCAAGCTTCGATCCATTTCATGTCATCCCCTTTGCTTTTCTTGTTTTCACTTCATTTCAGAATATTCTCTCCTTTTTTTTAACATTTCATTTCTTCAGTTTCTTCTCTGTCTCTTTGTTTACCTTTCTCCCTTGGTTGTAGAGATTTCGACAGGAAAAATTTTGGCAAGTTTTGGTCCTTTTCACTGCACCTCACTTCATCTCACTACATTTGGTTGTAGTCACTCAGTTTGAAATTTACTGATTTTTTTCAATTGCATTTTTATTTGATGATATCTCCTTTCCAGAGTGTTTGTTCCACTTTGTCCTCCGATTTCATGATTTCACTCCCTTTTCTTTCAGGAAAAGGGAGTGAAATCCTGCAATTTCAATGAGGATCAAGTGGCAAGCTTCAGTCCACTTCCCTGCACTTCATGTCATCCCCTTCGCTTTTCTTGTTTTCACTTCGTTTTAGAGTTTTCTCTTTTTTTTACCCAGCATTTCACTTCTTCACTTTCTTCTCTGTCTCTTTGTTTACCTTTCTTCCCTGGTTTTAGGGATTACAACGGCAATAATTTGGGCAAGTTTTGGTCCTTTTCACTGCACCTCATTTCATCCCAGTACATTTGGTTGTAGTCGCTCAGTTTGAAATTTTCTGATTTTTTTCTATTGCATCTTTATTTGATGATATCTCCTTTCCAGAGTGCTTGTTCCACTTTGTCCTCCAATTTCAAGATTTCATTCCCTTTCCTGAAAGGAATGATTTTTGTTTTTCATGTCAGTAATTCACAGAGCTACTTCAGGCACATTACAGAGCTGTTAACACCAGAAAGCAAGGTGTTTTCTCCATTGTGATCTGATGTCCCTGAAATTCTGTGTCTGTGTGGCTTAGGATCAGTGTATGCCATGTCTGGTCCTGTCCTTTTCTGAGAATGGAGCTTTAAAAGCCAGAACAGGTGACAGTGCACCTGGACTCACTGGCCATGGGCAACCCCTTCCCAGGGCTCTACAGTACCTTACCTTGATGTCAATGGCATAAGAGAAGGCAGTGAATCTGTGGCTGTGTGTGTGGCAAAGGACACAGGCCCAGAGCCTTGTGTGAGCTGTGAGCCGCTGGCTCTGGAAGAGGAGAGGCTGCTGTCATCTGTCACTCCATGGGCAACTCCTGCCTGATGCACAGGCTCAGCCAGCCTGCACTCCCCTCCCTGTCCTCCTCCCTGTCCTCCTCCCTGCCCTCCTACCTGCCCTCCTCCCTGTCCTCCTGCCTGCCCTCTTGCCTCACCTGCCCCTTCCTCCCCTTTAGGCCAGCCTTTTCTGCAGGCGTCCTGGGCCCCTGTGTCACAGCAACCACCAGCATTCTCCCTGCTGTCACCGTATCAATGGAGGGGAGCCGTAGCCAGAGGGAATGCTCAGGCCTTGGCTGCCTGGAGAAAAAGGGCTGTAGCTCTTCATCCTTGTTAAATGCTGCAAGATGGATAAACCCCACAGCTCAGGCCCGTGGGGAAACGGCCAACATGAAGAGCTGCTGTCACTCCTGTCTCTGTGGACAGCCTCTTGAGCCGGTGCTGTGGTCACCTCACAGTAGTTTAGCACTAGCGATGACCCTTTATTCTCTAAATAGAGCATTTCATCTCACAAGTCATAATTATATGAATGGGTGTTCAATAATTTATTACAGAATTCCTATCCTTTGGTAAATCCTGAAAATGGAATGACTGCCATGTTGGTGATTACTGCACATGATGAATTATATTCAGTTGAAGAATGATGACAAAGTTATTCAGTTTGCAGCCCTATAAGTTGTTCCTTGGCAAGGTACTTCTGTCCTGATCCAAAGCTAGTGCACATATTTTCTTCTCTGGTCTTACTGTGATGATTGTCAAAACTATACAGATTTACAGACTTTATAATCACCTTCCAAGGTAAATCAGCACTAATTTTATTCACAAGGATAGAAAGGATCTTTAGGAACAGAAAGTTGAAAGTGTCTGCAAATTTGGGATGCCCAGCCTCAAAATCTTGAGGCCTGGTTTTACAGGTCTAGCACAATATTTATCATTCATCTTACACTGACTTTGTTTCTGTAACATCTGTGTACCACCAAAATCCTTGGGGATTGGTATTTGTCTCCTCTGACTACAGGAAAATACACTACTGACATATATAGAGATGCCTGTCTCTACAGATACGTAGACAATTGAGTCAATGGAGAGTGATCAGTACTTCTATGGCAGATGACCCCTCCGATTAAGATGAATAGCAACATTAAATGTTCCTGTTTCTCTCCACTGACTGTAACAAGAGTCTAACATGATCAGTCCTAAAGACAAAGGGTGCCTCTTCAGCATCACAGACTGGTAGTTGTGGAGCAAGTCCTCCAACTGCATGAACTTTGCTGCTTCCCAAAGCCTTGTTTCTGTACACTAATATTTTACACACTCGCACAAGATGGGGAAGTTCTGGATATCACCAGGGCTATTTATGCAGTCTGCATGGGACATTTATTGAATAATACATATAAACAGTAGCATCAAAAGCGTTTTTCCTTCTAATTTATTATTTCTTATTCTACCCTAACATGATTCAGGGTCTCAAACAGTAAAAAATTCTTCTGTACTCTGTTTATAGTTCCCATGGGTACTTGTACCATGTAGCAACACCCTTTATTAGGGATAAAATCTGAGCAGGAAGGGAACAAGTCAGGACTTTATTATGAACAGATTTCCTCTCTGCATAATTATGAAACAACAGCAACAAGGTGAATGCAAAGGTCAACCAAAATAAGCAATAGATTGCTTCTCAGACTTGCCAAATCTATTGTTCTCCCCTTACCATGCCCTCGTCTGAAGAGCAAGAGAACCTATTCCAGGTTTTTGAAGCCAAATTTTACTCAAAGAGATTTAACAGAAAAGAAAAGATGTGTTAGTGTTTTTTTCTAGTAGCTTTGGTCCCAGAAAATTTGACTTTTATTTTCCTATGATCGCTTTTCAAACACCACCATTTAGATTATCCAAATCCAAGTTTCTTAGATTGTCCTACACATGTCAACAAAAAGTGTTTTTTTCCGCATGTATGTAGAGTGTGTCATTCCCCAGGCACCAAGCGATTCAGTATCCCTTCTACCCTTTGCATGGCAAAAAATATGTTACTGTGCGTGGTGCAGGTCTTATCTGTTCCCACCTTTGCATATCTTGGCAGAGAGGTCCCTGCTGATTCTGCTTCCCTGCTGCTGGCATCCATCCCCTTGCACAAGAACATCAGCCTAGCAGTCATTGTCTGTAACCTCTGTCAAAAGGAAGTCTGATCCCAAACAGCTTTGAAGCTAAATACAAAGGACATTAAGAGATGGTGTGTGGGAAATGATATCACTCTCACTTTACAGAAGTCCACTTTTCCACTGTACCCTATTTGGCTGCAGTTTGAGATGGGTCACAAATATTTCTTGTCCTCTCACTCCCCACAGTTTTTCCTTCCCTTCAAGAAAAACATCATGTGGTATGAAACAGAAAAAGTATGTGACACCCATTAGGTGTCACAGCCTTCTGACCTGGAGTAAGCCATTTCCCAGCACTTCTGATTCAGATATTACTATTTAACTAATATACAACATCAGTAGACCAAAGCAGTCCTCTTCACCATAATTAAAAACACTTTGTGACCAGTTACTTGCAACTTATTTCAGGCAAGCTTACAAGGGAGTGTTGGCAGATCTATTTTGGTATTAGTCCTCAATATGGAGGACCTAACCCTGCACAGAATACCCCAAGAATCAAACCATGTGCCTGAGAGCATTGTCCAAACACTCAGACAGGCTGGGTGCTATGACCACTTCCCTGGGGAACCTGTTCAAGTGCTCAACTGCCCTCTGTGTGACAAACCTTTTCCCAATATCTAACCTAATTTCTGACTCAGCTTCATGCCATTTCCTCAAGTCTTGCCACTGGTCATGAGAGTGAAGAGATCAGTGCCTGTCCCGCTCTTCTTCCCCTCATGAGGAAGTTGTAGACTGCAATGAGGTTTCCTTTCAGTCTCCTCCAGGCTGAACAGACTAAGTGACCTCAGCTGTTCCTCATACAGCTTCCCCTCGAGGCCCTTCACCATCTATGTTGCCCTCCTTTGGACACTCTCTAATAGTTTAATGTCTTTCTTATATTGTGGCCCCCAGAACTGCCCTCAGCACTCAAGGTGAGGCTGCCCCAGTGCAGAGCAGAGAGGGACAATTCCCTCCCTTGCCCGGCTGGCGATGCTGTGCCTGATGCTCCCCAGGACAGGGTTGGCCCTCCTGGCTGCCAGGGCACTGCTAATGTTCAACTTGACCCCAGGTCCCTTTCCACGGCACTTTTCTCCAGCTTCTCACTCCCCAATCTATACACACATCCAGGGTTGCCCTGTCCAGGTGCAGAATCCAGCACTTTCCCTTTCTGAACTTCACGCAGTTGGTGATTCCCCGTTTTTCTAATGTGTCAAGGTCTCTCTGCAAGGCCTTTCTTCCTTTGAGGCAGTCAACAGCTCCTCCCTATTTAGTGTCATTGACAAACTTAGTATTCCTTCAAGCCCTGCATTCAGGTTGTTTATGAAAATGTTGAAGAGAACTGGGCTGAGAATGGAGCCCTACAAAACCCCACTAGTGCCTGGATGCCAGCCTGATATCACCTCATTTACTGTAACTCTTTGTGCCTGACCTGTGAGCCAGCTGCTCATGCATTACAGGAAATTAGGGTCATTCCTTTTTCATACCGTTGCCCCTCAGATGCATTTCCTTCTTTGTAGACCAATATAAGACAGTCCATGAAAAGCTTCTAGAAATAGAAATAATTAATAATTTCTACTTCCTTAGTATATAATTCCCTCTTACTCACTATTCCTCCCTATTCCCTAGTGACCTTTCACATCACTGCAGGACAGAAATATATAGGCACTCAGAAAGACTGTGTTCTTTCTCTATTTAACTTCTTTAGGCATACTTATATTCTCTTTCATTCAGTTTCTTGCTCTTTCCTGATGGAAGATTTGGACTTATTAAGGGAAAAACCAGGAAAAACTCAATTCTATTTCATTGCATTAGTAAGTGTCATCCAAAAATAATTTCATCTTTAACAATTAGTCTGTGCCCCTCCCTGAAATACTTCTGAAAGTTTTTCTCCTGGCTTTAATAGAAACAGTGCCCTGAAAAGCAGGCTGAGATAGATGGGGTTGTTCAGCCTGGAGAAATCTCCTAGGTGACCTTATTGTGGTCTTTCAAAATGTAAATGGGACTTATAAAAGAGATGGAGAGAGACTTTTTAACAGGGCCTGGAGTGACAGGACAAAGGGCAGGTTTTAAAGAATGTAGGTTTATAGTGGAGATAAGGGAGAAGTCTCCTATGATGATGGTGGTGAGACACTGGAACAGGCTGCTGAGAGAAGTTGTGGATGCCCCATCATTGCAAACATTAAAAGTCAGGTTGGGTGGGGCTTTGAGCAACCTGACCTAGTTGAAGTGTCTCTTCCTATGGCAAGGGGTTTGAACTAAGTTATCTGTGATAGTCCTCTCCAACCCAAACTATTCTATAAGTGTTAAGACATCAAATCTAGGACTCCATCACATATTTTATGGATGCACCTGTGCAATGCAAAGTACAGCATATCAGTGCAAACTTTGGCTGTCTGAGCACATCTCATCTGGAGACCTATTTATAAATTTTAGTACAAAAATTATACATAATGCTGTTTAGCTTCCCCTCAGAAGATGTAAATGTCACTACTGCCATGGTCAGCATAAATTTAGTCTTGAAGGTACTAAACAACATTTTGGAGAAAGCTGGTGCTTTCTCAGATTCTCAAATTAGTTTTTCTGCTCATCTCACTGTGAGAGTTTGACCTGGCAGAAGTAGGAGGTCTTGAGGACACATTCTGAACTAAATTTCACACAAAGTAGAAAAAAGTCCCAGAATATTTAAGGGAAAAATTAGAGATGTGCTTAACACAAAGATCTGGAAAACTGTTCATACTGTAATAACTCTTTCAGTAAAAAAATAAAACTCTGGCTCTTTTATTTATATTTGGCTTTTGTTACCACTATGGATATTCCAAGTCCTGCCCAGAATTTACCTGCCTATCTCAGACAACATGAAGCAGCTTCACTAAAGTATCTGGCTGAGTACCCCATTCAGGAATATCTCTAATCTAGACAGGTAAGACACTGTTACAATTCCCTCACATGGAGGAATAAACTGAAGCTGTTTTTACACAAGTTGGATGAATACAATAATCTAACAATCACTGAATAAACTATGTTGAGTAGTTCTTTAGCCATGTTTTGTGAAAGAAATTCATCACTTCATGTGATGAAATTTTTTAAGATTATAAGTCACTTTCTTCTAAATGAAGGTTTCCTAAGTCCTTGGGGAAGAGGAGCATAGTTTAAAGCAAATGTTTCTCTTTAGGGAGGAAAATCACATACTTGCTTTCCATAGGCAAGTTGCTGATCAGATATGGGCTTTTTCCAATCCTTTTCCACATCTGAGAATTTTTCTTCAATGGTCATCTATGATCTTGGCAACTAAAATTCATAACTAGTGGAATCATAGACTGAATAGGGACATGGGTTCACAACCCTTTAGAATTTTCCAGTCAGTTCTTCCCTCTGCCCAGAGATGGCAACAGTCTGTTTTTTCTCTGGGATAAAAATTATATCCATCTCAATTGTTCACGGTTGAAATTTAGTTTGATACTTACTGTGTTTCTCCTAGTGAAATGTTTGTTCCTCTGAAAGCTTGTCTTCCTTTAGATACATATATATAGATATATATGTATATACACAAAAGCTAGACAAATAAAAATATTCCTCATTCCCACAAACTTCTTACTAAGTGCTTTTCCCTCTTCTTGCTAGACAAATGAAACAAAGGCTTTATTACTCTACTCAGTGATCGTTTCAGATCATGGTTGTCAGCATGATTAATTTTCAAACTGACCCTGCACCAGGCTGTAATTTTGTTTCCTTAGAGTGCTGGTTTCTGCACAAAATGGACACTTTGGTATAAACAGGAATGCTCTTGTTCAGAATACTCTGTGGATTCAGCATGAGGGTGATCCATGAATTTAGACATTGATATAGTTTTATTTTCTCTTTTATCCCAAATAATTATCTTCTAAGTTCCAGGATGTGATCTGTTGATTTTGGTTTGGTGGTTTTTTTGTTTCTGTTGGTTGGTTGTTCTGTCATGTACTGAGTGCATTTTTCACTGATCTATCTTTCATAACCTCAAGTCTTACTTTTATAGCATTAATGGTCACCTCAGACGCCATCATTTTATACAGTAAAGTGAGTGTCTTTCCCCTCACATGTATCACTTCACATTTATGTGCCCTAAGCTTCGTCTTTCATTTTATTGCCCAGACAATATAATAAGCTCCCTATGTAGTTCTTCATAGTGATCTTTTTTTTTTTTTTTTTTTATTTTGAATAGATTCATATCATCAGCAGACTTTATGACCTCAGAGGTCACATTCTCCAGCTCATTTATGAATATGTTGTCTGGAGAACAAATGTATGCTGTACAGAGAAGAGCTCTTAGTGGAAGGTACTGTGAACCTTCAACACTTTGACTTTGGTGCAAAAGCATCCATCTGAGAATTTTGTAAAAGTGACTGTCAAATGCCAATGGGTGGAGGATTGCACAAGTTGACATTTGGACGTTCCCTATGGAGACAGCTGCACTAGGCTGCAGTGATACAGGCAAGAGAAAGGTTTTCCATTCAGGCACATCAGAGGAGGTAAGGAAATAGTAATTCCCAGATAACATGGGAAGGATTGCTCAATATGATGACTACATACAGCTTTTTTAATTGCTGTAGTTATAATTTGCTAGAGTGAGGAAGATGCTTTTGCCACTATTCAAAAGACCAGAGCCTTACGCATTGCTGTATCATTTCAGATATTTGTTTGAAAGTAGACTTCTCTATTCTTTGAACTGTTTTCATTGAGAATTAGCTTGGATTTGGTGGTTTTATTCTGCTATCCCATAGCTTTAAATCAAATAATACAAATCCGGAAGCAAAGAGCATATATCATATTGAAATAGAGTTACTGTTGGATAAATTATTGGATATATTATTTTAAAAGGGCATCTTCTTTATCATCAGAGAGATAAAATGTCTTTGGAAAAACATCAATTATGAGCTGAATGTACAATCCCAAAACAAAGCTGCAGCATCTAACTGGGCAAATATAAACTTTGTCTCTCTAAGCAAGACAGTAACGAAGAAGAAGGTGATTTTCCTTCTCTGTCTGGAGATGAATTAATTTAATTTAAAAGCATATGCTGAAAAGCGAAAGGTATCAGAGACAAGAACTTTACGCAATCCTGCATTAAACTAAAAGAAGAAACTCAGCATTTATGGAAAAAAACCCCTGAAAATTACAATAAGCAGAATCTGGGGGAAAAAAGAGAGAAACTCAGTGACTGGAAGTTTAAACAGTACAAAATCCAATCAAAACTAATACTGAGGCTTGAAGTGAAGTAATTGACTGTTGGGTCAAATGGACTGTATTACTTCATATATTTCAGTTGTGAGTTGGTATTTTCATACAACAATGATCTCACTGAAATAAGTTACATTCCTGTTATGCAAGCTGGTTTGTAGTTGATATTGCCTTTGTCATGCTTAGGGCTTCAAAACAGACAAAGATACAGACTCAGCTTCAGACACAGGAGTAACTGTGACTGAACTAATGTTTATGGATATGTAAAATTATACTGGATACACATGCTTTATAAAGCGTCAGGGTGTTCACAGATCCTTATTTTTACATCTCTGTGGCCAAACTGCAAAGTCATCTTAATACAATTGCTTTAAGCTCTCTATCCATTTCAATCACCTATTTGGTAAATATTTCCACATTAGAATGATCCTTCATACCATAATTTTAATATCTAATAATAATTTTATGCACAGTGTTAACTCTCTGGTACACTCCAAGTCAGAAATTTCTTGGGTATAACAAAGCAATCATTAGTGGGGTTTTATTCTGCTCTCAACTCAGGATCCAATATTTTTACCTTCTGAGCAGAAGGCAAGATACAGTTGTCGGTCTTAGTGTGATGACTTACCTAAACAATAACTGAGAGCTTCATATCTCATGATTCCTTAATTTTTCACTATTTCATAGACCTAACTAATCCTCTTCCTGATGGGTCAGTTTGTACCCAACAGTCCCAGAACCAACACTGCAGTATCTTTCCCAGACGATCTCATTTAAAAGACTTGTTCTACCAAACTACTTAATCATTGCAGCTTTAAATGCTTTGGTGCAGTTTCATAATTTCATAATTAGTCCATTAACTCTTGTGTCATATTATGTACTTCTCCAGTGAAAACTTTAATCCTAAGGGATTTTGGTATTTGTATTAATATAATGGAAGTAAGCACAATTTTGTCCTTGTCTTTAGAATTCCACTGAAAAGTGCCATTTGGGGATGAATTGATTAGTTTTAATCACAGACTTGGATTACTAAATAACATGTATCCAGCATAAACAATTATTTTGCTCCTTGGCTATTTTATGCTGGTCATGAATAATGAATAATTTTTCACTAAATAATATTTGTGGCACCAAAGGTAATGTATTTTTCACACACAGACAACAGCCCACATTTTTCATTGCTCTTATTAATACCTGCAGCAACTTTTCAGTTCTTACTTTTGCTTGTGAGTTTTAATGTATGTAATATCTACTGTGCTAGGTCCTCATGACTGCTCTCTTTTTGATCCCACAAAGTAATCCTACACATGATTAAAGCTGCATGCTTAATGCTTCAGGGCATCCAAGGGCTTTCTCTGTCACACTTATCACAGCACTACTTTTCCGTGGCTCCATTTTACTTGCAGGTCTAGGCATTACCAAACCACAGGTTTTTTTTCTATGTGCATTATTGGCTTTCCAGAGCTAGAACCAGTTGAGGTAAATTAGCTCAGCTCTACTTATTTCAGTGGAAAACTTCTTTTTATTGCCTAATCCATTCTTTCTTACTGTTAAAGCTTAGTAAGGCTATCTAGTGAAGAAGATCCCATATAGGAATTGATTCTCCAGCACAGTTATCAAAAACTAGGGAAATAAAACCCCAGCCACACAAAAGAACATTGGTAGACTCAAGCTGTTCAGAAAAACCATTTGTTACAGTTTGATTGTGTGTTATTCCCAGGTGACATTTATGAGCCTCGTGTTATTTTTTAATGTTTGTAATAATCCAACAGAAGGTGCACTTAAATTCCACACTGCATTTTAGATGACGTTGCTTTCCTGGGAAAATTGTACCATTCCTCATAGTTTACAAATATTTTTCTGATGTCTGACTTTTCCATTTTCTAGTTCTAAACTGATACCTGTGAACTTCGTGCCTTTTTTCTACCCACACAGTTTTTCTGCTTCTTTTCTGCACAGGATCACAAAACCAATGGTACAAAGATTATGGCACTGTTACTTATGCTTTGGGAAAGGATGCCAACTGTCAGAGTTAGTGATCAAACTCAAATATTCATTCAAATAGTCTTTTTTCCACCCACTCTGTAGAATCCAGGCTACCTAGGATATGATTCAGTAATGGGTGGTGTTGCGGTCACAGAAAGGCCTTTTTCCCTCTTCTTTGGATTTGAATTTCTCTCCTGAAATGTGTGTCCATTTTCCAGTGAATCCTACAAAGATATTCTTAAGGACAGCTAAACCCATGCCTTTCTCCTCTAAGTAAATGTAATTTTGGCTTGAAATATAAGAAAGTGAATGCTTGCTATGAAACATATAAATCACACTAATAAATAAGAAGCAGTTGAGAGGATACAAGAGAATTTGTCTATTTATCTATTGGTTTTTCAGGCCTGTGTACACAAAGTACCCTAAAAAAGAGTCTTTGAAATACTGAGATCCTCTAGCAGTAATTCCCAACAAGTTATGCCACTAATAATAATAAAAATGAAATCCAAAATATATATCACAATATGATTTCATGGGAATATATTGGTGTCTGAAAAAAAAAGCATTCAAGCTCAGTGTGCAACAATAATCAGAATGAAACTCCTATGTGATTTACCAGGAAGTAATTTACATGGATATTGTAATAACTTAGAATTGTTAGAGGGTTTCTGTTTTTATTATGAGAGTAAATCTGATTAAAGAAAGTAACTTTGTGATTTAAAACTGCTTAAAAATGACTGATTTGATGTTTTGCCCCAAAATTTGTACTGTGGGAGTGGTGTTTTAGTGAAGCATTAGGCATGAGGCTTGTTTTCTAGAGGTATTTGGTGCCATTTGAAATGCCCTCTGTATCCTGTTGGGCCTTCAGATGCTACTGCAGAAGGGAACAGACTTCTGCAAGTCCTGAGTGGTACCAATAAGCTGCAGTGAATTCTCTAGAACATTTCTAATCTTACATACATTTTAGATAACTGAATCATACTGTGCATGCTCCAAATAATTAAAAAGAATTGGTGTGACATCCAGAACAGCTTCTGCATCATTGCCATTTCTGTGCTGCCAAGCTGTTAAGAGTAGAGGTCAGTTGAGTGCTAAGGAGAGCCTCAGACCACTTCAACAAACTTCTCCCGCCTCTGTATCCCTGCCTACTCCCAGGCATATAGGAGAAATGCTGCAATGATTACTCTGTCAGTGGGGCAAGTTGCGGCTTTGAGAGCTAAAGAGTTGCACAAAGTACTCTGTAACACAGAGTCACAGAGTGGTTTGGGCTGGAAAGAACCCTAATGAACACCTAGTCCAACATACTTGCCATAGGCAGTGACATCTTTCACTGGATCATGCTGCTCAAAGCCTCCTACAACCTGACTTTCAACATTTCCAGTGGTGAGGCAGTGGTGAGGCATCCACCTCAGCAAGTCTCTCAGCAAACTGTTCCGGTGTCTCACCACCCTCACGGTAAAAAAAACAAAAAAAACAAAACAAAACAAAACAAAAAAATCTTCATTACATCCATTCTGAACCATCCTTCTTTTGTTTTAAAAACATTGCCCATTGTCCTGTCACTACAGGCCCTGTTAAAAAGTCTCCATTTTTCTTCTAAGACCTCTATAGATATGTAAGGACCACAATAAAATCCCCCCTGAAGCCTTCTCCAGGCTAAATAATCCCTGGACACATTACTCCAGGTGGTGTCTATGAGAAGAGAGATGGTGATTAAAATTCTGTACACGCTCTGTTCTTCCCTTTCTGCAGTAGCAGCCATGGAGGAGTTGTTCTGTAAAACACTTTCCACTACTTAAAAAACTTCTCTTTTGCCCTTTACGTGATAACTACTTCTTTCCTAAGAAATCTTGTTCTTTTGCTTGTAAAGGATGATAATTCAGAATTGGTCAAGTGATTAAATCCCCAACCACTTTATTTTCTAAGTCTTGTCTTGTCTTTTTATTTTAGAGGGAATAGTGTACCTTTTTAAATATAGCTAAGTCAGTGGATTAAATATTCTCAAGTCTTGTTGTACGAACACAGAGATTATTTGTTCTGATGCTGTGCTGGTTCTGTAGATCCTCTTAAGAGACGTTAAAGGCACCTCTAGTGGCCTGGGCTGCTTATGAGTACGGACTGTGGGAATGTCTGCTCTCTGGAAAGGGCTTCTAACTGAGTCAGGAGCCGAACATTTCAGCCCCCATTAAAGACATGTCTCTGGTCTTGCACAGGACAGGAACACAAAGCATCTGCTGAACCTTACTGTTAGAGGGATGGGATTAGTACCTGCATTTCTGCACTGGAATGTTTAAACTTCATGCAGCCTTGGGGAGGTATCCAAGACTTCCATAATTTGATCGTTAATATTTCCATATATCAGTTCCACCTGAAAAATACTCAGGTTGTTCTCTTAGAAACCCCATGTTCCAAAGTTGTACATGAGGTACAATAGTGACCTGATGAAATTCATGAAAAAAGATAACAGAGATGGATTTTTCCCTCTCATAGCAGTAAGGCAGCCCAAAAACTTGGATTTTGACAGTGGTATCAATCAACCACAAAAAAAATGGAAGTTATCACTTTTTATCACATAGCAAATTTTGTAAAAAATCTATAGGAAGACTAAAATGAAAAATAGCAGAGAGATACACTTGGCACATCTAAAAGAGCACCTGGTAGATTTTCAGGGAAATTTGGAATTGGCTTAGCTCTTTGAAAATCATCCATTTTTAGTCACTGCATCTTTTTTTTTTTTTTTAATAGCACTTGAAATATGTTTTCAATACCTTCACATTCCTCAAGATAATTATGTTTCACATAACATATATCCAAAAAATAGAAAATAATTATTTATACGTATTTTTAACACTTTTCTTAGTAGCAGCTGTGTACTTTTTTTTCATTTATTTTCTCCCTCAATTGTTTTCTGGATGGTTGTTTTTTTGGTTTTTTGTGGGGTTTTTTTGGTGGGTTGGGGGGGTTTGTTGGTCTACACCCTTGGTGTTACAATATGCTGAGAAGCTGGGGCACAGAGCAAAGCTCTTTTAAAAGCTTTCAGTAAGATTTCCCTCTCTACTACTTCTGTGGCTCATCAGCATTCCCATTCCACAAAATAATTAAGTGGGTGCTTATACTTAGGCTTGTAAAGTGGTTCAATTTGAAGATGGATGCTGCAAGGTTTAAAATAAGGCTCAAGACATTTTTCAGACTCAGGGCCTCATTATTTTCCTTATATCTGAAGCTTGCTGTATCAAAGGGCCACAGAAAATCATCCAGCTGTAATGTATCATGCCTGAGAATACAGGCATGGAAAAGTCTGTAAATAATGGCAAAGCTTTCCTTTAGTCAAACTAGTACAGCTGGAAAAGCAGGAAAGATGAAGAAAGGCCTTTACATAGAGCCTTTTACAATTTTATGGCTTTCTAGTGCTGCAGGATTTCTGCCTCCCTTGAGTGGATATGTGTTGAAAGCCCTAAGGTGACTTAGACATCACCTACTGGAATGCAAGCTACTACAGCTGAGCAATATGTATGAACTTCTTCTACAAACTATGTATGGCTTTTCTTTGCTATACAGAAAGTTCAACTAAAAATGCTTTATATGTGAAATTGTCTTATGCATCTTGTATAATTTGTACAGCTCTGAATGCCATTTAGCATTCAATGATTAGGTACTTTGCAATTTAGGTAATTTGTAGTCTCTTAAAGAGTGAAAAAATAGAATTTTCTATCTTTCCTATTTTATTTTGTATCAAATAAAGTAAATTTTGCCATGTCTAACCTTTGTCAGTGTCTTCCTGCTGTCATCCATAAAGCAAAGAAAACCATGGGACAGATCCATATTCTCTGGCAATGATTAACAAATCATTGCACAAAAGACTGAAAAATACCCCCAATAACTAAAAAGTCACAATAAACTCTGGCAGCAAGATGAACTTTGGAAAAATCCCATTTACTTATGCCCTAGGAACTCATACTGAAACTCATATTTATATTTCATTTGCTTTGACTTCTAGGAAATCATCTATGTGTTGAATCTCAAGTACAAGAGAATACTACAGAGAAATATACTAGAGATTAGATAGTACAAGAAATATTATTAAAGTGCATATTTTTAGGGCTTTATATGATATACAGGCAACTTCATAAACAAATGTTGAATGCAGAGGACTAGAATTTAAGTCTGATAGGTACTTGACACAGCTCTTCCACTGATGTGCCTCATCATCAATTTAGCACCTTTGAACTTGCATGTACCGGTCTTTAAAATAGCTGCCCAAAGTCTGCCATACTCATGGGGCCCTCAGAATTTTATAAATAATATTTGCAAAGTAGATTCCTGTCTTAGTATTGGAAGTCTTTGATAGATTGATGTGGCTTGATTAGGAAAGATACTGGAGGACACAAGGGTAGGAATTAGGTGCCCAATTACTTTCTAAAATCTGTCCCTTGCACTATATGCACTATATGCACTATATGCACTATATGCGTATTTAAATGTAGATGCTTCTATAGTGACTGAGACTGGGACAGTGATTGTTATACCAAGTGTGACAATGTAATTTGCCAGAAAAATTAGTCGTGCTAAACTGCACTGAAGGATGGAGTAAGGAACCTCTACTTCATGAACAGCAATTAATTTTTATTTTCTTCCATTGTTCTACTTTTAATTATACAACCAATCTGATACTAAATCTGAGCTACTTCTAATTAGGAATATTTTCTGAAAGACCAGTTCCAACCACTAGCTTTTTTATCCCATTTCACAGCAGGAACTAATTTTATATAATAATTCAGTCTAACAGATCTTTTGCAGTCCTTTTCCACAATATTTTGGACACTTATCCTATCTTCAGAGAATTTTCATTTCAGTTTTGCATACTAATAACAGATTAATTGATTAATTGAATCAACTATTTTTGAATCAAAAGAGAACCAAATTCCTCACCCTTTAAAATCTTGACTGGAAAGCAAAGTGCAGAGTAAATTTCTTGATGGAAAATAATGTAAAAGCTATGCTGTGAGAAATAAATAACACTAAATGCTCAGGGGGTCTTACAGAGCTTGCAATAAAAGTCTCTTTCTATGCTGGCTTGAGATGATGTTATACATTAAACTTCATGGTGGATCACACTGCTTCTCTGTGACTTACCAGTCAAGAATCACAAAAGCACGGATTCACTTAGGCTGGAAAAGACCACTAAGACCATCCAGTCCAACTGTTAACCAAGCACTGCCGAGTTCTCCACTAAACCATCTCCCCAGTGCCACATCCAACATGGCCCTGAAAACTTCCAGGCATGGGGCATCTACAGGTTCTCTGGACAACTTGTTCCAGTGCCTCACCACCTTCACAGTAAAGAATTTCTTCTAATATCTAATTTTATCTTGACCTCTTTCAGTTTAAAGCTATTTCCCTACGTCCTATCACTACATATCCTTTTAAAAATCTCTCTCCAGCTTCCATCTAGTCATCTTTAGGTACTAGAAGGCTGCTGTATGCGTTCTCATGAATCATCCAGTATTTCTGTTTCCTCTTGAATTCTTAGCTTCAGTACATTTTGTAGCCATGAGTTATACTGGTAGTTCGCTTGCTTATCTGCTTTTCTTGTTAATGTCAGCTTTACTCATGTTCACGTGTCTGCAGCTACATTTACTTCAACATCTCTTGAAGTCCTGTAAGTCTGGAGTTGAACTCTGAAAATTCTCCCCAGAGTATGAGATTAAGTTGGGGAAAGAATAAATTATGCACAAAAGCATTCTATTCTTCTCCTGTACATAATAATGCTAGCATGAGAGAAAAATTAGCTTATTAATGTCATATGAAGTCTAAGAGTTTTAAGAGATAGTCCAATCTGGTATCACATTCTATACCTCTTTTATGCTGAAGAAATGGTGTTCTCTGATGTAATGCTGCCAGTCTGCCCTTTCCAATTTCTGTTACAGCCAGACTAATTTTTATGTATCTCATGCCCTTTGGGTCTAAAATCTGCTTAGTAGTACTTAGAAGCCAAGTTTCTAGGTGCCTTTGAAATGTTAGAGAAGAGAAAGCCAGAAAGATTGTCCGGGGTTCCATTTACCTTGTATCTATTTTAAAAGCACATTAAATCAAGAGCTTAAAACACCCTTGCTAATTACTACTTGCTATAGTTAATCATAGGACAAGATGGCAAAATAGCCTACTGAATCATTTGGATAGACTGCACAAGGATTTGATCTTCTGTGGTACTATGTCTTGAATTTCAAGTTGATCAGAAAATTCAAATCCATGATCTAAATCAGCTAAACAGTGCAGCCTTTGGGTTCAGGGCTAATACCTGTATACATAGGATAATGATGTCCTGCCTTCTAAGAATTTTTTGAACACTAGATGGCAAGTATAAGTTGCTTCATTTATAGGACAGAAAGCCAAATATCTAAAATATTACTATGGGATATGGTATCTACCTTGTCCTTGTGAGCAGATAGAATGAGGACTGACTAAAAATTCCACTCACCCTTGTAAATGGTAAATCAGTACCTTCGAAGAATTTTGTTCTCTCCTGCATGCATATTAGTCCTGTGACGCCACTGCAAAGGTGGGCGAGAAACATGAAAACGGCCAGACACGTTCTGCTGGAGTGGATCTGTTGTCACTGTAGATAACAGTGCCTTTGGATGCACTTTGCAATGCAGGAGGTACTAGACATTTTCCTACTGTGTACAGCAGCTGGCTTACCCTAATCCTGGCCTTTGCAGCACTCCTCATGAATAACATGGGCAATTAGGGAATCTGCTTTCAAAGAACAGTGTACACAGAAACCCTGTTTTCCAGTTCTTCTGTAAAACAATGGCAAGTTATAATTAATAATGTATAACAGAGGTATTATGGAGACGAACATATTTTGAAAATTGCTCAGATACTATTTTAGATGGGGTAATTGCATCAGTTCCACAGAGTATATTACACATTGTATTAAAGACATGATAATTCATTATTATTTTTAGTACTACTTAAAAAACCCATACACAATTACAAGGTGTTATCCGTATTTGCATAATGATACAAAAGGAAATCTAATGCTCCAGAAATGCATCCAAATGATGTAATCTCTAAAGCATCCAGGTAACAATCCTTATACTTGCTGGAATCAGATCTCAAACTTCTATATGCATGTTCTCCAGTATTTACAACTTTAAAGCCATAGATATGAAAATCATAATCTTGCTTACAAAAAGAACGTAACAAACTGTCTTTTTTTCTCACTCACTCAAATAGCCAGGGTCCGGCTGGGTTCATCCATGAAAACTTTTCCATATGCAAAAAACATTGGGTCTTAGAGTAGTAAAAAATGAATCGCTGATGATGTCATGAGCTGAACACAGGAGAGGATGGCTACAAGGTCTTCATTAAGTTGGTGATAGGCATCTAGCTGATAATAAATCCAAAAGAAGAAAGTTCGTGAAGCCCTCTTCTCCAGCAAATACTTAATTTATCAATGTCAACCTGACACACAGCCTACTAATCATATTAGTTCAACTGACTGAATTAGCCACACATTTTTGGCTAAGGGAATGATAACGCACTGTGCTGAATAAGGGTGCTCTATTATCCAAGGTTTAATGGTCTGAAATGAGAAATGGTTTGGTTGGAATTTGGACTAAAAACTAAAAGAATATGTTTCAAGGATATCGGTTACATGTGATTTTCTCTTGGCCCACAATTAAACTGAATTTTATATTTTTTTCCTCTGTAGATTCCTGCTGAAAATTCACAGCAAGATACCAAGGAACTAGTTTTCTTCAATGTTATCTAGAGCAGAGCTCCTTTTGCAATAGATGACACATGAAGAAAGAGCTGGACCATGTTAAAAAAATCAAATATAAACAACACAGGAATTTTATTTTGTTTAGGAATAGCTTCTTTCCTTTAATCAAAAAGAAGTGATATATATTATGAACTTTGAAGTCATATACATTATGAGCCTTATAATCAAGATGGAAACACACTGATCTTGGTACAAAACCAAGATGATTTTCCATTACATTAAAGCTCATTATAAAGTTATCTCTTTTAAAACATGTTTTACAGAAATCATAGAATTTTTTAGGTTGGAAAAGATCTCTAAGATCATCAAGTTTAACCCAGCACTGCCAAATCCTCCACTGTCCCTGTGTGCCACATCTACATATCTTTCAAATACCTCCAGGGATGGTGACTTCACCACTGCTGTGGGGAGCCTGTTCTAGTGCTTGGCAACCCATTTGTTGAGGATTTTTTTTCCTAATATCGAATTTAAACCTCCCCTGGCAAAATTTGAGGCCATTTCCTCATGTCCTGCCACCTGTTACCTAGGAGAAGACTGATGCACATCCCACTGAAAACTCCATCCAGCTCCATAGACTTACGCGTGTCTAAGGGGTGTAGCGGTTGCTGACCATTTCCCCCTGGGTTATATGGACTTCACCTGTCTTCCAGCTCAGAGGATTGGGTACCTGGGAAACAACTGATCTTAGTATTACAGACTGAGGCAAAGAAGGCATTAAGTACCTTAGCCTTTTTCTCAGCCTTTGTTGCTATGTGTTCCCCTGAATGCAATAAAGGATGCAGATTCTCCTTGGCCCTTCTTTTTTTGCTGGTGTGTTTGAAAAAGCATTCTTTGTTGTTTTTTATGGCAGTAGAGAGATTAAGTTCGAGTTGGGCTTTTGCTCTTCCAATTTTCCACTTTGTAACCTCACAACATCCTCATAGTCCCTGTGAGTTGCCTGCCCCTTTTTCCAAAGTGTTTCATAAACTCTCCTTTTTCTTCCTGAGTTTCAGATAAAGCTCTCTGTTTAGCCAGCCCCTCTGGCTTATCTTTTGGCACATGGGGACAGCCTTCCTCTGTGGCTTTTAGATCTTCTAGAAGAATATCCAGCCTTCCTGCACTACTTTGCCCTTCAGGTCTGCCTCCCAAGGGACTCTATCAACTGAACTTATAAAAAGTCTATGCCCTATCACACCAGGGCACATGGGGTGGTAGAGCAGTCACAGAGGAACAGCCTCATGAGAAATCTATATGGGAACATGATGAGAGCACAGTGTTCTGATTATGTATCACATCCTTTTCTTTAATGAATCAAATATAATGCGGAAAATACAAAGTAAAATGCTGACAAAAAAAAATTAAGGCGATGAAAATAAATTCACCAAAGCATTAAATCAGAATAAAACGAATGAAACCTTTAAATGTCATTTTAGTAGCTATATGCAAAAATGGTCTTAACCAAAAAGAGTAGAGAAACTATTAGAAAGGCCAAGCATGGGGATCTCTATATTTGGAAAGTTTGCCCTTTGTACCTTTTACGTTGTAAATTAGAGGGAAGAATGGGCAACACTCAAAGGCTAAAAATACGGTCTCTCAGCACAAAAAGAGCAAAAGGATAAAGAGAATGCAAAAGATGACAGCATTTGGATAAAAGCCAGTCATATAAAGATATCAGCACAGAATAATAGAGGAGACTGGCACACATCCCAAATCAATTATAGAACATTAGTGCAGCATAGGCCAATATACTTGCCTTCAGAAAGCCTAAGATGTGCATAACAAAGTTCAAGTATAGCTACAAAAATGGAAAGAAAATGTGAATTTTAGAGATAGAAGGAAAATGAAGGTGATTTAATTATAAACCAAAGGAAGGCACAAATGTATTATTATTTCACTACACCTGTTTGTCACCTGTGTATGAACTACACAGGGTCTGAATTTACTGATTACAAACTCTACCTAAGGCAGTAATTCAGTGGGTATGGAACATATTGACACACCTCATCCTGTTACCAGGTAGATTGTCACTTGATGTTCAGTACTTCCGAAAAGATACAAATTGTGTAAGCTCCCAAAAGCTTAATTTACTCAAAATGTGAGATATTCTTACCAAACTAAGCATGTCTACCACGATGGATTTCCATTTTTAAAATTAGTAATGTTTTATGGAGACTAACAAAAAACTTCAAATAAACTACTGATTGTGAATCAGTACTGCTTGAAAATAAGCCCAAGGCTGTTTCCATCACTCCCTCAGAAAGGGAAAATGATCACCTTGGGTATCTTAAAACTCAGGGTGAAGGTAAAGTAACACATAAATGCTGCGCAGGGTAGTTCAACATACATTAATAATTGGCTACTGGGGTTACAACTAACAATTACTTACTTGGACTACAGCTCACAGCTGTCAATCACATTGAGACTGTGTCTGAAAATACCTACTGGAAGTCAAGCATTAAAATCACCTACTGTTCAACTTTTATGAATAGCGAACTAACATTGCCGATTTACTTCTTTAAACTATAGCTCCTTCCTCTGCATTTACGTATTGAATTCCAGGCTAAGAATGCTCATCTTCCTTGGATTAATTTTTTCTTTGTGTTTCTCAAATGCCTAATATAAGATCAATCCTTCTAATTTTCATCTAAATCTCTGTTTATACTATTTAAAGTGTAACAGACTTTGAAGGGCATTTTCAGACAAATAGAAAATTGCCCCTTCCACCTAACTTGCTTTTTCTTCTGTGTGTTCAGCAACAGAATTTAGAAGAACGCATTGTTATTGCTTCTGTAGAGAGTTATTATCCTTATTTTGTTATGAATATGCTAAGAAAATTTGACATAAAAATAGTCAGACTGTAAATCATAGACTGGTTACCTGCCTCACTGTCACGAAGCTATGTTACTAGAACTGAGGTCCTTTTCATTACTGACTAGATCCAATGAGGAACATAAAATAGGACCATTCTCATGCAAATATGTGTGTGTTTGTGAAGGTGTGTACAGTGAATTACTCCAAAAAACAGTAAACAACCAGTACTGTGTGAAGAGGTAAAAGTGTCAGCTATAACAATACAGTAAAAATAGGCACGTAACTTCCAATAAAAAATCTTACGCAAACAATACTCTCTTCAATTACTTAAATACATTCCTTTTCTATTAAAACGGTCAGATTTGATCAGAAAACATTGTTTGAATGCTTTTGTAAAATCTCCTGTAAGCCTCTTCTATCTCTTTTAATCCAAGAAAGAGAACAATCATTTTTCCTTTTAATAGTTGTTCTTTCCAGATCTCAGTGACTCAGCTGATTTTGTTCCAGATTAGTTTACTTTGACACCTGACTGAAGACCAGAGCTGCAGATTCTGTAGTCCTGAAGTTTTAAGCAGGGATATTACTTTCATAGGTATATATCAGTAGATGTCTTTGTTGGAGTTTTTGCTTGGTTTCTTAGATCTGCACCAGCACCATGATGTGCTCAGCCTAAAACAGCTGTCTGCATATAGCATCATTATGTGACTTTTTGTCATGAAGATTTGCATAGGGTAAATTCAGATATCAGATTGATAAATATAATTCATTCCCACCTCCAGTGACTTTTGATATAAGGTAGCTGCCAGTATAGCCACACAAACAGCAGTTCTCAAAAAAATCTTGGTTACTCAATGAGTAGTCCCATGGTCCTTACTTAAAGTGTGGATAGAGAATGGTAGTAATGCAAATACATCTAATAATGTGCTGAATTGGTCAGTGTTAACAGGATGACTAAAAAGTTCATGGTCCATTTCTCCTCTTCCTTCCCAAGTAAATATGCAACTGCAATAGAGATACAATTTTAATGCCTGAATATCTACTGTGGCTGAAGATTATACACTCTTCTGAAAATCAGATTTCCAAAATTAGTAGGCAGTTTTGGGTTTGACCTTTATTTTAAGGTCAAAATCAGTTTTCTGGTGTCCTGTGGTAAGCTAAATCAAGTCAGGCTCAGAACTGATGCCTCCAAAGCCCGTTTAAAGTATGTTAGATGTTTATGCCCTGCCTAGGAAGGCCACAAACTCTCATACACTGTTCAGTGGGTTCATAATGGCTACTAAGGAGCTCATACGGCCTACCCCTGCTTCAAGTCAGTTTTCACTGCAACGCAGCCAGAGCGACCCTACAGCAGAGCCTCTAATGCCTGATCTTACTGACTTCCCCCATCCAGGGCAGCTTCTAAGCAAGCAAAGTGTAGATGAAAGAAACTTAGGAAGGAAGTACAATGGCAGCTAATGCTGTTTGGTGAGATCGAAAGACTTTTTGTTGCTCATAAAATATCCACAAGACTTACACCAGGAAAACACATGAAAGGTGCCTTGTAAGTTTAACATAAACTGTGTCTGAGGAACTGTGAATCAAGCAGTACTATCACCTCCTGCCAGACACTGTAATCCCTGAGCTGTTTTAAGTGATCATATCACACAGTTTTCAGGGCTTAGTCAAGGTCCCTTTCCTTTTAGACAAGCCTGTAACATCAGCATGCAAAGTCATTGTCCACATGCAGTGGGACAGTGCAGCCTTGCCACGAAGAAAGAGAGAGAAAACTTTGTAAAGAATCTTAGCCTAATGAGTTAAACACTGACTTGTACTTCCATTTGTTACCTGATAATTTTGTGCCGTGTGACATGGGACAAATAATTGCAGTCGATGTTTTCCCTGTTTCTACAGTGTGAATGTTAACAAACATCTAGATAGCTTCCAGCGAAAGGCTCTGATGACTGGGCCATTTTTGTGAAAACTCTTGAAAATGAAATGTCCTTACTAACTCCAGAGGAATGGTGAACAAGGTACTAGAGCTGAGACATGCACAGGATTACAGGGCTGCCCTGCAAGCTCTGTTGCATGCCACAGGACTGAGAAATGATGAAAGTTTCTCAGGGAGAGCTGGTAAAATTACCTATTATCAATTTGCTCTCCTATCCTCCTGTTCAACTCTCTTTTAAAACTTTAACTGTTTGAACTGAAAAGCAACATTCCAAGTGTCTGCCTCAGGCTGATGTCCTTTCATTCCAACTGAAGAACTATTATACTGCTATTAAGATTGCCATGCCAAACTTTCAAAAGACATTCTGTGCAACCTTAGTTTGGTCCCTTGTGCATAGCTATTATGAAGACAACTAACAAATAACATGATCAGAGACTATTTTTTCTTATAGTCTCTGCCTCATTCAGTGCCCAAAATGGAGGTCAGGACAGAAGGCAGGATTCACCTGCACTGCCTTCAGGTATCTGCAGCCCTGATGTCTACAGCTGAAGTAGTCAGTTTGTGTTTCCCTTAGTTTCACTGGAAGGAAAAAAAAAAAAAAAAAGGTACTTCCAGTGTGCAACTCAGCTTGTTCTAATTTTGTTTGGCAGATCATATACCAGATATTTAATTTGGGTGCTACAGTGTATAGTGAAGTACATCATCATCCCTTTTCTCAAATGGGATTGGGGTGCAGAAAGATAAACAGTTTCCATAAGTTCTAGACACTAAGATTTATAATGCTTGGTATTATATAGCACTACACATATTCAAGAAACAACTAACAACAACTATTAACTTCAAATATACTTATGCATGCTCTGAACTTCTTCTAATGAGACTCTACTGTCTCCAGCTGGGCATCCAGAAAATGAGAAATATAGAGCTGAAGACCAGCTGTGAGAAATCTGGTTTGTGTCATCTGTGTAACAACACACAGGTGGATGTAGAAACCCTTCCACGTCACTCAACTGCCTCAGGGATTCAGTTTTCTCTTCCATCCACCTCCTGCCCCACTCACTTCATAACTTTAAGCACTGCAACAAATGAAGTAAAGGTTACAGACTATCTCCCTTTGTAGTGCAAAGCCATGATTTATGTCCTTCATTAGGTATATTTAATCCTCTGAAAAAAGTATTTTTCACATGTAGTAATTGCAACATATGCCTTACATATGCAAAAAGGAGGCTGAATTAAATTTCATAAAGTGTTTTATTTCAGAAATGTTCTAATTCATGACTGGTAACTTAGGTTTTCTTAAGTTAGACATCTAAGTCTGTGCTAATCATCCATATTTGTCTTACTGGGCAAAAAGAAAGCCATTGGAGGTGGGGGAAGGGCAAGGGGAGCTAAACACTTCCTAAGTTAATTATGAAAATGGCATGTTAGATCAAGCACCCTCTGGTGGCACTGCTTCTCTCTCAAACTGTAAACAGAATATACCAAGTCTATGTCAGATTTAGCCCTCAAAGTTTTGTTTACCCTTCTAAGTTTTGTTTTTTAAATCCGTGTTTAGAGCAGATTATTCCGATATTTGTTTATTGAGTACATCAGTACTTTAAAATGTCCACAATTGCTGTAGGTGTGCACAAACCTTTCTTTTCCTTGTCTTTTTCTACTGCATGTTTTTATCTTGTTCTGCCATTCCAGAGGTCTCTGGAGAGGCCTTGGTATTTAATTTAATACTTCTGAATTAAAATCGAGCTCAATAAATGACAAAATATATTTTACTGTACATGCTACTTCCTAGGAATGCATCAAATTAGTATGCCTTGTTGGGTTCTCCCCCAGGAGACTGATTTAGTCTAATGATAGTGCAAGGTCATTAGCACAGTATCAGCATAAATTCTGCTTAACCAATGCCAGGTGGTTAACCAGTTAGCGTTAATGTGTTGTGTGCATAAAACTGTGAACTCAACTCCTCTGTATGACAATGTGATCTCAAGAAAGATTTGGGCAGTCTGAATGTATTCCCACTAATCTGGAACCAGAGATAAGTCATTCTCACCAGTGAAGACTCTCATTGCCATCAAAAGCAGATTCAAAATATTTTTCCTTAGCAAGCTGATTTAAAAACAGCATATATTTTAAAGAAATTCTTAAGTATGCTTTATATGCTTTCTCCAATATTTATAAATCAATTCCATTTGAAAATCCGGTAGCCTGTATATTTTTTAATCAGTTGTATATGAGTTCTATTTTTATTATGACCTATGACAATCTTTGTTTTAAGAAAAACAACAAACTGTAAGTGCAGAGTACATTTTAGAACAACAAGGGTGATTGGAAGGCTCTGCATGTGGATCAGGGCAATGCCCAGTATCAATATGGACTGGAGGAAGGAATGGATTGAGAGCAACCCGGGGAAGAAGGACTTGGGGATATCAGTGGATGAAAAAACGGACATGACCTATCAATGTGCGCTCATGTCCCAAAAAGCCAGTAATATCCTTGGCTGCATCGAAAGAAGTGTGGCCAGCAAGGTAAGGGAGGTGATTCCCCCCCTCAATTCCCCCTTTGCGAGACCCCACCTGAAGCGCTGCATCCAGCTCTGGAGGCCCCAATGCAAGAAAGACAGCAACCTGTTAGAGCACATCCAGAGATGGACCCTGAAAATGGTCCAAGGGCTGGTATACCTCTCCTATGGACAAAGGCTGACAGAGCTGGCATTATTCACCCTGGAAAAGTCTCAGGGAGGACATTATTGACTTCCTTTAAAATCCAAACGGGGCTTATAGGAAAGATGGAGGGAGACTTTTACCAGGATCTGTAATGACAGGACAAAGGGGAATGATTTTAAAGCAAGAGAGGGGAGGTTCAGATTGGATGTGAGGAATAATTGTTTTGCTTTTTTCCATTGTGAGTGTGATGAGGTACTGGAACAGGTCACTGATGGAAGTTCTGGTTGTCCCACTATTGTAAAGTGTTGAAAGTCACGTTGAACGGGGCTTTGAGCAACCTGATCTAGTGAAAGATGTCCCTGCCCATGGCAGGGGGGTTTCCCTAAGTGATCGTTATTGTTCTTTCCAATCCAAACCATTCTGTGATTCTATGATAAAAGCTCTGGGAACTGAATTTTGAGCCTCAGAGTTTTGCATTTTTGACTTTTATGTTCTGGATTTTTGCATTTAATGATGTCAAATGATTGATTTTGAAATTACTGAAAAGGCTTCATTTTGCTGTATCTGTGAAATACAGGCAAATCAAGAGGAAATATGACAAGTTTGCTTTCCAACAACATAACTAAACACAGTACTAAGAGGATCAGCAACGGATAAAGGGTTCTCCATTCTGCCTTGCACATTTCTCACTGCAAGCCAGAATCTTCCCTACTTATAAACTGCTGTTGGAAAATTCTTGAGTGGGAAAGAAAAACAGTAAAAATAAGGGCTGAAGTTTTTGGATGATCAGATTTAGGAAGTATCTCCACCGCACATGGAGTGCCCAGACCTCAAAGACTAATGAAATTACCCATGAAGGAATGAAAAAAAAAAAAGCCCAGCATCATGGCTTGGCAGTTTTGAAACACTGTCAACAATATGAGTCAGTGCTGAACTGAACAAAGGATTAAAGGCAAGCTGTAACTCAGGAGGAAAAGAAATAATTTTATATAACTAGAAGGTTCAGCCTTATTAAATGCTTAAAATATTTCAATAAACTTCTGATCATCTACATGGCTGAGTAGAGGAATTTACATAGGACCCATATATATGATGGCTGCTCAGAACTTCAGCCTTGGAAAATTGAGGGG
Organism: Callaeas wilsoni; assembly: GCA_013398955.1. Lineage (NCBI taxonomy): Eukaryota > Metazoa > Chordata > Aves > Passeriformes > Callaeidae > Callaeas > Callaeas wilsoni. Next base: position 6,542 of record VWPU01016563.1, on the reverse strand, counting down.
AAATCGTCAATCAACAAAGGAAGATACTTGATCTCTTACATGTTTTCTGAATTGAGCACAAACTGTTACACAGTAGATGACAAGAAGTTCATGTGCCATCTTTGTGGTGCCAAGACATGAGTTACTGCTCTTGGGCTTCAGCATTGAGATGAATTTCAGTCTTTACAACAATGCTCAGGTGATACCTCCTACGCTGTTTACAAGGTAATAATTTACAGAATTTGAAAAATGTTCCCATGCTGAAAACATGTTGAAGAAAACCATTGCTGAAGTCAAGAGAAGGCAAATGCATCTTGCCCCAGAGAAGAGAACACAGAGTAGTCCAGAAGGAATATCTGGGCAGTATCACACAGAGAAGCTGTATCAGACTTCTCTCTGTCTTACTAAAACTCATTGCTTTATTTGTAAAGTAATATCTGCATCATGCAGACAGAAAGCATGAATCGTTATTAAAAATTCAGTCTGAAACCTCAGATCCTAGTGATTTCATACTACCAGTAGTAAAACATTCCTAGAATCTCTCTAAAATTTTAGATGGCAGTTTTCTAACTCAAATGTATTGAAGACAAACAAAATCTGACATCATTTTGACAGGTGCAAAGAAATTGATCACAGAAATAACACAAGTGGTTGGGTAGAAGATACAAGGGTTTGAAGACAGCTCTTTTACTAAATCCAAACCAATAGTTTCAGATTACTTGCATCCAAATATTTAAGACCAAGCAGAGAATCCTGATAAACCATTACTGTTCATTCACAGCACAAGATCCACGGGGGGGAAAAAAAATCTTTAAAACAGTCATTAATCACTTGAATTACCTAACATTGATGGTGGGTGATTCTCTGTCTCAAGATACTGTACGACTGATTTCCTATTATTTTAAAATTAAGTTTTTATCTTTTCTTTTTCTAAAAGATACCATACTTTTAAACAAACAAAGTAGGAGATCAAAATGGTTTGGCTTATTAATGCAAGAAGTCAAACTATATCATGTCAGAAAAGTCTTTTTATCTTTAAATCTACAAACCTGGGAACTGGGCTACAGAAGAAATGCAGTCTTTTTGAAGCTATTACTTTCTTACTATGACAAACTGATGAGAAAACATAGCCCATTATTTTTAAACCTGAATTTGTGTCTGAATGCTGTTTCCACTGATATAAATGGGGGGTAAAAACTCAACCTCAGGAGGGCAACATTTCTTATTTCGTTGTGGCTTATACTCAGCTTTTGAAAGCATGACTCCAAATATTGCATGCACACTATATGTCAATTGGTACTGTCACTACGTACCAGTGAGACAGTCTGAGTTATATAGCAGTTTCTCAAAATTTAATATGTCAGTGTGTTCAGCTTGGGATATTGTTTTTCTCTCGCTCCCTATGTGCATGTTGGTCCAATATTTGTCTCAACATTTGCAGTGGAGAGCTATCCAAATGTTGCATAAAGCCAGCAAAAGTCATTTAAGAGTTGGGACAGGAAGCAGGTATACACTGAAAGGGAGAAGGGCACAGCATCTTGTAGGTGGTGCAGGCACAAGAAGGAAATTCAGAAGACGGGATGAATCAAAGCTGCCTGCAGCTGTTCTCAAGACTGGGCCAGACAAGTGACCTTGCACAGCTGGTTGCTGGAGGAGGACAAACAGCAGCACCACTTGCAGGTCTGTGGCCCAGATCTAACGTTCAGTGTTTTAAGGTGAGGTTCCACGAATAATACTACCTTTGTAGTGATACCAGGCAGCAGTGCTCGGGTTTGTGCTTGAGAGGTCTGACACCTAAAGTGATCAGTTTCACTCGGGATTTTCTAAGAGTGTTGTTGAATCCCTGCCTGTAGCTCAGGTAGTAAATCTGGCCAGAGATCCCTGTGCTGCACTTTTTTTTCTTGATGTCATGGTGCCTGGGGCGATTTTCTTAGTAACACATGACTCTGCCTGTGTTTTCTAATTCCAGACATATAATGGCTTTGGTCTAATTTTCCTTACATTCTTTTGGTCTTCCATCATGGTTACAGTTGTTTACTTAAGACACGTATTTTAGCAATTGTGAGATGTTTCTCTGTCCTACTCTATGCACCTCTGCTTGTTCTTATGTCTTATTCACAGATTATAAACTGGAGGATGAGGTCATTGCCCTCATTTGACTGCCCTCCTGTATAACAGAAATCACAGTGCCTGGCATTAATCCCTGGAGGTATATTTATTTTAGTTGCCGTTTTCCAAGAAACTGCAGAATCACTTAAGAATTTTATCTGTGGCTTGTAGTATAGGACATAGGAACATGCTTTCCTCTGTTGCCTTTACAGACTTTCTAGAAGTGATCAATAGACCTCATGAGTTCCTAAGCACAGCTTGAAAATACTTGACTGGTTTTAGGAAAACATCAAATCTTGCCTTTCAGATTTTCAGTGGTGAAGAACTTTGATACTTCCATACCTTTCCACAGAGAAAAATGTGCCTTTTACTTCTAACCTTAAGTTGTCTAGCTCCAGCTCTCACCTTGATATGTCATTGTCCACTAGACAGAATAGCCTTCTAGAATCAATATCCTACCTCTGGGAGGTAGCTGTGACCCCTCTGATTTTCTCATTGACAAGTTAAACGGCTTGTGATTTTTTAAGCTTTTCCCTGAGTGGCATGTTTCTCGACCTCCAGCCAACCCTATGGTTTTCCTCTCAGTGTTTTTCACTTTATGATGATCCTTTCTAAGACTTTATTCATAGGAACTTGATGCAGCAGTCTAATAATAACAGAAGAAGACATAATACCCCTACTCTAACTGATATTCCTTTCTTTAAATAAATATTCAAGGATCCCAGAGAAAACTCACAGAGATCTTGGGTTTTGCTACTTAATCAACATAGTTCAAATGTTCTGGACAAAGAGTGCATCTGTGCTTCATAGACAAACTGTATGACTCTGGAGCATCTCCCAGTCAACAAATAATAACAGAGATGGCTACAGCCCATTGACTTCCTTGATAATCCACCCCCATCATTTTTTTCTGCACCACTGCTTCCTAGGATTAACAACTCCATCCTATAACTATGAATGTATTTGTTCCCTGTACTCTCTCCATAGTCAGTGGAGAGAAACTGGACCTTCCAGACCACCCCAGCATGACTGCCTAAAACCACTGGGCTAGAGTGCCCTCTGATGTGAATCCAATTCTCTCCATGAACAATGACAACCTGCATGACCGGCTAACACCAGGCACTTCCAGAGGACTAAAATGTAGTGAGGTGGATGCCACAGGCACTGGGCAGTGCTGCCAGTGACTATTTTAAAGCATAAGCTGTGCCAGGGCTCAGCTTAACACATATCCAGTATCTACACATCTGTCTCAATGTATCGACAATGCTATAAATCATCCTATTGTTACTCCCCCAAAGTTTTTGTCATCTTCAGAAGTCATCAGTAATAGCTGCATTTTTCTAAGGTCATTGCTGGAAATGCAAACCAATGCAGAAGTAAAAAATTAGCCTAAGTGGCACTCTCTCCAACTGAATACATTTAATAATGTTTCCCTTTTTCATAAACATTTTTAAGCCTGTCACTTAAGAAGTTTTGAAAACATTTAGTATGCACGGCTTTCATTTCATATGATTCAAATCATGCAGTAACAATCGGTACCTTATGAAAGCCATAATTTGATGCTATTCTGCTTGTCAACCAGATTTCCAAGTTAGCATGATAAGATTTTCCAGGTTGATTAAAAATAAATACATTATTTTCTTTTAAATTTCTATTAATTGAGTTTCATATCAACTGTGAAGACTTTTTTATTAAGATCCCAGTTGAGCTGACAAATCTCTAATTACCCAGGTTATCACACTTATACATCAGTGTGTCCTTTTGTGCAGTAACCATGACTTACTATAGGTCTAACTGCAGAAGCCACCTCATGCTTTAAATTATCCCAAGCACTTAGAATGCAGATTAGCCAATCTGCTGGAATGTTTGCCAGAAAGTAAAGACCCAGTGATATGCTTATAAAACTTTCTGAGTATAATCCAAACTTCTCTCTCTTTGACAGGGGGTTCTATGACACCTTATTATAAAGATACTTTTCTGGGTTTTAGTGAGTTTAATGGTTTTTAAAGAGAACTAAGAAGCTGCAGCAACAGTCATTGGAATGCAGGCCTTTCCTATAACAGTCTACCAGTGGATGTTTAGTCTTGTTTCTCTGTCCCAAAACCTTTCTGTACACCTGTACATCAAACTGGAAAATCTGGAGTTTTTTTGAATCTAGGGCTAAAATAAATAACTGATAATTCATAGAGCTAGGCCTCTGTTTTGGACCCCACAATGTTATTCCCTGTTTTCTGACCTGAGAAAGAGACTTGTCTGTTCTGCTACAAAAATATTTTTTGCTTTAAGAACAAAGAGTGGTACCATCCCATGCTTTGCAAAGGGAGAAACAGAAATGTACTGTGAGCATATGATAGGAGTTATATAGGGTTCCTCTTAGTATGTATCAAAGCCACTGGTGGTGGAATCCAATTGCCTGTCTCCATTATCATCTAGTTTATGAGGCCTCATGCTGTTTTGCTTGAGAATTCTCTAAGCAACCAGGTGTCTCTGCTACATAAACAGGAATTTCATCTTATGTACCACAACAGTATGTACACCTAAGGGGGAAAAAAAAAAAAAAGAGTGCTGAGGAAACCTTAGTTCTGTGCCCTGGTCAGCTTGAGGAAGTTTGAACTTATAGTCTCTATCAAGCCAGGGAGCATGTGAGCCAAACAGCTTTGGAGTGTTTAAGGCAAAAGCCTGTTCTACTCTTCTGTTAAAGTTGGACCTTTGCAGCCAGGGAGGCATGGGGCCAGAGAGACTCTATCTCCAGACCCAGGTCTTGGGAAGATGTACGAATTTTACATAAGAAAATTCATATGGATGAAATTGGATACAGAAAGAGAAACAGCCTTCGAAATAGCGCCATTTCTTGACTGAATTGTGCAACTGCTCAAATACTGTCAAAACACCTTTTGTCTGACTTTAGGTTGGAAGGTAACCTGTCCTTCTTTCTTTCTCTTCCACCTTAAAACGGCCGCTCCCCCAAAGAGAGCCAATTACGGGTTCCAGCATCCTGAACCTAAAAGAGAAGGAAGGCCTGAAAGCACTAAGAAAGGCAAGACTTCATCACAGGTTGTGGTAAAGGTCAGGGTATTGACCACCTCTTTTTATCTTAAAAAGTACTTGCACTCAGAAGAGCTAGGGAGCTGGGATTCTATTGGCGTTTTCTGGCAGTTCCTTGTAAGGTAACTGGAGAGAGGCAGACACTTTGACTGGATGAACAGAGAACATCTCCCAAGCTCCCCCATGCCCATTCACTCTGTGTCCTCTATCTGACTTTCTGTTTCTATGAGGATGATTTAATTGGCCACCTTCCCTCTGTTTACCCAGCTCCCCCCTGAAATGGGCACCTAAAATATAGGCACATCTGCTCACAAATGAAGCACTGTTGGAGCCTTTCCATTAACTACCACATAGGAGCAGGATTAGGTTCGCTGTCAGTTTTGGGGAACATGAAAGGGATAAAGAAGCATGAATTATGCATAACAGAATTGCACCCTACTGGTTTCTTAAGACATGCAAGATGTTTCAGTCCCATTGTCATCCTAGCATGCTCTTGGAGAAAATGCTTCACACAGCCAGAGGCAGTCCTCAGAGTGTAGCAGGACTCATCCAAGACTCCTGATGCAGCACCATATTGACATTCTTCTGCTAGTGACGTATGGTTCGTGTTATTTAAGATCTGGCAGCATGTAACAGTTTGTTAGATTGGCTAAGACTGCATAAAATGTAAGAAATAAACAGAGTAGGGAAAAATTTATTAGAGAACTGTTAAAACCTGAGCGGGTTTTTTTTTCCTGCATCTTCCTTTTGATTATTTTCATTGCAGCTAATGCAAGGAAAAAGAGTATTAAACTAGCAATCTGATCACAACCCTCACATACCTTTGGTTTAGACCTAAACTCTCCCAGGCAGTAATACAATCTTTTAATACCAGACCAAATTTAATGAGGGTCTAAATTAGTAAGAACTAACTTTTTATGAAAGGCTTTGGACAGTGCTTGGCATGACAGAAGAAACCCATATATTTCTGCCAGGGACAACTGCGGGTTATTCGCCAGTTATCCCACTAAGTCTCCTCACTCGCCCTGGCACAGCTCAGAGATTTGAGTCATTCGGCCCAGCGATGACTTTTACATGGCCACCGCGGGCCCGAGACTGACGGGACCCTCGGGTGCGTGGCCCCTTTGCTGGCGGAGTGCCCTTTGCACTCAGCTCCCGTCCTCCCCACTCGCCGGGAGCCCGGCGTTCACTCCGCACCGGGGACAGCCCCCTCCTCGCACCACTCCTCCTGCCACTTTTTGCCCGGAGTGGAGACGTCGCGGCCGGTAACTCAGGGAGGGCGCGGGCAGCGCTCCCGCCCCCTTATCCCGGGCCCCCTTTCCTCCCCCGGCCCCCGGCGGGGAGAGCGGGGCGCTCCCGGCGCTGCAGACCCCGGCGGCGGCTCCCGCGGAGCGGAGCGGAGCGGCGCG
>VWPU01016553.1:0-14313 GCA_013398955.1 Callaeas wilsoni | reverse complement strand
AGGGATGATCCAGGGGGATTACACAGTAGGATGGGATCCTGCACCTCTTTCCTCCCCTTCCCCAGCAGCTCTCGGAGCAGACTCCTGACCATAACCTTAATTTTCCACTCGGCCCCTTTCTTCCTGCTCAGTCTGAAGAAGCTCTGAGTTTAACAGGGAGTTTAAAATGTCCTGTAGAAATGGTGGCTGAGATTTGGGAATTCTGGGAAGGGAACCACGGTTTGTGTGGGTCGGACTGGGGTGTTGGGTAGTTCAGGGGCATCCTCAGCAGGGCAGGGCTCGGAACATCAATTCCTTGTGCCCTGGGTTGGCCTCAGAGCTGCCTCTTCCCTGCAAACAGCACCGAGCACTGCTTTAGTGCTTCCAGCAGCCACAGGAAATAAGGAATGGGCCTGTCCTGCAGGCACAGGGAGTGTCACCTGCCAGAGATCCCCTTGGAGCAGTTTGCCAGCTCGTTAGGGAAAGTGTGGATATGGAAAATGGTCATTTTCAGAATGGAGTAGATATTTACAAGTCAAAACCCCTTGTCCAGGCAAAAAAGTAAAAAAATGCAATTTATGTGGAAGTCACAGGTTTGTAAATTCCAGAAATCTCTTAAATTGGTTATTTTTAGCTGGATCAGAGGGGAATCACTTTCTGTGGCAGGCAGCACTGGCAGCACCAGCTTGATCCAAGCCCTGTCCAACCCGGCCTTGGATACCTCCAGGGACGCAGCAGCCACAGCTTCTGTGGGCCCCCTGGGCCAAGAATTACTCCCTGTATCCCATCTGTCCCTGCCCTCTGGCACTGAGAAGCCATTCCCTGTGTCCTGTCCCTCCACCCCTTGTCCCAGTCCCTCTCCAGCTCTCCTGGAGCCCCTTTAGGCCCTGCAAGGGGCTCTGAGCTCTCCCTGGATCCTTCTCTTCTCCAGGCTGAACCATATTTTGGTTCCAGCTTCACTGCTGGATTGATTCCAACTTCACCCCGCTGGCCTTTGCCAAGCTGGGAGGGGTGGATTTGTCACTCCCTGGTTCTTCCCAGGCCCCAGTGCCCTGGGAGTGAGGATCACGCCTCAGCTGTTGGGAAGTGAAGTGGTTTAAAACTTCAGCGAGCCAATGAATCGGGAGTTTCCCAGTTTTCCCAGTTCTCCCACTGCAGGTCCCGGGCACGAGAGCGTGGCTGGGGCTGGGTTTGCTCCCAGGCTGGGCTCGGCTCCTGGAGAAGGGAAGGCCAGGAAGCTTCAGTGTGTGCTCGGAGTGCCGTGGGAACCTGAGCCTGGGAAGGGCTGTGCAGGGTCTCCTAGGCCCTGGCAGGTGGGAATGGTGCGCTCCCACCCGAGCTCGTCCCGCTGCGTCCAGCCTGTCCCAGTCCCCACCTTCCCGGCTGCTCGGCGGCGTGGCGGCCTGTGGGAACAGCAGGATTATCGGGATTTCCCCAGCCATCCCTTTGGCCTTGCTGCCCACTGACAGGGAATGGCCACTTGGAATAAAGCTGGGATGGCACAGGCTGGGAGCGCATAGTGAAAATACAGCTGGAGCCGCTTCCTGCTCGCAGCACAGCCCCAGCTCCTGTGTGCACGCCCCGAAAAGCCAAATCCTGAGCAATATTTGCATGGAAAAGCAGCCGTGGGTGCCGGATATCCCGGATCCGGGTTGTCCCCTGTCGTATCCAGAGCAGTGTCCTTGCCATCACTGACTGCAGCAGGAATCCTCTGCTGAAGGTTTGGCCAAAAATCACTTTTGGAAGCACTGGATGAGACGTCAGTTATTTTCTGGAGGGAGGATGTCCCTGTCAGTTGTATTCTGTCAGGAATTTATGCCAGTTTTATCAGGGGAATGCTCCTGTGGTCAGGGCAGTGGCCTGGAGAGGCAGCTCCATCCTGCTGGGGTGGCTGAGCCCTTTGGGAAGGACTCATGGTGCTGGGCAGGACAAAATCCCGATGTCCTGGTGGTGCCTGGAGTCCCTTTCCAGTGCACGAGCGAGGTCGGGGATGGAGCCAGCCCAGGCAGATCCAGGGAAATCGGCCTCGGCACGCGCCAGGCCTGACTTCCTGCAGTTGGTTCCTGGCGTTCTGAGGCGTGGGATGCTGCAGTGGTGGAATGGTTTGGGTGGGAAGGGACCTCAAAGCCCGTCTCATCCCACCCCTGCTGTGGGCAGGGACACCTCCCATTATCCCAGGGTGCTCCCAGCCCCTGCAGCCCGGCCCTAATCCCAGCCCCGGTGCCATCCCTGCCTCTGAGTGAGCAGGGCTGAGCTGCTGCTCCCCCGGCCTTCCTCTCCAGCCAAGAGCCAGAGCTGAGCTCAGAGCCCAGGCTGATCCATGACCGCGATTCCAAGCCGGAGAACGTTCCGGGGCAGAAGCTTTGGAAATCAGCTGAGGGCCTGGAGGGAGTTTCCTGGGATGTCTTCGGGGGAGCAGAACAGTTACCGACCATGGCATGGTCCTGCTGAACTCCAGAGGCTCTTCCCTGAGGGATGGATCCCGATTCGGGACCTTCCCCAGGACTGGCACGTTGGCAGTGCTGGAGCCGAGTGTGGCTCTGCGGGCGGATTTGGGAGGGACTGAGGGGGAGCAGGGGGTGCTGATGGAGCTGGACCAGGCAGAAACTCATCTTTGCCCTCACCTGCTTCTCCAAGGGCTGCTTTTGAGGTGGAATGGTGGGAATTGCCAGCGTGTGTTCCCAGCAAATGGAGGAGATGGCCTTCACTGGCAAAATAAGGAAAAAGGACAGTAAATTAAATGGAATCTGGTTCCCAGGGCTGGTTTTAGGCAGCTGCTGCAGTTCAGGTGACCAGAGGCAGGCCAGGTGCAGAACACAGGCAGCGGGAGAAGGGAATCAGAGGATGCTGGGGGATTCTGAGCCCAGGGGCAGCAGGGACATCCCAGGAGAACACGTTTCACTTCCAGGGATAAACCTTATCCCAGCCTCCTGTGGGATTGATGGTGAGCAAACTGCCGGGGCTGAGGGCTGCCCCAGCTGTGATCCACGGAAAACACCCCGAGTTCTTTCCCTTGGGATCGGGCAGGTCCAGCATGGCCCCAGTGGCCTGGGCTTCATCCAGGTTCAGGGAGAGCAGCTGGGCTTGGTTTCATGTCCTTTTGGGGCTGCTCTGGTGGCGTTTTCAGTTTGGGGTTCCCGTGGCCGCGTTGGAGGCTCCTGTGTCCGTGGAGGTCCAGGCCAGCTCAGCCGGGAGCTGCTCATGGCACAGCTCCCGTGGCCCCGCAGCAGCTGCCCCTCTCCTGTCCCCTGCAGCTTCTCGGGGCACTGGTCAGGCTGGTCAGAGTGGGAGCTGCCACCCCGCACCCAGGGCAGGGCCTGAAGGGAGGGATAGTCCTGGAAACGGGATGGTTCCTCATGGAGCTGAGAGCTCCTGAGAGGCAGGCAGGATGGGATGTGACAGTGCAAATTCTCCCCAAATCAGACCTGTTTTATTTCAGAGTTAGGTAGGGTTTGTTGGCTGATTTTAAGCACAAACATTTTCTGCTGAGCTCTGCCAGGCTGGAGCAGTGCCAGGTTTCAGAAGAGCCTCCAGGGACAGGCACATGCCAGGAGATGGGCAAACCTGGGAAAACAGTAAATAAAAACAGGGAGAAGCTGTTAAACAGGGAATCAGTTCTGTAGGAGCAGTGGAGATGCCAGAAGAGGAAAGCTTTAGTCAAGATGGTCCTGCCAAGGCTTCATTCCTGGGGGAGTTTCCAAAGCGTGGCTCTGGACTCCTGCAGTCCACACAGTAACGCTGCTGTCCTGCCCCGGTGCAGCTTTTGTCCAGGGCGTGCTGGGTGAGGCACAGCTCAGGTCCCTGGCAGAGCTCTCCTCCCCTCCCTCGGGCTTCCCAGGAGTGGGAGGGCTGGGAAAAGGCATCAAATCATCAGATCCCAGAGTGGTTTGGGTGGGAAAGGACCTTGAAGCCCACCCAGTGCCACCCCTGCCAGGGCAGGGACACCTCCCACTGTCCCAGGCTGCTCCCAGCCCCAGTGTCCAGCCTGGCCTTGAGCACTGCCAGGGATCCAGAGGCAGCCACAGCTGCGCTGGGCACCCTGTGCCAGGGCCTGCCACCCTCCCAGGGAACAATTCCTTCCCAATATCCCATCTATCCCTGCTCTCTGGCACTGGGAAGCCATTCCCTGTGTGCTGTCACTCCAGCCCTTGTCCCCAGTACCTCGCCAGCTCTCCTGAAGCACCTTTAGGCCCTGCAAGGGGCTCTGAGGTCCCCCCTGAGCCTCCTTTTCTCCAGGCTGAGCCCCTTCCCAGCTCCCTCAGCCGCTCCTGGGGCTCCAGCCCCTTCCCCGCTCCGTTCCCTGCCCTGGACACGCTCCAGCCCCTCAGGGTCTCTCTTGTCAGGAGGGGCCCAGAGCTGCCCCAGCCCGGGAGGTGCCCCAGCAGTGCCAGCACAGGGGACGGGCACTGCCCTGGTCCTGCTGCCACCCCAGAGCTGGCACAGCCCAGGGGCCAGTGGCCTCTTGGCCACCTGGGCTTTGGGAGGTGAGGAATTCCCCCTCAGTTCCTGTGCAGGGCTGTGCTGGATCCCGATGTGATTCCCCGCAGGGACACCTGGGTGGCAGAGGCGGTGACCCTCCTGTCCCTGCCATGGGGACACAGCTCACCTGCTGAGCCTGCCTGGGTTTGCTTCTGTCTGCAGCAGGATGGGTTAAAAAGCCAAACAAAAACCCCTCCAACGCTGGTGAAAAGGTGGATCTGTCTCCACTCTCCTGGCTGGAATTGGAGAGCTCCCCTCTTCCCGGGGGAATTGCACAATTGGTTTCCATTTCTTACCCCACAACCTTCGTTCCAGTACAACATGGGCTCTTTTTTGGGAAAAAACCCTCAACACAACTTCAAATCCCTCTGGAGCCCATCCTGAACTCACCCCAAACGTGCTCTGAGGCTCACCCAGAGCTCAGAAACTCTGGGGCTGTCTTGACGTTTGGCAGAAAAAGGCTTGGAGAGGCTGAACTCGGTGGGTTTTTGTTTGCTTTTTCCCGGGATTGGCGCATCCCGGTTTCCCCGTCGCTTGTTGTGGCAGCTGCAGCTCGTGTTCCCTGCGGGAAGGGGAGCTGGTGTGGGCTGTGCGGGCCGGGCTGTGGGTGCTGCGGGCGCTGTGGGTGCTGCAGGCGCTGCAGGTGCTGCTGGCTCTGCGGGTGCTGCGGGCGCTGCGGGCGCTGTGGGTGCTGCGGGTGCTGCAGGCGCTGCAGGTGCTGCTGGCTCTGCGGGTGCTGCGGGCGCTGTGGGTGCTGCGGGCACTGCAGGTGCTGCGGGTGCTGCAGGTGCTGCTNTGCTGCGGGTGCTGCAGGTGCTGCGGGTGCTGCAGGTTCTGCGGGTACTGCAGGTTCTGCAGGTGCTGCAGGCGCTGCGGGTGCTTCGGGTGCTTCGGGTGCTGCGGGTGCTGCGGGTGCTGCGGGCGCTGCGGGCGCTGCGGGTGCTGTGGGTTCTGCAGGTGCTGCAGGCGCTGCGGGTGCTGCAGGCGGTGTGGGTGCTGCAGGTTTTGCGGGCGCTGCGGGTGCTGCAGGTGCTGTAGGTGCTGCAGGCGCTGCAGGTGCTGCGGGCGCTGCGGGTGCTGCAGGTTTTGCGGGCACTGCGGGCGCTGACGGGCTCTCGTTGCAGCGGGACGTCGCCCCTGGCGTGCCTGAACGCCATGCTGCACACCAACTCCCGCGGCGAGGAGGGCATCTTCTACAAGGTCCCGGGCCGCATGGGCGTCTACACCCTCAAGGTGAGTGCGGGGCTGGCGGCCTCCCTGGCCGCGAGGAAGCGGGCTGGGTCAGGATCCCAGAGGCCCTGAGGGTGGAAAAGCGCTCTGGGATCGCCGAGTCCAGCTGTGCCCGATGCCCACCTTGTCCCAGCCCAGAGCACCGAGTGCCACCTCCAGGGATGGGGACTCCAATCCTCCCTGGGCAGCCCCTGCCAAGGCCTGCCCGTCCTTTCCATGGAGAAATTCCTGCTGATGTCCAGATTATCCAGGGCAATCCCAAAAGGGGACTGTTCCTCGCTGGCAGCATAAACAATCCCTCCCTTCTCCTGGCTGTGAAGGTGCAGCTGGAGATGCTCCTTTCTACCCACAGCGCAGTTTGCTGGTGGTAATTACTGTCCCAGAAATGAAAGAGTAATTAAAATGTTAATGAAACTCCAGCCCTAAAAGGGTAACTTCCTCCTCACTGCTCTCGGCTTGTATCTGGAGATGAAAAATCACCTTATCCTCAGTGTCAGAGAGGATTTATGGGGAAAAACGGGGAATTGTCTGATTGGTGTCTTTAAAAATAAGCTGTATTTTCAATACTGGGAGGAAGCTGGCTCACACCGTTCCTCATTTGATGTGGAGTTGTCTCTGGAGCCCATCCCATTCCACCCCCGCCATGGCAGGGACACCTCCCACTGTCCCAGGCTGCTCCCAGCCCCAGTGTCCAGCCTGGCCTGGGGCACTGCCAGGGATCCAGGGGCAGCCACAGCTGCTCTGGGCACCCTGTGCCAGGGCCTGCCACCCTCCCAGGGAACAATTCCTTCCCAATATCCCATCTCTCCCTGCCCTCTGGCACTGGGAAGCCATTCCCTGGGTCCGGTCCCTCAGGCCCATGTACTGGAGCTGGTGATCAGGGCTGGGCAATTCGGGGAGGGGCAGTTGAGGAGTGACCTGGGAGGTGACGATGGGGACAGGGTTCAGGACGTGTCACCTGCATTAAGCGTTGGTAGGGACTCCCAGGAGGGAGCGGAGCGTTTGGGGCCGGGGTGAAGCAGCCGTGGGGCGTTGAAAGGGCCACGGTCGGTGCTTGGTGAATAAAACCCGTCTGGTTTTAGGGGTGTCGGTGCCAGGGGTGTCGCTGGGGCAGGGGTGACTCTCTCATGTCCCTTGGCAGAAGGACATCCCGGACGGGCTGAAGGAGCTGTCGGAGGGCTCTGAGGAGAGCAGCGACGCCCAGTCCGACTCCCAGAGCTCGGAGCACAGCAGCTCCAGCAGCGACGGCTGCGCCAACAAGGACGGGAAGAAGAGCAGGTGGAAAAGGAAAGGTGAGTTCCCCTTTTGGGAGCGGAGGTTTAACCTGGTCCCTGTGGGAAGGACTTGCAGGTGTTCGTCCATCACTTCTCTTGCCTCAGAGCGATCCCAGCTGAACTGGGCCGTTCCTGCTGGCGCTGCCCCAGGTGTGGATGCCCCGAGGCGGGCAGGGAAGGGGACAGGTGCCTGTGACAGGCGTGTTCATGGCTCTGACACATCCCAGGCCAGCACGCCCAGGAACCGCCAGGCTGCTCCTGCCAGGCTTCCTCTGCCAGCCCCCTGCATCCCCGCGGGGGAGCTGGTGGGTCCTGGAGGGTTTGGGGCTGAGCTTTGCGCTCCGTTCTGGCCTGGGTTAGGCTCCTCTCCCTCGTAAGCCGGGCAGTATTTGGATCTTCAGTCCTGTTAGTGTTCACCCTTCAGTCCACTCTTCCTTTTTCCTTCTCCCCTCGCTCCTGCACAGAATTCCTTGGCCGAGGCAGGACGCTATTGAAAAGGTATTTCCAGTGCCCTGGGACTGCTGAGTGAGGCAGAGGGTCCCAGACCCGCACGGAGCTGCCAAACCCTGCCCAGGCAGTGACTGCTGGGGAGGGCTCCTGCTGCCCAGGGGGTCACCTGGGCCAGCCCCACCCAAACCTGCCCTGGAGCCAATAGCAAACTGTGTTATGTGCAGCTGTAAGCATTGAGAGCACCAGGAAAGCACAAAACGGTAAAAAACCCTTAGAAATTAAACTTGACTCCAAATCCATCCTTTGACAGGAGAGCTGTAGAGAGTCTGGCTGAAATATTTTCGTTTCTAACAAATCCTCTCAGAATACTTGGTCAATAAGGGGGATCCTGGGTGCTTTTCCTACATCCCCAATGTTACAGTATTAGGTAAAAGCCTGTGAGGGAATTTATGTGTCTTTTAGAGAGATCTTTATGTAGAAATAGACGCAGAGGTTTGAGATAAAAGTTTTATGTATCACATTACCAAAGGGCTGGAAAGGCAGGAGGAACACAGGTGAGAAGGAATGGAAATCTTACCCTGAAACAGCTGCCAAAAGTACCCAAAACAAGAGAATGTGAAGAAATTAAAAGCACAAAAAAGGGGGGATGCTCCTCTCTGAGGTGTGGTGCCGATGGTTTTTCCCGGAATGGTATTTTGGCTTTTAGCATAAAGTCCTGTTTTATGGGTGTTGATGCTCTGAAGGTCGTGAGCATCCACTGATGAGTAAATAGAAATGCTGGGGAAATCAGAAGAGCAGCTGTGGTCAGCGTTGTTCCTGAACGTGTCCCTTCTGTCCGTGGTGTCCTGTGAGCAGCTCTGACGAACGTCCCGTGTTCGCCCACTCCAAGGAACTCCCAGCCGGTCATGGATTTCTCCTTCAGATCCCTCTTGGAATTCCATGAAGAACCACATGTGCTCATTCCCTAAAGCAGGGCTGGCTGCTCTGGGCCAGGAATTTCTGGAGCTGCACATCACCTCCCTCCCCTGGGAGTTCATTGTCTCCGTGTGTCTCCTCTCCCGGTTCCCTGAGAGCAGGTGGCTGTGATGGACCTCCCTGAGCCAGCCAGGGCCACGGGACAACATTCCCTGTGGATTTACGCTCCCAGGCACTGAACTCTCCCATCCCCCAGTGGGGTGGGTTTAGAGCACCCAGATGTTCAAGCAGAGGCTGGGAATGGTCATCAGTGTCCAGCTCTGGGCCCCTCCTGACAAGAGAGACCCTGAGGGGCTGGAGCGTGTCCAGGGCAGGGAACGGAGCTGGGAAGGGGCTGGAGCCCCAAGAGCGGCTGAGGGAGCTGGAAAGGGGCTCAGCCTGGAGAAAAGGAGGCTCAGGGGGGCCCTTGTGGCTCTGCACAAGTCCCGGACAGGAGGGGGCAGCCGGGGGGGTCGGGCTCTGCCCCCAGGGAGCAGGGCCAGGAGGAGAGGGCACGGCCTCAGGCTGGGCCAGGGCAGGCTCAGGGTGGATATCAGCAGGAATTTCTCCATGGAAAGGGTGCTCAGGCCTTGGCAGGGGCTGCCCAGGGAGGTTTGGAGCGCCCATCCCTGGAGGTGTCCCAGGAATTCCTGGAGGTGGCGCTCAGGGCTCTGGGCTGGGGACAAGGTGGGGATCGGGCTCAGCTTGCGCTCGAGGGTCTGGGAGGGATTTTCTCACCTCAGGGGTTCTGGGATTTTGTGAAGTTCAAACAATCTCTGCCTGAAGCTTTTTAAATTCAGATCTCTGTGAATCACCTTCCTCAGGCACGCAGTGATGTTCTGGGGTAATTTTCACCAAGTGGAGCCCCCAGTTCTCCGTACTGGAGCAGCTGTGCAGGGGAGCTCAGTCCTGGAGTGGGTGTAAAAGAGTTGTGCTGGCAGTGCCCAAGGCCAGGTTGGACAGGGCTCGGAGCCACCTGGGACAGTGGAAGGTGTCCCTGCCCATGGCAGAGGGTGGCACTGGATGAGCTTTGAGGTCCCTCCATCTCAAACCACTTTGGGATTCTGTAAAGTCTGCAGGGAAAATTTTCCTTCATTTTCAGTATTTCATTTCCTTTATGCATCTGGAAGGGTTCTCTCCATTTCCTCCAGCTTCATGATCTTGCTGCATACAAAAAGTAATGTTTAATATCCAAAAAGTTGCCATGAAGAGCAGAATTGAAGCAGAAAGTGGGGTCAGCTCCACCCCAGCCGTGGTTCGTCGCCCTGTCCTGCAGTCAGGGATGAGTGGAAGTGGAAGTGCGGGAATCTGCAGCCCCAGGAGCCCCTGGCAGTGACCATCCCAACTTCCATCCTGACTTTGGAGCGCCAGGAGAGGCAGGACTGGTGCTGACAGAGATCCTCAACGTTTTCCTGCTGGTTTTCTTTTCGCTTGGTCCATTTGTTGGCTCTTTTTAACCATCGAGGCGTTACATTCCAGCGAGGAGGATTCCTCCGGAGCTGTGGAGCATCGGCCCTGGAATGCGGCACTCCTCCACGGCCGCTTCCTGTGACAGGGAACACGCAGAAACCTCCTTCCTCGTGAAAAACCCCTAAATCTCACGGTTGAGCAGGAGGATGTCCCAAGCACAGCCGGAGCTGTCTCCCTCGGCTGCCAGCCCTGTGTGAGGGTGGGGTCGGCAATCCCCAGGCCTTCGGATCCGGCCCGTCCCGAGGCTTGAGGTGGGAAGCGGGGCTTGGGCAGGACGCGGCTGGTGGTTTCTGCAGGGCCCGGGGAGCAGGGCTGGATCGTGGGAGAAGGGAGTGGGGGCGAGATGCAGAGGTGAGCCCTCCGTGCCGGGGACTGCGCCGAGCGCGGCCCGGCTGCGCTCGTCCCCGTGGAACAGGAAGTGTGTCCGGATAACATCAGCGGCCGCTTCCTTATATGAGCAAAAACAAAGTGCTCTGGCAGCACAAAGCAACACTTTGATTTTGGGAGCGAGGACAGAGCCCTCGGTGCCTCTGCAGAGCCACATGGGCCCCGGGAGGGGCCGGGAGCGGCAGGAATGGTCATGGAGCGGCTCTGGGCAGTGCCCCGTGGAGGTAAGGGAAGGAACCTGTGGCAGAGTTCCCCTGGCAGGGCCTTCCGGGGCCTCTCTGTGTCCATCGGGGCGAGACAGACCCCGTGTCTCGGGCCTGCAAGTGAAGCAGCCGCTTGGCCTCATCCCTGGAGCCTGGTGACAAAAACAGCTTTTTTGGGACGCAGGGCTTGTGGAAACGGCCTCAGTTCACCCCAGGGAGGTTCAGGTTGGGTATGGGGAACAATCCTTTCATGGAAAAGGTGCTCAAAGCCTGGCACAGCTGCCCAGGGCAGGGATGGAGTGCCTGTCCCTGCAGGGATTTAAAGCCCTGTGGATGTGGCACTTGGGGACGGGTCAGTGGTGGCCTTGGCAGTGCTGGGGCGTGGTTGGGCTCCCTGCTCTCCAAGGGCTTTTCCAACCCAAACACTTCCATGGTTCTCAAAGGATGCTGGTGGGACTCCCGGGGTTCTGTGGTGTTCTAAACCATCCTGAAAGTTTAAGTGTAAAAAAGCCTCTTTTGGCGCTGCCTCGCCAGTGCTGTGTGGGACAAGGTGCAGGAGGTGATCGTGAAGCACAGCTGCAGTCATGGGGCTCCTCCAGCAAAACCCAACCCAAGTTTTCACGTTAAAAAGGAAAAAAAATGGGCGAAAAAAGTGAGATTGTAAAGCCAACCTTAAGGGAAAAGGGGAAAATGAGCTAGGCCAGGTTATGGATAATCCTTCTCCATTAGCCAGTGATCAGCTTGTCTGGAATCTTTATACAGCTGAGGAGTTCCTCCTGGCTCCCAGAATTTCGTTTGACCAGCTCAGTGCTGAGAGTGAAAAGTCTCTGTATTTGGTCTCTATAAAGAGTCAGGTACTGAAAACGGACTGAAGATTTGGGCAGGGTTAAAATAGGTGGTGACCAAAAGCTCTGGTGCAGCGGGGCAGTGAAGGGGAACACCTGCAGTGATTAAAGGCTGCTCTGTGCTCCCTGCCCTGTGCTCGGGAATGAGGGATAAAACCCGGTTCTGAACCGGAGATTTTTGCATTATCCCTTGGCACAGAGGAAGCCCTGGGAGTCAGGGAAGGGCCAGGTCACGGCTGCAGGGTGGCACCCGCGTTACTGGGGCAGCCTCGTGTCCTCCGGGGCCGGGCCCTGCCCAGCCCTGCCGCCTGCCCAGAGCAGCTGCCAGCAGCAACATGAAAAAAGGGATCTGTCTGGGTTCTGGCACTTTGTTTCTTCCTGCTGAGGACTGGCTAGAAATATCAGCTTTTCTAAATGCAGCGATTCCTGCCCCTGCGCGTGACTGGGGGGAAGCTGCTTCCTGAGGATCCCGTTGTGCAATGCACGAGGGATCTGCACGCACAGAAATGTCTTTTTCTCCTTTTTTTTGGGTTAATGGAGCTTCTCTTCAGACCACTGAGTCCAGCCTGTGACCAGTCCCCGCCTTGTCCCCAGCCCAGAGCCCTGAGTGCCACCTCCAGGCCTTCCTGGGACTCCTCCAGGGATGGGGACTCCAAACCTCCCTGGGCAGCCCCTGCCAAGGCCTGAGCACCCTTTCCATGGAAAAATTCCTGCTGATGCCCACCCTGAGCCTGCCCTGGCCCAGCCTGAGGCCGTTCCCTCTCCTCCTGTCCCTGTTCCCTGGGAGCAGAGCCCGACCCCCCCAGCTGCCGCCTCCTGTCAGGGACTTGTGCAGAGCCACAAGGTCCCCCCTGAGCCTCCTTTTCTCCAGGCTGAGCCCCTTCCCAGCTCCCTCAGCCGCTCCTGGGCCTCCAGCCCCTTCCCAGCTCCGTTCCCTGCCCTGGACACGCTCCAGCCCCTCAGGGTCTCTCTTGTCAGGAGGGGCCCAGAGCTGCCCCAGCCCTGGAGGTGCCCCAGCAGTGCCAGCACAGGGGACGGGCACCGCCCTGGCCCGGCTGCCACCCCAGAGCTGGCCCAGGCCAGGGGCCAGTGGCCTCTTGGCCAGTTCCCTGTGCCTTGTGCTGAGCAGTGGCACTGGCAGGGGTTTGGGACAGAACCTGCCGCCTTTGCCAGCTCTGTTCCTTTGGAGCAGGGGCGTTTGGGCAGCTGGGAGTGTTTGTGTCACACTGAGCTGCCACCAGCACGTCACACACCAGTGGTGGCACCAGCTCCATGCAAATTGTGTGTCTCTGGTGGGACTTGTTTGTCATAAATGCTCTGAATTTGATTGAATTTCCTGTCCAACCGTTATGTAAAGTAGAAGCTTTATGTATAAACTACATAATATAAATATACACAGAAATACAGAGTGCTGAGTGTGGGGGCATGAGGAGTCCTCAGAACCGTTGGTGGGGGTTGCAGGATTCACCTGGAGTGACCCAAAACGTCCAGGTGGGATCAGGCTCTGCTCCCAGGGAACAGGGACAGGAGGAGAGGGAACGGCCTCAGGCTGGGCCAGGGCAGGCTCAGGGTGGGCATCAGCAGGAATGTCTCCATGGAAAGGGTGCTCAGGCCTTGGCAGGGGCTGCCCAGGGAGGTTTGGAGTGCCCATCCCTGGAGGTGTCCCAAGAAGGGCTGGAGGTGGCACTCAGGGCTCTGGGCTGGGGACAAGGTGGGGACTGGTCACAGGTTGGGCTCGATGGTCTGGGAGGGCTTTTCCAGCCTCAGGGATTCTGGGATTTCTGGCATTTCTCCTGCACTTGGCTGTTCACAGCAGCTTTGCCCCTGTAGCAGCCTCAGTAGCAGCAGAGTCCTGACCTGCAGTGACACTCCCAGCACAGACACCTTCCCCTCTGAAGGAGTGTTAGCAATACATAACCCATTTGTTATTTTAAATACTTCCTTTGGTTCTCCTCCCATTCCATGTTTCCAGGTGATGGCATTCCTGTGATTCCTGCTGGTCTGAGGAGCTCTCCTAAGGAGCTGCAGTTTTCAGTTGGGTTTCTTGACAAGGTTTTCCTTCCAATAAGATTTGGTGGCTGTGTTTTCATCATTTTTGGGAAACGAAATCTTTTGAAGTGAAGAGCAGGAATTAATGCTCCAGGCGTCCCTGCCCTTACTGACAACCCTGGCACACTCTCTGTGCCCTCAGGGTTGGTCATCTCCCAGAACCGAAGTGCAGAGAGTCATGGAATGGTTGGGTTGGGAGGGACTTAAAGTCCATCCCATCCCACCCCTGCCAGGGCAGGGACACCTCCCACTGTCCCAGGGTGCTCCCAGCCCCAGTGTCCAGCCTGGCCTTGGGCACTGCCAGGGATCCAGGGGCAGCCACAGCTGCTCTGGGCACCCTGTGCCAGGGCCTGCCACCCTCCTGGGGAAGAATGAGTTAATGTCCAATGAATTATTGAATAGTCAAAGAATTAGTTAATGGTTACAGAATCAGTTATTAGTTAATCCTCCCCTCTCAGAACATTGCCCACAGCAGCTTCCTGACTCTCGGAAGCATCCCAGCTCCCGCAGGTGCTCACGAAAGCTGCAGGAGCCCGTGGCTGTGGGACTTTCCCTCTCATTCCCGATGTTCCCGCAGCAGGGTGAGGTCCGTGCCGCTGTCCCCACCTTGGCAGTGAGAGGCAGGGGCTGAGGGGAGGGTGCTGTCCCTGCCCGTCCCTCTGCCCTGTCCTTGTCCCTGCAGTGCTGGTGGCAGCCCGAGGGGCACAGGGACACGTTCCCTTCCTTCCCCAGCAGCGCGTTCCCTGCGAGGCCGGGAAGTGGCAGTGCCTGGAGCTCCGGCTGCCCAGCAGGCTGCTCTGGGAGCCTTCTTCTCTTGCCAAGCTTCACTTTGGAGGCTCGGCTGTGTCCGTCTGGGGAAGGGGAGGGGTCTCTGACATCGGCAGATCCTCAGCAGCCACCGTGCATAGAGCAGAGGGAAAGGGATGGGGTTTGTCCCAGTTCCAGCCGTGGTTTGCCAGAGTTGGGCACTGCCATGGGAATGCCCCAGCCCCA
>VWPU01016549.1:0-17306 GCA_013398955.1 Callaeas wilsoni | reverse complement strand
CGCGCTAAGCGGAGCCCGTGGGCGGGCGGGGCCGCGCGGGGAGCTCTGTGGTGCACGCGCGGCGCTCCCGCAGCTCCGCGGCGCGGGCGGGCGTTGTCGCCGCTCGGTGCAGTCCCGGACACCGGCCCCGGCGCCTCCGGGACAGCAGCGCGATGTCGGGCGGGTAACACCCCTTACACCGCCGCCCAGCTGCCCCCAGCCCGCTCCGCTTCGTGTATAATATGCAAAAAAAGTTAAAAGAAATAGGAAGGAAATGAGTTCTGCTTCGCTTCGCAACACGTGCTCCAAAAACTGAGCCCCAAAACATCCTATGAAAATATCCAGAAACAATTACGAAGCAAAACGTTTGGAGACGCACGGCAGCTTAAGCCCCGTTGTGCACCGAGCCCTCCCAGAGTCAGCTTTGAGCAGCGGCGGGAGCCGAGGCGCTGCTCCCACCAATTGTTCTTGGAAGCTGCTTTAAAGGAGCAAGGCTGATCTTACTGGTTGGCTTTTATTTCACTCAGTAACATTTCATTTCAGCCACGGCCGAGCACGGACTGGCTGAAGGCAGCAGGAAAAGGCAGCAAGAAAAGACAAAAAGGCAGCAGGAAGGAAAGGGGAAAAGGCAGCAGGAGCAGGCAGCTAGATGGCACGAGAGCCCAGCCCAGCGCCTGCAGCGCACCACGAGAGCGGCGCCGGTGCCCAGCGGCCAGAGCCCACCCGATCCTGCAGGATGGCTCTCCCCATGGCTTGGGGGTGCATGGTGGGTGACTCATTTCACACCTTCCAACCAGCATTCCCCTCCACCTTTTAGGCTGCTAAGTCAAGTCCCAGGAGGATCAGAGAGACAGGCACCGCATCTGAGCCAAAACCTCCAAGCAGGATTTTGAGGCACTTTGCAGTAACCCTCAGTTTGCTACAGTGCAACGCTTCCCTGTGCAGCTGTGTCCCCAGACAGCCTGGGGGGCTTCTGCAGTGCCACAGCTGCACTTAAGGAATCATTCCTGCTCCCGGGATGTACACAAGGAATCATTCCTGCTCCTGGGATGTACATAAGGAATCACTCCTGCTCCTGGGATATACACAAGGAATCACTCCTGCTCCTGGGACGTACACAAGGAATCATTCCTGCTCCTGGGATGTACACAAGGAATCACCCCTGCTCCTGGGACGTACACAGGGAATCATTCCTGCTCCTGGGATGTACACAAGGAATCACCCCTGCTCCTGGGATGCACGTAAGGAATCATTCCTGCTCCTGGGACGCACATATGGGATCACAGCTGCTCCTCCAAGGCCCTTGTGTGACCACAAGATCCGCTCACGGAGGGCACCTGCAGCCCTGGGGAAAAGTTGGAGGCCTGAGAGTTCTTCTGGGGGTCCAGAGAGCAGGAGCCTGACCAGAGTTCTCCATGGAGTGAGACTGAAATCAGAGAGCTTTTAAATGCCTTTAGAAGCATTGAACTGAAATGCAGGCCATCCATCCCTGAAGAGTTTAACAGGAGTGCCTTATTCTGCTTCAGCTCTAATCTGTTCCTAATCAACTTAAGACAAATTTATCTTAAGCCAGATTTACAGCCGTTAAGAAGGAGCCACGCAGCCTTTTGCTCCAGGATTGCTGCCTTGATTTTGTGGGAGCATTCATGTCTTTAAACGGGCGGAACGGGGACCTTGGGAGCTGCAGCCCCGCCCTGTGTGGGGAGCCACGGAGCCAGGGCGGCCTCAGGAGCCCGGCACAGCATCCGCGTGGAAAATGCATCTGGAGATTAACTCTGTCCCAGTTTCTCATAATTAAGCAAGATTAACAGCTAAATAGTCCCAGCAGCCAGTAGTATGAGTAGCTCAGATTGTTTCCAGTAAGGCGACAGTGGCCAAGGGAGGTTGGGGCAGCAGCAATGCCTGGAGCAGCACTTAGGAAGTGCAAATTCTGGTGATTTGTGTGTCCCAAATCCATTTGTTCCATCCACTGCACCACTGCTGCTCAGTTGGCATTTAAACCTGCAGTGAAAAGAGCTCTCAGAGGACCCAGTGCTTCAGGCTGATTTACACAGGAGCCCTGAGCATCCGCCCCGTTCTGGCCGGGGCTCTCCAGTACCAACTGAAAGCATTTTGGGACTCCTGCTGAAGTGGAAGAATTCTTTAATGTCAAAGCTGCAGGGAGACCTGTATTGACTGTGGCAATGGGAACAGACAACAGTTTGATGTAATGGCATAAAGCTCTCCCAGGGTGTGAACACTTACAGGAAATATTTTGTGACCGAGGTACCAACTGCGATTTTACTCTGCAGAACCCAGCTCAGAGGCACCTGCATTCAGCACTTCCCACTGAAGAAGAGCTGCCAGGTCCCAACTCTTTCAGAAGACATCCACCACATCTGAAGAAGCGGAGATCAAGGTCAGTCTAAACCTAGGACTCAAGATCATCTTACGCTGCTCTTCAGGAAGAGGCAGTTAGAATTTAACATCGTTTACAACTAGAGGAGGGAAAATACCTTACATTTAACCATCAATAAGCTTTCAGTCAGGCAAGAATTAAACAAGATCCAAATCACATTAACTTCATAAGGTGCCTGTTGGATGTTTTTAGAGAAACTTCTTCACCCCAATTCAGTTGGGGTTACTCCTTTGCATCCAGAGCAGAATTACTTACTTACATTTCTTGAAAGATGTAGAAGTCTGGTAAAAGTGCCAGGCTCCTAAAACGCTGGCAGATGATCACTCCAACCCAAACAAGCTGTGACAGGCTGCCAGGTGTCTCAGGTGTGGGACTGCACGAGGTGCTGTGCAACCACTTGCACTAAGTGCTGCCAGTGCCGCAATGAAAAACAGCAACAAGACTTGAACGTGATTAGTATTATCCAACTGCTTTGTTATAAATATATTATATACATTCAAACATCACATTAAAATATTATTCCATTACACCAGAAGAGATTAAGGCTTTATATTATTTACAGAAACAAGCAAGCACCTTAAAAAAAATAAAAAGAACAAAACACCAGTCATTGACATTTCCCTTCTAATATTACGAGTTTGATACCTTGAGCTCTTGAATACAGCTATTTGCAGTGTGCCCAATGCTAGAACTATTTCAAACATTTATTGTCAGGGTAGGAAACACTTAATAGAAGACTCAGCAGTGAGCACTCCACACAAACAGACACATGTGTTGTAGGGTGCCCTCCCTCTCCTCAGAGGCTCCTGAAGTTGAAGGCTTATGCAGATACTGTTTGCTCAATTCCATGTGGAGAGTAGAACAATTTTGTTTTAAGGGAAACTGAAGACACTTGAGGATTGGTGGCCCACTGGAGGAGCGGGATTCTCCAAGTCTGTTCCACATGACATCAATCAGGTTGAACATGATAGTGAAGACAGAGCTGTACGTTGATCAGTCACTGAGTGCATTGAACAGTCATGATTTTATAGGCTCCGTTGCTCCCCCCCACTGATCTCACGCAGTGCCCTTGCACTCCAACACCGAGTGACAAACTTGTCACCATTCTCCCTGTAGGTCTTAGGCAACAAGCTGTTTTGGAAGTGTTCAGTAATGTTGATACAACACGTTTCCTACGCCCCCTCGTCCCCCTGGAGTGCTGTGCCGCCTCTGGCGTGCCCGGTACCTCACGGATACAGCGACGAAGCATGTTCTAAGGTGTAAGCAGACATGGCTACACAGAAAGGTGCTCAGTGAGAGTAATCATCTTCATTTCAAGTATTGTTTTAAGAATTAGTTCTTTTCATTGCAGTCTGTGTTAGCACTTTTTAGTTTGTGCTTTAGAGTCTGTTATTTCTTTGCAGGTCTTGAATTTGGCTGATGGCTTTATTTTTTTTTCTTTTAAAAACAACATTGGCAACAAGTTAAGGATTGCAGAAGGCTGGCAAAAGTTACTTGATTTTTTGAGCCCATTTCATGTCATCTGCTCTTGGCTTCTCCCCAGTAAGTCCTTGGATGATGTTCTCCAAACATCTCCAAAATCTTATCTTCTCTAACGGATAATTCAGCCAACCTAAGGGATTGCAAAGGAAAAAGAGGATTAGTTTGTCATAGCATCCAAAGTTCAACGTTTTTTTTAATGAGAAAAAAAAGCAGCCGGCCCAATACTGCTAATAATGGTCAGGCTTAAACTCTCAGGACATAGTAGGACTAAAAAAATAGCTCTTTGGGTGGCAAGATTTTTGCCACCATCTGTCAACTCAGGCTTCTTAATTGTACCATGTTTCTACATGACATTCTGCTAATGAGAATCAGATTTGTTTCTTGGCAGAGGTTTCAAAACCCGCATGAACTATTTGTCGAAGCCAATGACAGAATGAAGAACCAGAGTGGTTTATTTCCAGCTGTCTAATTAACCTGATAACTTATTTAGGATCGTCCAGCACTGGTGACTGAGCATTCCCACCTGTACAGATATAAAAGGAAGCGAAAGCTTTCTGCAAACCTGTCCACTCCTCTGAGTCAGAATGAGTGGATGCTGAAAATCCAGAAGCTTGGCTTTAGAAATGAGCATTCCAGAGCAGCAGCAGGCATTCTGCTCTTTTGAAGGAACAGCAGCTTTAGAACAAACCCCGTTAGTGGCCCGAGCTCACCAAGACCCCACGCAATCGGATCTCAGCACCACTGACCGCTCCCTCAGGCTCCAAGCTCCCTGCAGCTGATCTCAAACCTTCCCCCACACTTCTAACACAAACAGTGCAGTTTTCCCAAGAGCTTGTGCAGTCAGGGCACAGTTAACTGCACGGCTGTGCAGGTGTCACACAGCTGTCCCGGGCAGGGCTGGCCCTGCAGGGTGGCAGTACCCGTGGTGATGCAGAAGTAGGTCTCGTGTGGGGACACGTGGTGGATCCTATGGTGCTTCCTGGGCAGGATGATGTGCCAGTCCTGGAGGAATATGACCCAGCGTGGAAGACCGAAGTACGTGTGGGACCACTTGTGGATCTGGTTCGTCATGGTTATGAAGATGATGAGGGCGAAGACGTAACACTCCCAGGGACAGGTCTCACACAGCGCCTCTGCAAAACACCACGGGCAGCTGAGAACGCCAGTTATGGAAAGGCACACTTCTAGCAGGACAACGTCCTGTCCAGCCAGAGCTGCCTGCTGCTGCAGGAACTGACAAAGGCCTCACCAAAGCTCTTTTAGCACAAGTGTCACAAGAGCCAGTGAGCCATAAGCGATTCCTGAATGTCACAAGACAGGATGGGAAGCGCCAGAGTCTGTCAACACACCATAAACAGAGAGTCAAACTGAGTTTACCGTCTATAAAATTAATTTGATCCTTTAATTCTTGACTTTTAGTTTGCACATAAAGTACTTGTGCAGAGATGAAGCACTATCTTGTGTTACACGCCTTGGAACAATGAGTTTCCCTGGATGTTCACAGCTCAGTCCCTCTCACAAAAAGAACATTTAGCATAACTTCCAATCTTCCTTGCACAACTCTCCAGCCCCAGATTCTCTGCTGAGCTAGAGAACCTCAGTGTGCCACCTTCTGCCACCACACCTGCAAGGAAAGAAAGTTTCTCTCCCTCCTGCCAGGAGCACCATGCTTCCAACAGCTATTCCTTGTCATATCACATCCATGGATTTCTCCAAACTTCACACAGACAAATGTTCATTTCAATAGCAACAAGAACGCTAAATCCACAGCAGTCTGAAGTACCAGCTTACCTGGGGAAAAAGAAACAAATTTGTATGCCATGTTTGCCAAGGGGACCAGTGTCATGAAGCAATTGTCTCCGTTGGTCTCTATGAAATCATGTCTGGTGATTGCTGTGGGGTCAATATGATGTTCCCTAAAGGGTCTGATGAAAGCCTGGAAAAAGAATTGGACAAACACAACACCACACTCAATAATGGTCTTAGAAACAAAAATATTACAAAAAAATAACCCAAACAAACACCCAAAACCCTCTCATACATTCAATCTGATGACTGAGTTGAAGAAAATTACATAGTACAGAGCGTGTAAGCAGGATTCAAACTTTTGTCATGACAACACTTCAGATCATCTGATTTACATTTGCAGAGCAATTCAGTTCTCACACCCAAATCCAGGCAAAATAAGCCTGTGAAATTCACTTGCTAAGCAGAATCAACCAAGGAAAAAAAACCACTAAAAATTTAGAATTCAGCCTGCCATATTTATAGGCTACAGATGCCAGCACTAACAGACTAAATGCAAATTAAGTGACTGGACAAAGCAGTGGAAGGGAAACAGACTACAGAAGTCACCTCTAGGAGCAGAAATCGCATCTGAACACACAGAGCCATTGTTTTACTGTGTGGGACAGTCAAACCCAGTTACTGATTTGCCTTTAACACTTCCAGCATGTCCAGCCTGTGCAAGGTGTCCTGAGCAGCCTCAGCTCGTGGTTATTTAATGCAGAGTCTCTGGCAGTAAGGTTTTTAAAAATTATTTAAACCGTGGTACAGAGATAGAGGGATTCAAAAGTCTACAGAGTCTATAGAAGGTGAAGAAAATAAGCCAAACCCAACAGTTTTAATTCTGCTGTTGTAGTTCGTGTAACTCTGGATAATAACAAAGAATAGCCCACTTTTTTTTTTTTTAAATAATGATCCTTCTAATATTGCACTGTGAGGAGTAATTAATGGTAGCTATTAAGAAATTTATTTAAGAAAACAGATTGTTGCTTACTACAGAAGCCAGTTACACCTTCCACTAAGCAACTGGCATTTGTAGCTGCAGGTGTATAATACATCTCAAATTAAATCTTCAGTCACCACCATTCTAATATTACTGTGTTACAACAGGGGCCCATAGAAGAGGGAACTGGGAACATTCTGCCTGGACCATCCTCATGTTTCACAAGTTTTTCGGAGTTCAGCTGCAGGGACAACTCTCCAAATCTGTGTTCCTGACCTTCTGGACATCCACAGTGCCCAGCCAGGTTCCAGCACTTGGGGTGTCCCAGGCTGTTCCCACAGAGCCTGGGAAGGTCTGCAAACACTGGTACTGCTACACTGCCAGCCTCAAGCCAGGTGACAAAGTGGAGCAGTGCCACCTTGCACGTGTCCCCCAGGCCAGGAGCAAACACAGCTGTGCCCCAGCAGTGCCCCGGCCGTGCCCCGGCGCTGGGTGTGGAGCCCAGCTCAGCTGGGAGCACCGGCAGTGCTGCAGAAAGGGACCTCAGAACTTTTACAAGCTTAAGAATAACAGTCTCAAACCTTTCCAACGATGGGTAGCTCCACAGATCCCCAGGTATCTGCTCCCCAGTGGAACAATCCTGAGAGGAAGTCGGCCGTAATAACTCCTGCAACTGGAATGAGAGAGAGACAGTCAGACAAACACAGCATTTTTACTGCCTCAGTCACAGCTTCTTCTTGTTTTACAAGTTTACTTGTTTATCTGCCTCTAACTTAGACATTTACAACCACATGAGATCTACCCAGTCTGAATAAACATATGGTCAGGTAATTAGGAAAAAGACATTAGCAAGACACCATTTGGACAGTAACAATCTTCATTAAATGTATATTTGTGTTTAGCCCATCTCCTACAGAACAGAAATACCTCCCCTAGTGGGTACCTTTTGCTTGGCTGACCCCTCACCTCTATAGTCCTTCCCCTCACCTTTCATTTCCAAAAAGGGCGAAGAAATAAAAAAGCTCTTTTCATATTATAAATCAGCCCGCACTGTTGAATCCATTATCCAGTTAGCCCAAACTCTTAAATGCAGCAGGAGGCAATTCATTCTTTATGTACCCCCTTATTACACTGAAGACAGCTTATTTTATAAGCAGTAAATTCTGCACATTTGTTTTTGTTTCAGACCACACATGCAGGCTACAGCAAGACCGGGTGGGACACAATAGCATTTAGATCTGCTCCCAGCAGCTGAAAGGGCAAGCAGCCTGGGTTCAGGGGAAGATACGGAAACAACACTTCTCTTTGCAACAACTCAAATGCCATTCTCGCTGAGGTAATGCCCCCATTAGCCTGCCTCGCCTCCAGCTGCTGCATCATCCGAGCGAAATAACTGCAGGAACAGCAACACAAACCGAGGCAAAATACTGACAGCTCAATAGATCTTCCTCGTGTTGCTTTGCTGTCAGCTGGTAAAGGGAAGAATGGAGGATGCCCGGAGCAGTGCATTACACTAAAGCAATTGGGAAAAAATCTAACTACCAGCAATCTTGTTCCAGCTGTACTGCAGCAGGGTGTGCTCACTCCTCTGCGGCTGGGGAGGATGAGTTGCAATAAAAGAGCAAGAGCTGTGCTGAGGTTCCACACGACCAGCACGGTGACGCCTGGTGTGTGTCCTGTCCCCGGGCTCAGAGGGCACATCCCTCTGATGAGCTGGGCTCACACACCCAGCACCCTCACACACCCACATCTGGGCTCACACACCCAGCACCGGCTTTACACACCCACATCTGGGCTCACACACCCAGCACCCTCACACACCCAGCACTGGCTTTACAGAAAACGGGAAAACAAAGGCACAGGAGTTCAGCTGCTGCTCAAAGGTGGTAAAAGATGTTGATCTTTTGAAGGCTGGGAGGGCGAGGGGAGATCGACAGCCCTGAGCATGAGTTAAGTGTTAACCACAGAGTCAGAAAAAGCAAGATAACCCCAGCTCAGGTACAGAACTGCCCGCGGTGGATTCAATACTCACCAGAAGCCAGCTCAGTGCAGCGTTAGGGAAATCCTGATCCACACACATCAGCTTTCCTGCAGCTCACTGAGGGAGGGCTGGGGGATTGGTCCTCCATGGGTTATCCCCAGGAGGAGGCGATGCTCGGAGCGCACAGGAGGAGGGCAGAAGGCAAGGAGCTGCAGGACTTGCTCAGAACACTGGGATTTTTTGGTTTGCAAGTAGACTGCAGAATAAGGAGGAAGGAAGGCAGCCCGCACACAGGGAGCCCAAAGGTGCACGAATGGACTCCAGCCGGTATCCAAGCGAACACTCGACTGCCACACGCATTTGCTGCAAGTGCTGCTCTGCCCCATTTCCCCACACTGGTGATCCTCTGCCTGGGCACCTCGCAGGCACCTCGCAGGCACACCTCGAACTCCAGGTGCCTCCCCCCAGAGCCTGGACATGCCAGAGCGGGACGTGGGGCTGGACAAACAACTGCCCCAAACACACCACGGACACAGGGCAGCTCTGTCCTGCTTGTGTCCTGCTCAGAAACCAGGGAATGTCTAGGGTTTGTGACCCAGGAAAGGCCCCTCTCCACCTCTTCACTGCTTCAGAGTCGAACTGAGAGACAACCTGCAACCTCTGCTCTTGTGAGTGACTCTCAAACCACTTCCCGTGGCCCGCGGAAGGAGGAGGCCCCACGAGAGCTCTGAGACAGAAAACTGCTGTGCATATTTACCATTAAAAGTTGTACTTCACCAGAATTTTATGAGCTGAGCGTAAGCTTGCCTTTGCATAGATAGAATAATCAAATTGTAACCTGTAAGTCTTACATCAAAGTATATGAAGTTTCATATTTACTGTAAAAAGAGTCTCTGGAGAGGAAGAAACCAGGATAAGATGTTATTAAATAACTTGATGCTATTGTGTAACATCTCTGAGAAGTACAGTCACGTTTAATCAGTGACTATGAACTGGTTGAACAGCACTAAAGGGCTGGCGTGGCTAACTCTGCATAGAAAAAAATCGTGTTGTCTAAATATCAACATACCAAAGTACCAGTTGTTTGTCACTTATATGCTTATGAAAATAAAATGCCTAAGTCACTTGCAGTCTCCATTTAGTGACTTTCAGTACAGAGAAGGCAGGGGTTTGATTATATGGCAAGTTACGAGGCTAAGATAATAATCTCTGGACATTTCAACAAGTATAAAGTGTAGCAGCTTGGAAGCAAAAAAAGAAGAGTTCATAATTTTGGCTAATAAAGCTGAGAAACTTTCAGTCAGAACAGTGCCTCAGAGTGCCCGTGAGGAGGGCCGGGACAGCAAATGCATTACTGTCTAGCAGTTATATCACACTGGAACCAGGGTTTCCAACAAGTCCTGCCTGCAGTACCCACACCCCAGGGACAGCAAAAGCCTGGGCTCCGTCACAGGAGCTCCCTGGCAAGCCTGGCAGTCACGCACGGAGCAGACACCTCTCCCTGGGGCTACTCCCTGCTCGGAAGGCCTGTGAGGGTGTCCTGCCTGCAGCAACGCCTGCCGGGCACGGGCACAGCTCACCCGCAGCACCTCTCACGGGGCACGCCCCAGTCAGCCTCGGGGAACAGCCACTGGGCACTGCATGAAAGGAGAGCCCCGAGGAATCGGGGTCCCGTCTCCCCCAGCGCTGAGCAGCAGCAGATCTTAGAGCAAGCAGTCATCTACAGAAGCACAGCTTGGCTCGGAATCACCACCCCATAAACTTCATCCTCCAGCCAAACTCCCCTGTAACTTTAAGAGAGCCCCTGGCAACTGGGCAGGCACAGAGCTGTCTTTGTCCCTGCTGCTGCCAGCACGTCCCCGTGCACACCCGTGGGACACACGCGGGGCCGTGCCACCAGCGTCCCTGCAGTGCCAGGGCGGCAGTGCCAGGGCAGCAGCCCCTGCCCGACAACAGCTGCCAGCACGCCCAGGAGTCCATCCCTGACCCAAGTGCCACGGGGAACAGAGAGCGGGGCCAGCATCGCCTGCTGAGTGCCCACCGGCAATGGTACAGGTCACTCCACTTCCACCAGCAGTACCCTCCTCCTCCTCCTCCTCCTCCTCCTCCTGGTGCCAGACCGGCCGGGCTCCAGGGAACAGCCTGCTTCTGCCCAAGGCACAGCAGACACCACACAGCCCTGCTGCTGCCACACCACGGTGTCTCTGCAAAGGGAAACAGAATCCACGTTTCCTCTCCTTAATCACAGCCTGCGGAGCTTCCCTCTTTAAGAGATGATGCAGTTGAGAATGGAAACACAAAGTTACCCACAGCTACCAAGTAGCTGATGGTTACTTCAGACAGGGAGGGTGAAGTGGCAAAGAACCTACTTGGACCAGCACTGAAGTAAAGGATCATCTTCCTTTGCTAACTGAGGTTTCTGGTGTAATTTCAAGAACCTTTCAAAACAAAATTTCAAGTGGAAATTCATTTTAATGCACATAATAAATCCAAGACGAAGTGACATCCTTGGAGCTGTGAGGCAGCAGGATGTGGACACCTGCCCACGCGCCCAGCACTCACTTCGGTCAGCACTGACGTCTCTGGAGTGTTTTTTGTCAAACGTGTGCCAGAGCTTTCGTGTGTTGCACACTCAGTGTCTGGCTCTGCAATGCAGCTGACCAAGGGCAGCCCTGCAGAGCTGCTGGAGCTTGAAACAAAGAGGTTCTGGGCCTTGAGATCCAGTTTCTATTTTGAAACTGCACTAAGTGATTTCTTCCCGTGTGCTCTCTCTGGCTAACCCACAACCTCTGCAGTAATGAAACACGTACCTCAAATGGGTTAAAAAATCAGTTGCCCATCTTTCAAGAGAGCAGTAATTAATTGTAACTTGTATCACATCACAAGATGTTCCTAAAGATATTAGCCCTATGTGGGGCAGTTCTTATGAATATAAACAGGTTACAACACAAAGTTAACTCTTCTCTTTTTGTAAGACTGCAATGAACAGTCCCTATCATGAACAAATGTGGCTGCAGATAAAAGTCAAATGTCTGAAACAAGACAACCAACTTAGAAAAAAGAGATTTAAAACCCTACACAAAAATAGAAGGAAGGAGAGGAAGATGAAAACCAAGGTTCATGCTGTAACTTGCCAAACATTTAATCTAAATGCTATTAATATATGAACTATATACTCAGCTGATGTATATTGAACAATATGCTGGACACCACAAGCTCACCTGAAGGTATAAGGGCTTTCAAGCCTGATACTACGTGTTTTGGTGAGGCTTTTCTGCTTACTACACAATGATCCCTTTGCCAGCCTTGTCCCTGGCACTACCAACCTTCAATTACGGTGGCAGAGGCTGCTCTGGTTCTGTGGCACTGCTGCAGTGGGAAAAACGGGGGTGTCCAACCTCCCTCGCACCCCCATTCCCAGCCAGGGCTGCCCGAGTTAACCGGGTGCTTGTGAGCACGCAAATGAAACACCAAACCCAAACCTGCCAACTCCCAGCTTGCAGAAAGAGGAACAGCTCCTGGCTGCCCAGCAGCTGAGGAGATCCAGAACAAGGCGTGACTGGAGTTAGCACAAACCACAACAGAAATCCATCCTCTGCCCACTCTTTCCCTTTTTTACGGTGAGGAGGGGAACGAAGTTGTCTCATCTCTGCTAAAGCGGCCTGGCAGACAGCAGAGCCCCGTGGCTCCTCCTGCGCAGCAAGCCCCTCTTTGTTCAGCAGGACCCAGCGCAGCGCAGGAGCCGCTCTGAGCCAGGGCCCGCAGGGGAGGGGTCCCCAGCGCAGACCCCGAGTGACTCAGCACGGCACAGCACCCGCCTCCACATCCCCCAGCACGCAGGGAAGGACCAGGCAGGGACCTGCTGCCCGACCGCCAGCCGCTGGATGAGCACATCTGTTCTGTCCCGAGAATCTCCAGCTTAAGGTGTTTACAGTAGTACTCGTGTTACAATTCTGTGTGCCTTTAAAGGCACGAAGAAAGCCTTTAATTACAGACACGGGGTTTAGGCTCACTGAAATGATGCAGAACGTTCAAACTACTTCATTTTCTAAAAGGAAATACATATTTGCATAAGAGCACACGGGGGTCCCCATCCTGTGAACAGGTCTGTGCAGCAGAACAGATCCAGCCCACTGGATCAGTGACCCCTTCCAGATTCCCAAAGACCAGGCAGGAACTTGATCTAGAGCTCCATCTCTACTAGCAGAATGTTTATTTTGTGACTTCAGCTCAAAAGTCAATATTCCAAACGAAGCCTGAGGGAAGCTGTCAATAGAACACACCTCACCCTGTGGGTGACTCAGGATTCCCAATGGTGCCCATGGAGCTGCTCACATATTCAGGAATCAGGACTTTTATGGATATGGCTTTCACGATATGCAATAAAACCTAATAATCATTGTGAATTGCAGACATCATTCACACTTCACCTGGAGAAATAATGTATTGAAAGCAGCAAAACAAGATAGCCTGAAGCACCACTATTTTATGGCACTCATTTTTGTACACACTACCAGTTATTTCCACACCACTTTATTTACACAGAATCCAGATTCTGCTACTTTAATAATTCACTACTACTTAAATAATACTATCAGTGAATTGGTTGCTTTATCAGTTAAACTGGTAACCAGGATATCAGAGAACTCGAGCTTTTATCAATATTAACTTTGAGATGAAAGCCGGCTGCAAACAGATTGCCCCACAGGTTAACCATCATTGCTGATTCTCTTGTCTGGATCTGCCCTCATCCCTAAGGAGCAGTTCTCATGCCATGCTCTCTCCATTCCTCCCAACACCTCCACCTCATCAGCTGGGAGCAGGCAAGACTGAATCAGGCCAGAGAGCTGGTGTGACTCACAGTGGAGGACACTGCTCCCCCCAGGCCCAGCAACGCCAATAACCTCTACACAGGCATCAGGAATCACCATGTCCCAGCTTTGGCAGAAATTCAGAGCTGCTGTCATGTACCACTGCTTGAACCTGGTGCAGTGTTTTGGGTGGGTTTTGTTTGTTTTGTTTGAGCTCATTAGCAATGCACAGCATTGATCACGAACAAGTACCATTCTCTTCTAAAACACACACCTCGCACAGTTTATAGGAAAGCTATTTTTTTCTAAAGCATGGGAGCTGGACATTCTATCAGAATCCTTCACGGGTTCTTCCTCTCCTCCACAGAAGAGGTGGAATCAACTTTTCTTATACACCTGGAAAAAGTCATCATTCAGGATAAAGGCCAAATATCACGTCCTGACATGAAAGCACAATTCTCCAAAATTCTTGTGTTCAGTCTGCAGTCCCCAGAAATGAAGCCAGTTTGATGCCTGAAGTGCCTTTTATAACATTTCTCTTGACCTTTTGCTTTCTGAAAAGTTCTTGTGAATATTTTTGTCGATCAAAGTATTTTGTTTCCAATTCTGACCATTCTGACAGCTCTTTCCCTTCTCAACAGGCCTTACACTTGCAGTGACTACCCAAGAACACCAAACTTACACCAAGCTACATCAAAATTTCCCCTCTGAGATACTGAGAGGCCACTGAAATGTACAGACAAAGCAGTAACACATTTTGCAGATGGTCTCAGTTTCAGGGGCTCACACACAAATGTCCCTCTCCCTTTCCAATAGCAAGTCAAGCCTAAAGGATCCCACGTTTGCTTCCCACATCACAACAGCCTTCCCTTGAGCAGGGCAGCAAACAGTTCCTACTTACATATCCCAGCGAGAACTGAGGGCATGTGTTCCAGTCGCAAGTAGAAGAGGAGATTGTAAAAATTGAAACAGATCAGAGAGAAGCATAAGATGACAGAGATCCATTCTTGTAGTCTCTTTCCTGTTGGGAAAAAAAAGGAAAAAAGGATGTTTTACTTTTATTTGAGAGGACATTTTGAAGCCTGAAATAACAGAGACAGACCATTCTACTGCCTGGATGACTTGCTCCATTTGTCTGACAGGGAACTGAAACAGAAACTTCTTTATCCATGGGAGGTGCACACATTTTGTTAAATGACATTCCTCTTCCCCAAGCCACTACTAACCTCTTCCCCCTGCCCTTGTCCCAATAACAGGGCCAAATCAGACATCATCTCACACTGTCCTAGTTTTCCTCTCCCTGAGATTGCTGGCATAAAGTTCCTCCCCGTCACATCTTTTCTCAATTTGCATTTCATCCAGTATTCAGTGTTGCTGGAAGGGCTGAATCTGGGAAGGAATTTCTGGCCTCAAACATATTTAAATCACCTCGTGATCTGTAATATTTACAAGCGCTGAGATTTTAAATAAAGCTGTTGTACTAACAGGAAAAAGCACCATTCTCCCATTCTGTATTTTGGTGGCCCTGGAATGACTTGTCTAACGTCACAAGCATTCCCCTGAAGCTTCTCCCTGAATTGCTGTCTTGCCTGTGCCTTCCTGCTCCCAGGCAAAGGCCGGAAACTCTCAGCCACTGAGATGACAAGGAACAGAACAAGAAAAGAGAAAGAACTGGCACAGATTCTCTCCTGCACCTTGCTGCACCACTTTGTACCTCTATTAAAAAATCATTTACTGCCTGTGAAAAGGGAACAGGCACATCAGAGCACGGTAACACTTGAGTATCAGATTAGCAGCAGAAAGCTGCTCCCTGTTCTTCAGTGCTGGATCCCCACGAGGCACCGAGGCTGAGCGCAGGGAACGCTCAGGGTGAGACCTGCATGGATTAGGGCACAGAAACAGACCTTTAATACCCAAGGCCAGGAAGATCTGAGCTGCCACCGCGGCTGCAGGTGGCTCTTAAAGCCCTCAGGAGCTGCCAGGCCAGCCCCTGCCTGTTTGAGGGGTCAGCCAGCACAGCCTCCTCTTGCCCAGGGCTCCCCAGAGCAGTTACCCCACAGCCCCTTCCCCACTCCCTCTGGCAGAGCAGAGCACCAGGAAGGACTCCAGCGAGGTGCACGTGCTCCCCAGGAGCAGAGGCACACTCAGGCCTGGCATGTGTTCAGGACAAGAGCTTCTGTCCTACTCCTCCTCTCTGCTGACCTAATGCCTGATCAAATTTCTCCTCTTAAATGCTAAATCAAGTCCTCCTTCTCAACAGTACCATGCAATGAGCAGGGAAAGTAGGAACATAAATGGGGGATCAGTCTTATCTTCAACGTGCCTATAAGGCAACATTTGAAAGTGTGAACAAAGACTTTGACAGGTCAGTTTTAGAAGTTCTAAAATGGCCATGGGTATATAAATTAACATCCCCTGCAGTATCAGAGGAGAGAACCATAAAATTAAATTAAGACACAAGAACAGCCATATTTGACAGCAGCATCAGGTCACAATGTGGGTGCTGCTATAAAGAGATCCCTGGAGTAATGAAAGTAAGAGTTAATTAACACTCGCTTCCTGCATAAGAAAACCACACACTGATTAGAGGAGCTAAGTGGGTAGATCCTCATGGAACAATTAGCTGAGTGCTGGAAAGGAGGCTGGCAAGTCCCCTGAGCTCAGTGGGTGCAAACACCTCTGTGCTCTGAACACAGGGATCCAGCACGGCTGTCAAGATATCCAGGTTCGAAAACGCAGCCGCAGCTCTGCACTGGGAAGGCAAATCAGTCAAGGAACTGAGTCAGCGCTGATAACTGGTGTTTAAAGGACATTCAAATCCAAAAGTGTGTCCTGTGTGAAGGAATGAAGTGCCAAAGCCACAAAGTATGCGCTTAAAGAAATCAGGGAAATGTTCCACTCGTGTTCACTCTGCACAATTCAATGTAATCTCCGTTCTTATGAATTCAGAATTTGAACATGATATGCTTCCGCCATAATACATATTCTGGCATTGCTTATGTAAATTATTTATGTAATGCCAGAAGAACCTGCATATCTAATACACCCTCAGCTCCCTGACATATCACTGTACATGTGCTACAGCCAGCGAGAAGGGCAGCAAGCTCTATGGGGAGGAAAATCTTTTCCTTATGAGCCAGAGCAGTGGTAAAGTCAGTGACTGCTTTTGTGTAAAGCACAGGAATCAGTCCTGGTGGGACCAGAGCGCTGAAAGGTGTCACACAGGACCTTCTCAAGGCAAGCAGGAGGTAAGCAAAAGAAACTGAAACAGGCAGACTTGCCCCAGTCACACAAACCAACAAAGGCCCTGGACTTCTTATCATGACATGGCTCTGTGTGAGTAAGAACACCTACTTGTGCGGGAATTGCCTTGGATGTGAAAGCTGGGCTCAGCTGATCTGCTGGAAACACATCTCCCCTTCCCTAATTCTTCAGCAGAGAATGGATTCACTAGGAATGGCAGGAATATCCAGCACTACTCACACTGTGAGCTAAAAACAAATGATGGGTTTCTTTACAAGGAGTTTGCAATTATTTCCACAGTACAGTCAAACAGTCATTTCCTGAGCACTCAAATGACAAACTGAAGCTTGTTTGACGAGTTCCAAGCTTCAGGAAGAGCGAAACAGGAATTCAAGCATCCCTCTGCCCCTTTCTGAGGTGCCAGGCCTGGAGATCTCAGGGTAGCTCACTGAACAGATGCTCTGAAGGCAAAGCTACTGTTGTAGCACTGTTGTACTGTTGTCTTTTCGCAACAGATGTGTTGCGACCACATCTGCCCACCTGCGTCTGGAGGGAAAGGTTCGTTTTTTGTTTGTCGGCTCTAGAGAGCAGAACGTCCGTTCTGGGCAGTTTCTGGCTGGAAACGCTCCCGCCCGCAGCCCGGCCCGTGCCGCAGCCCGCTCGGAGCCCCGCGCTGCCCCCGCC
>VWPU01016547.1:91833-121849 GCA_013398955.1 Callaeas wilsoni | reverse complement strand
TTTTTTTTCCCAAGAAAAAGTAAGACATAGATAAAGGGTTTGTGTGGTAGGGAAACACATGAGGGTAAGAACCTCAAGGATCACCTGATCCAACCCACTGGCAAAAGCGCACTGGGACTACTATGGCTTGCTAAACCCAGCTCTCAGCTATCAAAGACTTCAGGAAGCTGAAGTGCTTGGTGATCAGCTCTTCTGGAGGCCTCAGAACAAACATGTTCATACAGGTCTCATTTGTTTCCGTGCTGCCTCTCCCTCATCCTCCATCTAAAATTCAGCAGCACGTGGGTTGCTGAGCAATGTTCCTGACAAGGTTCCTGCATCAGCCAGCAAAGGGATCCTCTCTGCAGGCTGCTCTGCCCAGAGCTGGCCAGTGTCCCGCAGGAGCATCAGCAAGAGCTTCTTCATGAAGGACAAAAAGAGAGCCAGGAAAAGCCTGTTCTTCACCTTTTTATTAACCAGCCTCTCAGAAAAGAGAGGCACAGACATCTGAGCTGGCAGTCAGTGACAGAGGTCATAAAACCTCACTTTTTTGCAGACTTCTGCTTTGAGGATTTGGGAAGGCCAGGCTGGTCTTTCTCACGTTGTAGAAGCATTAGCTCAGGATGCTCTGTCATGCAAGCAAGCAAACAAAATAGCGTTTAATAAATGGGGTAGGTCAATGCTTTTGTTACCTCTCCTGTACCTGACTATTGTCCTGAACCAAAAGCAATTAAAACAGGGATTATACTTTGACAGCTGCATTTGTGGTGATGTGTATGCGTAGCAGAACTCTGCTGTGCTTTGGGAAGCTGATCTATTTTTTAGCACCTTGTTATAATTAGAACCACATGATTTACAATGAATTATTTATTTGGTTAATTTCATCCTTTTTTCTTTACTATCAATGAATTGTCCACAGACAGAATGTTGAATTCTTGAATTCATTTTTAATTTAAATAATATATTTGATGATTAACTCCAGGTCTGTAAGTTATTCATCATTTGCTAATAATCACAATTCAGAGTTTGTCCAGTGGTATGCTATTTTCTGAGGCTCAGAGGACATATGGACTTTTTCCTCCTCCCTCTTTGGAACAATATGCATAGACAGCATCATGTACACGTTTTAAATTTTATTACTGCATATACAGTCTTAGATTGTCTTATTGTTAAAATTGAATCAAAAAAAAAACCCAAAACCCTGATGCTAAACTTTACTATTTAATGTGATTTTGAAGGAAAATGAAATAGAAAATCAGAAGAGGATAAAAATTGCTTCCAGATATTTAGAAAATAAATTCTGGAACTTGAGAAACATTATTATAACAGGATACAGAATGATTTTGAGAAGTCCAGTGGTGGACACTTCTGTGCAATTCTTCAAGCCAGATATTTTTGGTGGTTTTTTCCCTAACAATCCATCATCTAGTCACGTCTTTTAGTAGGCACAATAGACAATTTCTAAGTGGCTTCTGGAAACAAAGACAAAAGCAGTTACAGAGAAATTCAACTTAGTCATGGAGGATGTATGATGTTACAACATACATCACCTCATGGTAAAAATACCTCCTCTGTCTCATCTCATACAACCTAAATCACCACTCCACAAAAATCTGGATCCTAACAACATTTATCCCAAGGTAAAAATGTATTTATAATTTGAATAATTTATTTGGTGACAATTTCCTGCTCTGCAGAGACTCATTACTTGCAAATAGCAAATATTCACACGTTGCCATGGTGCAATATGGCACACTTTCCATGAGGTACAGGCCTCCAAGCCTTCCTCTCCACCTTTCATATATAGCACTTACAGTTAAAACACTCACATTTAGATGACTGTTAGTACAGAACGCTGTTTGTCTTACCAGGTGAGGAAGTTTTTAAGCCTCAGGCTATTTTTAATCTTCTGAATGTTTTTAAGCCATGAGAAAGGATGCTCTGTTAATTTCCCATTTTAGTCAGCAGGAGTGAAGGCAGACAATGTAATAAGCACACAGCCAATTGCACACATGATGACTTGTAAACTTGTCTGTAAATTCTGCCACAAATTATTAACAAGCATCTGCAATGTTCTTACTAAGGAAAAAAATCCTACTTACATAATAGTTGATCACGATAAACGCTGAGTGTTCATACAGATGTATTTTTAGCTGGTTCCTATGGAAACGTGACTTATGTGATCACACTTTATATATGTTCCTCAATAAGTTTTGACCCCATCGGATAATTTCAGCTACCTCTAACAGAATAGTGAACTCCTTCAGTTTGTGGAGCTGGATCAGCTCAGCCTACATTCGCCACCTGAAAGTCTACTGACTGAGGCTATAGAATAAGGTGAGGAAAGAAAGTGGTACATACCCCAGTTCCAGAAATGTTGTTATTCAGAGCTCATGAATTACCATGAAACACAAATCCATGGGAAACATTGGCCCAGATGCTTATAGAAATTCTTGTCTGAAAAGTACAGGATATTCGACTCGCCCAGAATTAGTTTAAATCTTGAACAAGAAGGATGACTGTAATGTGGCGCATTCAGTTAAAGCACATAATGAGGAAAGCTTAAATCTGCTCTTGCCTTTGACATAAAACTCAGGTTGTTCTGTGATTCTAAAAATACCAACCCCAGACACAAAGCTGCCTGACTCTTGAACCTGCAAGTACAAATGGAGAGGCATTACTTCAACACACACATGAATGTTCTGTTTAAGTCGGTTGAGAGTGACCCAGTGCTCATAATCTCTTAAAGAACCCTTCTTTATATTCCTTAAAATCTATTCATGGCCTGGATGATATGTAAGTCTTCCTCACTGAGCCCATCAGCTTCAGTTGCTCTTTCCCTACATAGCCCTTATCTTTCCAATCTCATGCGGGTAAGCAGAATGGCAAAGAGTTCAGATAATCACAACAGTCACCTTTAGGAGAATGTGCAGCTTGCATTATGAATGCTGTTTCCTCCTGGTGGTGACACCAAGCAGGTCCCACCAGGAAATCCAGGAAAAGCAAGCTTCTACTCATTCTTCTTTCCTATCCCATTTTTCTTGGTGGATCAGTATAGAAGGCAAGTAATGACAAGTGTTCCTTCTGCCTGCTTACTCTTCCACTGCTTTGAAGTGAATTCCGGACACAGTTCTGAAAGATGGTTCCCTGTATACCCTAACATGAGGACAGGCAGACTCCTGAAGAACTGGAGCAGGTCCCTGGTTCCACCTCACTCCCATGTGCCATACCAGGTGCAAACCTCATCCTCCTCCTCCCATGTGACCAATGCTCAAACGCCCTGGGTCTTTAATCCCTTTCCAAACAAAAGTCAGTTTTAGGACCCCAACTCTTAGCAGAATTCAGGCACCAAATGAAATTGTTCATGTAGTGCCAATTTTACATTTTCACCCTGCTTATCCTCACTATGGCTGTGTTCATAGGCCACTACTCTCCCTTCTGTTCTGTGGAAGAACACGGCTTTAGCACCAGTTCGAGGATGGTCAAGGATCCAATATGTTTCACCATACATCACACCCCGCAGTAACTGTGCATGGAATACACATATTCAACTTAAGTCTTCTGGATGAGCTTCCAGGCTCACCTTTTTACTCCGCTGTCTGTACAGAATCCACTTGGGTGCTCTGAAAGGCAACTAAATAAAATGCCTAAAGCAACCTGTG
Source organism: Callaeas wilsoni (assembly GCA_013398955.1). Lineage (NCBI taxonomy): Eukaryota > Metazoa > Chordata > Aves > Passeriformes > Callaeidae > Callaeas > Callaeas wilsoni. The sequence goes on along the minus strand of VWPU01016547.1, from coordinate 118,208 downwards.
GAATGCTGTTAGTAACATCTTCTGCAGTTACTGCTCTCTGCTATTCACAATCCCTTTTAACCCTGCAAGGATCTGAAACAACCTACAAGTAACAGCAGCAACTCAACTGAAACTAGAAACCCATTAAAGTTTCAACAAACTGCAAGTAACTTTCACTTTCAGCAGTTTTTATAATATGCGTGTTGTTATTCCAGCGTATGTTATTCCAGCGATGCTCAGCAAAATCAAGCATGCTTTTTTTTTATATATTGTCACACTAATAAGAGATGTTAAGATTCTATGCATAAGGATAGGAGTAGTAATAACAAGGGAATTTTCTCCAGCACTGCATTTAATTTAAAAGTGCCGAGATAAGTACATAAGCTCTTCTGGACACTCTAGGAGTTGATATCTTGCTCTGTGGGTGTGTACACACGTCTGTCTGCTTCTGCGTGGCTCTCACACCTGCAGCTCATAATCGTACGTAGTTTCAAATGAGTTGAGAAAATGAAAATTACCTTCAAATGGAAGAAAAATGCATTTGACATACCTCTTGTTCCAGCACTTGTGAGACTCGCTATAATTACTACTGTGAGCTTGCAGGCAGATGGCAAACGAGGCAGCACCTTGAATTCAGTCAGCAGGATGCTGCAGAATTGCTCTCACTAACATTTTGTTCAAGATGTTTCAACACACAAATCTAAAAACTGGCAACCAAGACATAACTACTGTGTTTATTAGTGAGCCTTAAATAATGAGCACATTACATCTCCACCAGCCATCCATATCTCTCTGCACCCACAGAGTGTCACCTATGCTGTACCAAACCAAGCTGCATGTGCTCGGCCTCAATTAATGTTATTGCAGACTCCAAGATAGAAGGAAGAGTCAGCATTAACAGATGAGATTGAAAAGGACCAGATTCTGTTCCAAAGGAAAAAGCATAATCTTGCTCATATCAAGGAGATAATTTTGAGACAGCAGTGGTATCCAAGTGACCTGGAGGTTGCCAGCTGCTTGAGTCTTACTGAGCTTTTCATATGACAAAAGGAAGGACAGGGAGAGGGAAAGGAGAGCTTTGGGAAGATAAGGCTTTAAAAACAAAAAAAAAAAAAGACGTAATAGGCTAAATATCCAACTGCCTTAAGGCAGAGGAGTTATCTCTATTCATTTTTTTTAATCCACCTGGCTCCTTGACTAGGGGATTTGGGAATATCTCTTTGCACAAGAAATCTCTTCCAGTGGAACTGTGGAATAATTTGAGAGGTTGAAAAGGAAAGAGTGTTTATATGTCTGAACAACCTTATGAAACTAATACCAGACTCCTACTATAGTAGCAGGCCCAGACAGAAGAGGGTTACCTATGTTCTCTTGCTTCCATTTTAAAAGAAATGGCATTTACACTGGTGGTTGGGGGTTTTTTAATTTTGTTTGCTACACGAGATGTGATTTTACAGTTCTGGAGTCCCTCTCTACATAGCTACAGTGCTGGAAAAGCAAACATTGGCTCTTCAGCTGCCATTGCAGAGCAGCCAGCTACCACGCTGCTGATTTAGACCACAGGAATTAGCACTTTGCAGTATTTCCACAGTCAAGTCCACATCCTTACTGTATGTAAGGACGAAGTGATTAAAGCAGCTTTCCCTAAGAACAATGAATTTTCCTTTCTGAAATCACTTTAGTCCATGTTATTGCACCCTAAACTGTTTGCATAACTTAAAGAAATGGCCAGAGTTTATACTGTAAAGGTAAAAGTATTCTTACTATTTGCTAGCTGTTTATGCTCCTACACTGTTAGGATTTATTTTGACTCACAGAAAGAGGGATTTTTAGTGACATAATACATAAAAATAAGTTTATTACTAAAGTAGATAAGACTTTCTAAAGAAAGAGTGTTTTTTCCATGACCTGCACTCAGAATGACGCTGGTGTGAGAGTATAAGCAAGGTCACTATTCCTACCAACAGGATTTAAGGGTAAAGGCAGAACATCTATTCTTTGTAACACAGGGTGGTTCAGCTGCAGCAAAGGACAATAAATGCAGTACATGGCATATAAACGGTAGATTAAAGTTCCCATTTTATTCTTTGACTGAGATGCTCAGAAAATTATAAATTCTGCTTCTTGTGTATTTGGCAAATAAGAGCAAACATGAAGCTTTTGATACTGCAAAAGAGTCAAATCTACTCTTGTGTGCATTCACTACCTTGCTCTTGTGTCTGCAAAGGTGAAGAGGTGAATAGAGCCACAATTTCTCTTTGACTTGCAAACCACACCATATGATCAAGTGCCTTATCACTGCTGCCAATACTGTATTTTGATCAGTCTTGGCAATACATTTTACATGCAAATGGATCTTTTGTTGCAAATATATATCAAAGCTAATAAACACCTGCTTTCCTACAGCCTAGATCTGAAGGTAATTCCCACTTACATTTTATTGCAGATAAATTACATGAGATCCATGCTGTCCCTTATCTCATTAAATTTATCTTAGGGTAAAACTAAAGTATCTTATGTTTTCTTCATGATCATGAAAGCGTGACATATACTGTGGGGTTAAAAAAATTAATGCTAGCAATATTCTTCACCTTGGAAAAGACATCTGGGGCCTGCCCTCAAACAGCATAAAATGACTCTTGTGACAAGCACTTCTGTCCCACAGAATCCTCTCCAATGGGGTAAGAAAAAAATGCCAGTTTCTCCCACTTGTCCAGTGACACACCTTGGCTATCTAGGCATCATCACCTGCTTTTCATGGAATGCAATGAAGCTGTGTTTTGGAGTGAGTATTGCCCTCTAGGTGTGTATACAGACTGCAGAGACATCAAGATTGAGAACTTTGGTGCTTCGTTGTAAGGATTAAAATCTGCCAGGAGTAGGCAGCTATTGCTAGATTTGGTCAGTCTGAGTTATACCTAAGCCCTGAAGAGAAGACAGAAAAGTAACAAAACTAAGAGGATGTATTTGCTGAATATATGTTTTCATAACTTATATAGCTGTCATTAACAAGTTAGAGCATCCTATTTCTGATATAAACAGCAGCAAATTAGTAGATGAGGTATACAGGGGCTATGCCTCAGCCAGAGGTCACAAAAATAACACAGGAAAAATAATACGGGGGTGGAGGGAAGTGTCAGCGTTTTAACAAGCTTTGCATAATACTGTGATAAGAACTACAGCAAACAAACCACACAGATCAAGAATCCAGAGGGTTGCAGACAGCATTCAGATCAGAACAAGGGTGTTCAGTAGGCACAAAAGCTACTGATCAAAGAGTGGCATCCTCCCCATCACTGAGCACACCGTTCCTTTGCTAAAAGCCCTTTAACACAACACAGCAGGAAGCACATACTTTGAGCAGGAGCAAACTTTGAAGAAGGCAGACATGTAAAGAAGCACCATGTATTGAAGCAATTAATACCGAGAAACAAATTCTATTTCCTGCTAATCCTTTCATGTTGTCAAATAGGCAGCCCAAAATAGGATCGGGGGAAAATACTCTAAAAGGTCACAGGGGAGGATTACAAACAGACCATAAGGTAGGAATAAACGTTAATATTTTTACATAATATAGATCTATAGCTGCTGAAAATCAGCCCCAACTGTTCATATACTTCTCACCAGGCTTACATTAGAGTACGTCAGTTAACAACATTATTAATAGCAGATATTTTCCGTGACTGGAGTTGACATGGGGGAAGCTCAGAATCAGGACATTCCCACTCTCAGTATTGTAATGGCCTTTACATGTATCCAGATAACACACCTTCTCATTTTTAATTGGTGTAATATTCTTTCAGTACCCACTAGACTTTGCCAGTGAGTGTTTTAGCATTAGCAGTGTTGAAGCATTGTTAATGACAAAAATTACATCTGTAGCCCATTATATTTTTAGAGTGTTTTCAGTTAATTAGTTAATAAATTAATTGATCCTTAACAATATAAGTAGGCTGCTATTTCGACAAACATTTTGAAATGCATAACGGAAGGCAGGCACAGGTTAAGGACCTTGCCTATGATATTACAGCAGAGGAAATAAGAGAGTCTAGATTAAAACCAAATTAAATGCTGAGTATTAAAAGATTTAAGTATACCAAAAAATGAGGTAGAGGTTCTTTTGGGGTGGAGCTAAACTTCCATGTGGGAGAAAGGAATAACACAAAGATATCTTCAAACCTAATTTACAGCAGTGGAGAAGGTCAAGCTGAATTCGACTTAAATAATGTAGGCAGAAACCTTCACTGAATACCATGATGAGGCACAAAAGAAACACTGAAAATCCATCCCTGAGATTAGCTCTTTTGATTAGAGCATGGTGCTCATAACACCAGGGTTGTGGGTTTGATCCCTGTATGGGCCGTTTACTCAAGAGTTGGACTTGATGATCCTTGTGGGTACCTTCCAACAACGGATATTCTCAAACTCCTGTCTGTTGAGCTACTGTGTTAGGACAGTATCAACACTTAATGCTCTTCTGTAAGTTGCTCAGGGTTTTGATGTATTCTACCACTTTTGAAAACATGATTTAAGACATCCACAGGCAATCATACTCCTTTATGAGCCACAGAAACAAGGTAAGTTTCCTTTAGCTTATTTAGAAGCTCTTAGGAGAAAAAAGAATTATTGCAAGTCTCTATGTAGGAATAAAACTTACAGATATACATGTAAGTCAGCAAATTTCCCAGAAAACTATTATAATATAAGGCAAAAAACCTCCAAGTAGCAAACAGTTACACCGTTCAAACACACAGCATTTCCTTATATGGAAATAATCCCATGGCACATGAAAAGACATATAGAAAAGTATTGCTGTACCAGTCCAGGAACTGGATCTTAAAGATTTCCCTGTGGAAACTGATTAAGACACTTTTTCCACTCCATTGCTTTCCAGTAAGATGTGGAGCCATTCCTTATTCACTCTGATAGAAATGAGGGGAAAATCCCCCATTTTTAAATAAAAAATTAAAAATCCAGGATCCCCAGTCACAGTGGGAAACTGAACGATGAGAAACTGCAGAGTGCTGCCCTTCAGGGAACTACCAAAAGTTCGTCATCCCTGCTCTGCAGCGGGTGATTTTGCTGTTGCACAGGTTTCCTGAAGTGTACTCATTATCAGACTATATATTTCAATCTCAAGTAGATCATGTTTTGTGGACTTATACAAGTACCTCTTCGAACTCACCCAGAACTAATGAGAATTACTGCAGATGAGCAATGCTGGGCTGTTAATATAAACTGGGGAAGTTTCTGTGTCACATATTTTCTCTCTGTGTGACTCCAGCAGACACCCTAACTCCTGAGTCTCTATGGTATAGATCTTACAGTCACTTGGATGTTTTGCATGAAGAAGCAAATAAAAGTTAAAGTTTTCATCTATTTTACCTTGCATTCATTATGAAAGTAATATTTTTATTTTCCGGGTAGGTTCAGTAGTTGTATGGGGTATTTTCAAAGTCCAGCAAGCAGGTAATTCATAGACCAAAGGAAAAAATGGAAATTAAAAAATATGGGGAAAATATTAAAGAACTGAGTTGGCCTTGGATACATATTTTCACAAGTAACAGAAAATAGAACAAGTTCTGAAGAAGTGTAAGTTATAGAAAAGATCACCTTACCTAATGGTTGTAGCAACAGGATTAGTAACTGAGAGGGTCAAGTTCCTGTTCTGGCTGAGTTGCCCTCCTAATGGGAAACAATTAGTAAAATCAGTTGGTGTTAACCTGTCTGAACTGTTAACCCATAATAAAAAGTTGAGATAAGGAACTGAACTTGAAACAAATTCTCTGCAGGAAAGCTGGTTCCAAAACTTACAGAAAGAACATTATGTCTAAAATGATCACTTCCAATTTTGTCCCATAGATCAACAGAACTTAGTGGAGGCATTTCACGGTCTTTCTACCTTTTGATATTCTGTTTTGAAAACTATTATTCTAGACAAAGAAGAGATGTGGTAAAGAAAATAAATCAGTATCTTTTTTCATATAATCTAAACAACAAAAGTGAAATTGCAGTGAAGTTAATGGCTTCTAAAGTAGTTACTACAAGAAGGAGTCCCCTCTTCTTGCATGGTTTTCATGGTGAAAAGATAAAGAAAGAAAAGTTCAGTCTTTCTATAAAAAGCAATGCAGGTTTTGCCTGTGCAGTGATAAAATTTGGTTCAGCATCTCATTTTGCTACAATTTATTTATGAATTCTCTCCAGTTAGTTCCTGTGGTGGGACATGATGAAGAATTGGGTACCCTGCTTAGCATATTTCTCATTGCCATCTAAGGTAAAAGGTGACTGATGCACAGGAATTTTAGATTCTAGTTAGACATTCACCTAACAACATATGAGTCATTCTTGTTTCTATGCAAATGACATCCTTCACCTGAAGGAAAATTCCTGCCTCTTAATATTTAAATCTTAACTAGTTTTCATCAATTTCTGAACATCACCACATCTTTGAAATTTTCTTAAAATTACATTTAAGGAAAAAACATCTTTATCTTTTTTGACTTATTTTACCAAAGCAAATGCTCTTCTTAATTCAGACGGTAAGAAAATCTTAGCTATTAGAGAAAATATAAAGACAATGAAAGTAATTTCCCTCCTTGGACAAACAGAGAATTGTAGCTGGCAATTTCTGCAGTTCACTTTTAGAGGCTCTGCTCCTAGTGACAGGCCTCTCTAATGCCCCATGGCATATAAAGGAATAACCTAAAAGTCAGGATGAGGGAGCGTGAAGAATGAGCTGAATTCCACAGAAAGATTCTAGATATCTCAATTTTCCCCCAAAAGCTTTGTTCTTGTTCTGACATGGTTTAAAACAAACAATAACATCCTCACAGAAACCTCCTGGAATAAGCAAATCTGAGTGAGACCATGATCAGACCCACTGAGTTACTGAGGGTTGGAATGGGATGACACTGCTACAGCCAGGGATACAGCTATATCAGCTGCAAAGTTAACTTTGAAGTGGTCGTTCTTCATGAAATATTCTTTCAGGTGTAATCCACTGGCCTTTGAACCACACTGGTCCAGCGTCTAATGCAGAGCATTAGTTTGCAGTGGAGATGCAGTGTTTAAATTGATTTCCAGTATGGAAATGCAGTGAAGGTCCAAAGGCTTCTGGCATGGAAACACTTTCACTGAGTATTGGGCACAGCAATGGAAACCCATCTTGTGAACATAACACTGACCCTTCAATAAGCTGTGAGCTGTTTGGAGAATACTGAAACAGTTCAATTTAAAAGACAGTCTGGGCCATTTACATGCATGCTTTGCTCCCTGTTCACCCAGGTGCTTGGAGCAAACAGCTCACACAAGAATGATGCCCTCCTCTCATTTGGTGATAACCCTCCATCTGCTCATCCCCTCCCTGCCTCAGATGATAACAGGGAACTCAAACATCATCCAAGAGAGTGAGGCAAAGAAACCACTCTAAGCTGTAACTGCTTTTGCAAGGCCACATGGCATGTCTCAGCAACCCTGGGCCACAGCCTGCTAATTACAAACAGGATGAAGAGAGCTTTGCAAGCCTCAGCGAAAATATCCCTGGTGAACCAAACTCTCAGGCCAACAAACTGCTAGGAGAAAGCCAGGAACTCTGCTCCCTTCAACACAGAGGCACTGGCAAGAAGGAAGAATTTGACATTTGTATCCCAGCCGTTAGCAGTGAGAGCAGTCACTCCTGTTTCCCTGGGGGCCAGCCCAGGCGGTGGAGCTTGTGGAGGTGTTGCAGCCAGTACAAGATCAGCCTGAACCCTGCCAGCAATTCCCAGGCTGCATTCCCATGGGTTTTCATGGCCCACTCAGGAGATCTTCTGGATAGGTAAATGCCTCCCAAGTCGTAGTCCCAGTAGCAGCAGCACAGTTATGTAGACTTTACTTTTATGTTTCAGCAGCATCCAACTCTGTCTTAATTAAATTTATAAGTCAGTTTTCCATGTAGCACCTGTGGAATTTCTGAAGTGCATTCACATAGGATTATTGGCTTTTACTTCAGGCAAGGGAAGCAAATGAAAGTGCAAGTCATTGCAATGATTCAAAGGCACAGGAAAGTAAAATTTGAGCCTTTGCTTAATCATCTGAAAGAGCAAAGAATGACTAAACAAACTAATTATATACTCTCGGAAACAAGAATCCTTCCTCCCAAAATTATTTACTAAACACTAGACAACTAGTCAAGAAGAATATTTACTTCGGCACTTTACACAGTTTTATTACTTTCAAAGAAAATTACTCGCAAAACTACCTGTGATGTACACATAACTACCAAAATAAATTGTTCTCAGCATTAAAATCAATGTCTCACCCAGATGTGAGAAAATAATATATGTTTTCCTATTGCTTCTAACTAAAATGCCTTTGCAAAATAAAAAAAATAAAGGAAAGCGTCTTGTGTTTCTTTTTGTTCATAAAATTCTGCATTTACTGGTCAATTTGCTCTGGTTAAATACCAGAAAAACTCATGCTGGTCAAGCAAGAACATACAATCATTTTGCTGCTCTAAATGATTTTTTTTACCAGCTTCTGTGTTCCTCTTGTATCAGAGACATCAGATGAAAAAGGAGCAAAACTGGACAAAAGCAGCTGAGTGAGAACTGAATGTTAGAACAACCCAGAGACACAAATACACAGGGAAAAAAAATCATGTGAAGTTTAAAAAGACACAGAATATTTAAGATGGATCAAAAAGCCTGGAAAGGAATAGCTACATCCCTAGTATAAGAAAGAGAACCATTCACTATCCTGACACAGTATTATGATATTTACATCTCAGGTGCAGGGGAAAGAGGAATATATTTAAAATGAGCCAAATAATTCACAGATACATTAAGCCAGTTCATCTGGAAATGAGACATAGATTTCCGGAACTTCTCTCAATATCAGATTTAGAGGATGTATTTCATATTTTGATAGGCTGTTTAAAAACAAACATTTTACAGTTGACCCCAAATGTTTCATCTATTAGAACCAAGTGGTTATTAAAGTTCCCTATTCTAAGTATGTTCTTGTGGAAACAGAGATGTTGGAAAGCAATGCACTGCAAGAGATATCCAGGCAGACCAAGGCTGAGGGGCAGTGTGCAGGGGTACAGGGCAGTCCCAGAGCTATAGCTTGGATCCAGCCAGCAGCAAGACTTGTGCATCAGCCCAGGCAGGAACAGAGAAGGGGTGAGAGCAGAGGACCTAGAGGTGCCTTCCAACCTAAATTATTCAACAATATTAAATGGTGTTGATGGACTGATTATATTATCACAGTATTTTGAGAAGATAGGGAAAAAAATGGGATTTGCAAAATCTATCAGTCTCTGGATATCAAATGTATTTCTGCAGGCCTAACCACTTCACAGAACTGGTTTCTTGTTCCCCAACAATGGCAGTATCACAGGTATCCCACTGACTCCATTTTCCCTGAGCCCTTTGCTCCATGTCCTCTGACTTCTCCATAGCTTGCTCCCTGTCACAGCACTCCCACATATCTGAAACATGGAAGTCCCTTCCCCTTCAAAGTTTCCCCATCTCACAGTACCTACAGAAATTTTACAAACCTTCCCTGCTGCTGAATTTCACTGTATTCACCTTAGCTCCAAACACCTCACAAAAAGTGTAGAAGCATCTAGCAATTATGGCAGGTGTTAAAATCCTGCACCTCATTTTTATCTGATATAACAGGCCACCACGAGACATTATGCAACTGACCCAGTTTGAGGCATTTAAAATAATAGAGTTTAACGAAATGAGTCTGTTGTAATCTACTGAGGACTGCTCCTGTCCCCACTGAGAATCAGTAACCACATTACTGGAGGCAGAACCAGACCTTCTACGTCAGCAACGCCCATCCATATTCTAAATAAGTTGTACAAGGAAACATATTAGTTTCTAATCTTGGTTCTTCAGTGCCTAAATAAGCCTCATCACCATGGCAACAGATGGCTTCACAATCTTTAATGCCTTTATTTTCACAAGTCCTCTGAGAAATAGAGGAGGACAGCTGTCCCCATTTTACAACTGAGTAACTGTGATGCAGAGAGGGAAAGTGATTGGCCCCAAATCCTTCAAGAAATCTATGGAGTGCAGGATGTCAGGGCACCAGGTCTTCGAAGCATCCTACCACTGTCCCAACCTCCTACTCCAGCCTTACTTCTAAAAGTACCTTCTATGCCCATGGCTACATCAACACAGACTCTGAAAACCAAGCTTTTTCACAGAGAGGCTCAGGTATCCATTAAGTCTACTATCACTTCATAGATTTAGATAGTTTGGTTGATTTATTTCTTTATTGGATGATTATCTGCCCAGGAGGTTGAACTACAGAGGAAGTCCAAAGGGAATTGAAAAAAAAATTTTATTTGGACAATTCTGTAAGTCAGAAAACACTGATGACACTGTGTGAGTGTCATGAGTTTGTAAATATTTGAAAGGCTGCAAAGGGAACCAGTTCTGTGCTTTTTCCCCCTGTAGTATTTGGCAAGAATCCAACTTCTAACCTGTACTCTAGGGAACATAAACATTAGGTAGTTGGCAAAAATCATACCTATCCAGTTGTTCTTCCCTATTTCGCAGGGAATATAACAAAATAATGTTCATAGCCTGGAAAGAGCAAAAGTGTGACCCACACCTGTGCTTTCATGTGTGTTACATGTATCTTTATTTCTAGGCATAAAATTGCAAATTCCAGATGTGGAATATTCTGTTCTGGGACTCTGTCTTAGATTGTTTCATAAAAATTAGTCATTAGGTCAGGACTCATTTCCAAATTCATCCAGACATTGTTCTGTCTCGTCTCAAGGTTCAAGTAGCAACTTTCTTTTCCTCTGTTTATAATGGTTTATAGGTAAAACAACTCTAGTTCATGAGATTTCTATCTTTATGTTAGGAGAAAAAAAAAAGAAGTAAGACAAAATTAATTTATCAATATAATCCCTTTCATTTACAATTAGCATCAGAGTTGTATATGAAACATCTCAACCTTAAAATGTCTCTGCTTATCACAGCAGTCTACACTGTTTATATTTATAAGGCAATTTGCACAAATGCCTTTAAACTGATGCAATGATCACTTTTATTTCACTTTTCTACTTCTGGTATGTTGAGTTTCCTTTTATACTGGCTTTGTTTCAGGAAACTACTTTGTTCATTTCTCAGGAAGAACTGCTTTAAGAGGGGCAGATAGGAGCACCTGCAAAGTGAAATATGGAAACTGTCTCTACATGGCAGAAGTGTCTCCCTGGGTACTGGTGAATATCACACTTTTTAAAAGGTTTTACTTCGGAAACAGAAGCAATTACTTTTAATTGTGCTTCTCAGCATGAAAAACTTACAAAAGGCATGTTTTTCTCCTCCTCAAAGTCAGATCTGTATATTAAAAACAGAAACACTCCGATGCACACTAAAAAACAGGCCATAGGTGTCGTGGGAATATATAGCTGCGCTGCTAAGCATGACTGCGTAAAGAAGTTATGTTATGTATGGAGTTGCCTTAGGTTTACCTTGGCTGTCTTAACTTTGATGAGATTAGATTTGCAGAATCAAAATACAACCTCTGTTTCACTACAGTAAACCTTGGCACTTCTTTAAGCTACCAAAACTTGTCAATGCTTCACTGTATCAGCTAGTTTAGAGCATTAGCACTTTTTCCCATAGTTAGGCAGAAAAGGTTAAAATCCAGGACAGATGCTTTAATCTAAAGATTAATTACCATAGAGACCTGATGCCATGCAGAGGGCACAATTTGGACAGCGTGATTGACCTCTTGATCCCACACACCTTGGTGAACCCTGTGAATCATATTCTGTCTGACAGACACCAAAAAAGGTGTCAAAACAGCCCTGAGTTGGTCATATTACTTTCTTTTGGGGGGTGTCTACTTGTCTCCCTTTAGAGGCAAACTGCCATGGGATGCCTGAGATATTCCCTGGTGCTCGGGGGCACAGCACTGGCGGAGTTGTCACCATTACATACAACCCAGCAGAAGGTAGGACATGGAGATTCCTCAAGGAGATAAAGCAGGGGAATGTATCGTTCCCAAACCAGGTATCCAAATGACCAAAAAAAATCTGCTGTGGTGAAAATACACATGAGAAACCAAAGGAGTAAAGGGCTTTAGTGACTATAGTGAAACATATATTCAACAGCCTTTGCCTACAGTGAGAGAAAACTTGGATTTCATGTGCATCAGTCTGCATGCACAAAAAATGTCTCTAATGATACAAGGATGTCCATTTTCATAGCCATTGGAAAAGCTTAGCTCACACAGAAAGTAATATACAAAGTAGAACATGGATAGAAAAGCACATTTTCAAACCCTGTTCATCCCACATAGGAAAATAAACTTCCCTTAGACTGCTACTTGCACTTCACTGACATAGTCTCCCTAGCACAAAGTGCAACCAAATTAACAATCGCTTTTATCAAATCCATTTTTCTTGTGTATTTTACCTGGCCAGAGATTTGTTTGACACTGTCTAGAATTTAATGGACGTGAATTTAAAGACTGCCTGGTGAGAAGCAGACCAAAATCTCAATTACCCTTAATTCAAAGAGACAATGAAAAATAATATATAGATAAATTGTTTATTTGAAAGACCTTGGAATCGGATTCCTACCCATATTTAGCACTACTTAATTAAGGAACAATACAGTTGAAATATGAAGTTTCACTCTCTGACCAAGAGAGTTTTCTGTTCAACAGAGGACTGAAATCCAAAATACTTACTTGGAATGTTAAAACCTGATATCAAACACATTAGATATTTGCACATGTATAAAGCAACCAATAAAGAAAAACAAAAATAAAACAATACAATCCAAAGCCCTGAGACCTGCCCTTCTTCCTGAAAATAGTGTTGTGCACCTCGATGAAGAGAGACGGGTCATGCACAGCAATACTGTACCAAGAGGTTGCCCTCATCTATATGAAAATGCAGTTGCAGATAAATGTATTTTATAAAGGAACAGGGCACAGATTCACAAAAACACAAAAGAAGAGGAGAGACAGGGAATGAATCTGCCCTCTTGCTTTAAAGGAACTGAGATAACACAACTGGAGCAGGCTAAGACCGTGAACAGGGCACATGGAGAACAGAAGGGTTTCTTGTTTCCTCACCAACAAAATACTGTTGGTAGGGGAGGTCACAGGAACTCAAAAGTTAACCAGACACTGTGATCAGAGCTACCTATTAGTTTAACACACTTGTTTTGGTTAGTAGATATCAATTTATATCTGGCACATTGCCAGACTTATTGATCCATCTCCTCACCAGGGATCTCCTCTATCAAACACGCCACAAAAGACTCAATGGGTATGGCAATATGGGGAAAGAGAACCATTTGGAACAAAGAAAAAATTGAAGTCACTACCATGGGAAAGGTGGTGCAGGCAGAGGTTTACCAGTATAAATTCACAGAGCCTCTGTTGGATTCGATGTCCTGAATTCAGGTTTGTGTTGAAGAAAACTGGAAAAACTTGGTCCAGTTATTTATCTGATTCTCAATTCAAAAGACAATATTGGCAACTTCCCACCAAAGAAAAATGGAGATTCTTTCAGTTAATATTCCCCTCACACTAGCACACGTATGCACACAACGTGCCTCTCGCCCCACTTTCCCTGTCACACTTTGCATACTCTTAAGGGGGTGATGTGGTAAAAACTGACTGCTGGTAATGCCTTGGCTCTGGGCTAGTGAGTGGGCTTGGCTGCAAAGATAAGCCACTACACATCCCTATTTCCAGCAGACAGACAGAACTATTTCCAGTGTTTCTTCACAGAACTGGGGTGTCTTAAGCCAAGAAATGTTGCAGGAGATTGCTAAATGGGCTTTATTGGTTGATTAGCTTTGTCTATCAGAAAGTTCATTCTCTCGGCTGCTTTCCTCATTAAGTCAGTAATAGGGCACCTCGGCAATTGCTCAGCCACCAGAGATTTTAAGAATTCTGCAGACATCTATGAAGATTACAAGCGTATCAAAAATATACTGAGACGGTACTACAGAGGAGAAACTTCATTACTAGTTTAGTGATTGGGTTAAAGAAGTATTAAAACATCCCTAACAACGTAACCTGCTTTCTTGGTATTTTGCAAGCGCTGCTCTAACTGACTTTATTGATGAGCTGAGAGATTCACATAACTGAGCACACTTACAGAAAAATTAATACACGTATTTCAGCCTTATTACAGCTGCTGCTTAGCAATCGGGGAGGTAAAAATCCCTGCTTCTGCAGCTCCAGAGTGACTCCATGTGCTGAACTGCCTTCAGTCCTGGCTAGTAGATGGCACCATTTGCAGTTTGTCCGTAAAACAGTCAGAGTACAAAAGCAAGAAACCAAATTAGATGAAGAGACTCAGCTATAAAGAAGAATCAAAAGAGTCAAGTTACCACAATGTATTCAAGCCATGCGAAAAGGCAGATATCGATTGCCTGGAAATGCCCAAAATATGGCAATGACAAACACAGAGAGGATATATTTAATGTGCTCCAGGGGAATGGCTGGAATGCACAGTATGAAACTGTGACTTCTGTGACAAGTTTCAGAAGAAATCCAGTTTCGCCAGCATTGATTAGCTATCAGTCACTGTCCTCTGGTTAATTAGAATATTTCACAAGTAATGATGAATTTTCAGAAGTGTTGTGCAGAATTAATTTTAGGAGACATAAATCCAGCAGTGATGTAGTAAAGTTTTATCCTCTGACAAGAACCTTGTTGTAAACTCAAGCAGCCCAAAGCCCAAGCTGAGCTTCACTGTGTTAAAGGGTCAGCACCAGCTCACTACAGAATGTCCATACACTGCTGCATCAGAGCTCTTGGAATCAGTACACTTAATATCTCACGTATTTCATAGACTCATTGAATGGTTTGGTTTGTGAGGAACCTTTAAAGATCAGCCACTTCCAGCCTCCCTGACATGGCGTGGGGACATCTTCCAGTAGACCAGCAAAGCCCTGCTCCAGTTTCTCACCACCACTGAGACTGGAGTAAAGTCTCATTTTCTTTTGTGGTCAATCCATTCACTTTCTTTTAGGCTTAGAGTGTCTTAGCTGCTCTGTTAACTGCTGTTGCTGATACACGTACATCTTTCCTGACAATGATCCCTATTAGGGAGTGGACTAGCCTCCTGAGAAAGAGATAAGGTAGCCTTATTGTTGAGAGAATACAAAACTAGGAGAGCACAATACTAGAAAACCCTGGTCCAGAGAATAAAACCCATAGTGGCCTTACTCACGATTGATTAAGGCCTTTCCATCTTTAACATCTACAGGTGACACACAAGCCCTTTGGAAAGCTGAATGTATTCATATCCCAGAAAAGAAATCCCAATATTATTTCATATTTTGAAAACTCATTTCTTCTACTTCTACTAAAGTACAAAGTGCGATCTGAGATAACTCCTAGCACTACTGTAATGGACTAAATTCTAACCAGGTCTGCTGTTCTGCTTTAATGGAAAATATGCACAAACTTACAGAATGCTTCATTCTCATTAACTGATACCTGACATATCTTTCATTGCTTCATCCACATTTTTCCTCTTCTTTTCCACTGTAAAGTGTGGGTTCAAGAAAATATTGCTGTATTACCTAAATTTCCAGTCCAGTGTAAAGAAGTTATTCCTCTCAGGAATTGCTGAGTTCTGAATAATAAGATCATAATGAGCTTTAAGCAAGAAAACCAAGGACGAGTTGTTAGTCTAAAGCAATATCTGAAGATATTTCCTTACGTTTGTCAGAAACAACTGGAAAGAAAGGTTTATGAAGCACAGCACTGTCAGGCACAATCAGTCACTCTCCAACATGAAAGACCAAAAGACAGAAGTTGCTGATCCAGGACCCAAGGGCTTTCTCGACATTTATTTTTCACAAAAGATCCAGATGTTCTAGAATTCAGGCTGACCAAACCTTGGAGGGGAAAAAAAAAAAAAAAAAAAAACAGGCAAAGACTGTTTAAAACTGTGCCCAGCACAATATTCAGAAATAAAGGATGAACAGATGCCAAGAACCCCATCTGCCCTTTTCAGGAAAAAAGCCAAACATGGTTCTCTGCTTTTCTGAATTCACACTTGGATGAGATTGCATTTTATTTAAAGGGTACAGGGAAAGTTTAATGCAAGTGCACAGAAAGCACACAGAAGAGGTTTAAAGAAAACCATTGCTCAGGAAGATAAGGAATATTTCACTTTCTCCTGTGGAAAAGAATCATGAACTATTCAAGTAAATTCCAGAGCATTTAACTTCAGCTGGGAAGCCCACAAAGAATAAAATAATAGAAATAAAATTAAATAATAGATAGTGGTTTTAAATTAGGGTTATGCCCTCCATCTCCATCCACCACAGTCAGGGTTAGACAAGACCAAAGAATTCAGGTCATGCGCAGAAAAGAACTTCTAACTACAAATGTGAAATAACTGTGGACTTCACTGTTTGTTCCCCTTTTTTTAACTATTTAACAAATTCCTATCAGGGGGAAAAAAATAAAAAGGCCAGAATGGATGACCATGCCCTCTCTTCCCAGATAAATTGACTGCAGTTGACTGCTACCAGTGTAGGATATTACCCATAAATTTACCTGGGTTAGGCAGAATGGCACCTGAGTGGCAACAGCTTTTCCTAAAGATAAAAGAATTAGGCTGTATAAAACTCACATTAAATGTAGCCAGAATCTGTGTAAGACTCCTTTGATAAGAAACTTGAGTAGCAAAAGATGATTGAGGATGAAGGCTACATCTATTTGTCTTTTCCTGATTTGTATAAGAAAGTTGTGCCCTGTGATCATCAGCAGTTTGACATTAGGTCCAGATGTTCTTAGCTGTTTTGGGGTGGACGTTTCTTTGAGTTCTGCCTATTCACTTATAACAGTAATGACTAATTTGCTAAAAATACAATAATATAAAACATTAGTCTGCCTTAATATTGGTATGCCAAAGTATGTTTAACAGTTGCCTAGCACCATGGATTTCAATAGACCATTTCCTCATCCCCATCAGTGTAAGCTAGGGAAGAAACAGCCACACAATAAAACATTTGCAGGATCTTGTAAGTGGTTTACTTCATCTAAGTGCTACAGTACTTCACTATAATGGGAATGATTATATGTGGATTTAGCTCAATTAAGCATCACTGTGGTAATGCTCTCTCTTTTGTTATCCAAACATCATTGCACTTGTTCATCAGGATGACTGAAGTTTACCCAGGAAGCCAAGTCAATTTCCTAGCTTTATATTTAAGTGAGTCAAATTTAAAGAAACAATTTTAAAGCCTGAAACTAACTGCTCTCCATTCACACTTGTGACTTTAAATGTACATGCCTCAACTGCTCACATACTGGCTACAAAAATGCATTGCCTGATTACTTGACAAGTCCCTGATTACTTGATAAGTTCCTTCCAACTCTTTTTCTGAACTTTTTCCACAACATTATGTGTATTATGTCGAATATTTGAAAACTGTTAACAGGTCCTGTCACCTTTTCTCTAGGCTAAGAAGCTGCCTGTTCATATATATATGTCTTTGAATAGCTGATCTTTCTGTTTGCTCTTCTGTGAACTCCCTACAGTTGGTTCACATCTTCCTTGAACTGTGGCATCCAAACTGGGCAAGCCACTCTGGGCAAGTAGTTCAGCAGTATCTGAGCAACAAATTGTTTCACGTTTATGCATCCCAGAATGATCTTTTCTTTTTCTTTTGTTTTTTTCCACAGAACTTCACCATTCTGGATTTGCAGAATTGATTTCTCCTATCCACCTGTAGTATCTTGCCTCCTTGCTATTGCATAGCCTCTTCTTTTTTTTTTTTTTTTCCCAGACAGTAACTTTAATCTGTCACTTAGAATTCATGTCTTCTCTTAAAATACTCTGAAGGTCCCTTGTGGATTACTGTCATTTGTGCATTTAACAAGTATGCTCTCTACCCTGTCTTCTAGGTGACTGATGAAAATGTTCAGTAATACTGGGTGTGAGACAGCCTCAGTATTTTGACTATGGGTAACTTGCTGTGACATTTCCACAGTGCTTTAGCCTTGGATGATGTTTCTCAAGCCAGCTTGGTTTTAAAAATATTAGATTAATCAAGAAATCTCCATTCAGTTCTTCCCTGTTAAAGGCAGAGATCTTACCCTTTGTCCTGTATGCTAAATGTGTTCGACACAAATTCAGTGAAGGCTGGTGGAATAGTAGTAATTTCTCAACGTCATCTGCTGCTCAGATGTCCTATTCCCAGGAGCAGATGACCAACTCTTACCTTAGCCATCCTATTGCTGGTTTTGTGTTGCTGTTTCTCTGCCTTGACAAACAGAGACAGTGTTTGGTTCAGTGTGAGCCCAACTGAAGTGTGCCCTTTTTAAATATAGTTAGAACAGCATTATGCTACATTTCAATGCATCGTATTACATTTTAATGCATTTTGTCTTTAAAGCAGTTTCTTGAAAACATGCCATTGCTACTGATGCCTCTTTTCCAAAATGCTCTGCAGTCTGTTTGCACAGGACAGCAACTGCAAAAGCAGGCAGCTGTGATGAGGTTTTTTCCTACATTCTCTCAAAACTTTGAGACATTTGACTGTAAAACTACCTGATCTTTCAAGTCATTCTGTTGTATGCTCATTATCACATTCACTGTTTCATAACTCTTCTGTTTCCAACACACAATAAGTGGATCATTTCAGACTGATACACAGATTGCAGCTGACATACCACACTTGCAGCAGAAAACCCTCCCTACTCATACATATGCACATATTTATGTGTGCACATGTACATATACTTACAGATACTCATATATGAATTTTTTTACACACAATTGATGTACATGTACACAGACACACATATTTACACACATGCATGCATACCTATTCCATATTTTACCTCCAAAGCTAGGTGTTTGTTCATAATACAAATTCTGTATTGCCTAACAGCTTGACCAGAATACTTTTCTGAATATTAACTCACAAGATAATTAGTCAAGAAATTATTATTTGAAGTATAGAAGGAGGAAAGGAGTAGGTTCAAAAACACACAAGAAAACAACCCAAGGTATGCAGCCATGAAAACAATCGAGTACTCATTGATATTAGAAAAAAGAATACAGAATGGACCCTGTATAGTTTTGTTGCTTTTAGCGAGAGATACAGAGCTGTTTTGTGTGGTCAGGAGCTGGGGCTCACCCTCTTTCTAGGCTGATTCCTCGCATCCAGAGGGAACAGAGCCTCTCCCTGCTCCTCAAAGAAACCACAAAGCTGTTTCAGTTTTGACAAAAGCAAAGTACCAAAATCTTTCAGGTAGTTCTAGCTATATGTTCCTTCCAGTGCTGCATGAAGGAAGACTTATTCACTGGACTTTGGACTAGACTTATATAAGGAGGAATAAAAGACAAAACCGTAATAACATTGAGATCTAAAACACTTGGCCTCTTGGTCTCTGCAAAGACAGGTCCCATCTATCAAAAGCAGCCATTTATATTACCCAGAACAAACTTGGGCCAGTGGGAATTTTTGCAGGCTTGCATCCATGCAGTGATGAAGAGATTCAACATACTTCAGTGAAGTGGCTGTAAGACCTTCAAAAACTTTGATTTCTCTGGTGTTTTCTTAGAAAGTTTCTATGAGGTGCATCTCTCTGGAATATAAACTAAGGAATAAAAACTGTGAGTTCATAAGGCCTCCTCTGAATATTAACTGTTGAAGGCAAAAAAGGGAACTGAGTAATCTTTAAGTGTAAAAACAATGTTATGGTTAATTAAAAAGAAAAAAATCTTTTTCATCCTCAAATAACTTTGACATTTTATTTTACTTTATTTTAATGTGAAGTAGACCTTCCTCACAGGAGACCCAGGCTGGCCAATTATAACAGGAACAGGAATATTTTAACATTTTATGTTCTCATAAATCAGAAAGTTTGGTGTACTGTCAAACTACTATGAATCACCAAGCTTTCTGGCTTAAAAGAGCTTTCAAGAGCCTCAGACATACCTCAAATGGGACTATAAATCTGTTCATGCATCATTTGTATGGAAAATTTCCTCACATAAAACAAATGATCAGAATAACCCCCATTCTGCCGTCACAAATTTGGTGCATTTAAAATGAAGAGCAAACATCGCCATTGGCAGGCAAATCTAGGAAGTCTTGTTCCATGAAAGTTTTGACCCAATGCTTTCCACGTTTCTGTGCTCTCTATAGATTTTACAAAACTTTTCCTATCATGGGGCATGCAAGGGGCCCTCATCTACTCTAACTAGCTACCTACTCTCATGAAACTAATGGGAATTCATTATTTTTGAAACTTTAATCTCTTCATCAAATAATCTTAAAATCAATCAAGTCACAAGTTAATTGTGAGAGAAAGAGGCGTAGTAGCAGATGCAGCATGATTGAACAATTTTCAGTTAGTTTTCAGTGGGGGTTTAGGGAACCAAATGAAAACACTATCTTTATTTGACCAAAAAAATGAGGGATTACAGCCTGAGCTGACATCATACACTCAACTTACCAGGTTTGCTTAAGAAGTTTGTGTTTCAAAAAAATCTCCTGATTGCAGTCTCACACTGCAAATAGTAAACAGCTGAGCCCACACAATTACATTTACTCCTCCCTTGCCTTTCAGGTCAATCGTGGATTATTTCCCATTTCCGCACGACCGGCTGAGCTCTCCTGCCAGCTTTGTACAGCATCAGCTGCAGATCCAGCAGACAAAGGAAAAGAGTCCCCATTAGCACAGTAGCATCACGACGAGCCTTAGGAACCTGTTCACAAAATATCCGAGATCCACTCTGCAAAGCAAAGAGGGGAAAATCTCAGGATGTGCAGCAACAAAATGCTGGGTCTGTCATCAAGGTAAAATCAAACCTCTTCCAATTTATGGAAACTGGCTAGATGCCCATGAGCTTCACTTGCCAGTATTGCTGATCCTGTACCTGCCCCTTTTACCCTTGCACCTCTACTCCAATCCAACTTCTTGGTGGGCTTGGAAGTGCTTTCCTAGGGAAGACGCTTTGCACTTATATCCAAAGCCTCAGCCTTGTGGGAGCTTGGCCACATGGTAACTGCCAGGCTGAAGCCCCTTTCACCATTTGCCACCAGCTGAAAAAAGGGACAGCACCCAGGAAAGGAATGCAGAAGTGTCTGTGTGCACCATGCCCCAAATGTGACTCACTGATAGGAAACTCATTTTTCATGAGTCTCAACAAACTTTGTTCATGAGGAAGGACCAGAGTCACAACAGTCAGTACAGCAATTTTCCTCATTGGGCCTTGCTGCTTCTCTTACTTGTTTTGGTTTGGTATTTTTTAACGACAGTAAGTTCAATATGTCTTCTTTAAAGGGAGGTGATTTGAAACAACTTGTGCAATGTCCTGCTTATTAGTGCTCTTTAAGCAACACAGTGTGCACAGTGAGCTTAATTATGAGACAGTGCTGAGAAATAAAAATTTTCCAAAAAACACTTAATATTAAAAATTAAAATGGGATGTTTAACTGGCAAATTGAATTTAAAAAATGTGAGTTATTAACTGAAGAAGTCATGCACCTTATAATAGTCTCAAGGATAATGGCTCTATTATTTTTTTAAATCCGTGTATTGTTAGCCTTGCATCAGCTAATAAATTCAAATAAACAGCAAGATTATTGTAACCATTATTAGCTTTTCATAACAAGTAAAGGGTATCTGCAAAAATAAAATGCACGAACAAGGAAGATGAACATTAGTGTAACAGAGTACACGCTTGGAGCAGACAGCCACTGCTACAAAGAAACTGATCTGTATGGGCACCCAAGACATTCTAGCCTCAAAAAAGTCAGTCAGGCTTCAAGAGCAAAACAGACCATATCATAAGATGTGAAGGGGACCTGAGCAGCAGATTGGGATGAGAGATCCTCATGGACAGAACAGAGGTGACTCTGTGGGTCACTCACAGAGGACAAAAGATCTTCTGATTCTGAAAAAGAATTTTTTTTGGTTTAGGGTTTTCTTGGGTTTTTTTCAGGAAAAATGACTGGGTAGTCTTTGTTTTCAGAGCTGAACATCTTGACTTCCGTGAGATCCACAAGAAAAGAATCACTTATTGCAGAATGTCTCTGCAGGGAGAGTCACAAACTCATTACAGGAAGAAATACCTCCATCACATCACTGTCTGTAAACTAATGGTACAAGGTGCTGCTCATGTTATGGGGAGTAAAAAAACAAAAATAAAGTCAAACCAAGAGAACACTGAAATACCTTCCAAAAAAAAAGAAACAGAAATCCAGTCAGGCCTCCATGCAATAGAAATCCCTCCAGGTCCAATAAGATATTAAAAATCTCTTTTACGAGAACAGTAGTGTTCAGAAGTGTGACAAAATCTCTGAATTGCCTTGCCCATAGAGAGCATTGAGAGATGGAAAAAGCAACAGTTTGGCTCATGTCAAGACAGCACACTATACAGAACAGAGATAAAAATTCCAGTACATAATCTATATCTGGCTACTGATATCAATCAGAATCCCAAAAAGGAAATGCATTTGGTTAAAGCACAGTAACTTCCCATTTTATGAAAATAAAGAGAAGAAAAACTATTCCTATAACACTATAGAAGAGCGTTATTTGTAAGCTCTTCAAATAGTAATAACACATTTCAAGGAAATATGACTTTTACTGCCTTCCTCTCTCATAAAACCAATACAGATCTTATTGCTTACTTTGTTCTTAATAAAAAAAAAGCTGGTAAACATATCAGAATCATTAAACAGATTTGAGACATGTAATTCTGTCCAAGTTTACCTAAAATTTCTCAGAGAAAAACGTGGAAAGTATCTGCCCCAATACTTGCAGTGTCAGATTTTAATAAATTAAGTGTTTCTCCTTTGTGTGTGCTCACATTTTATTAAAACACGTATGGAAGACAGTGAAAATATTCAGAGTTACAAAATTTCCTGTGTTGATGAATCATTGCAAGCAAAATCAAATCTGTTATTAGCCATCAGACTCTCAATGGTGTGATGAATGCCTGGGATTTACATAGCACTTTGCATCTTCAGAACACTGTAATTAATTATTTGTGTGCTGTGTGGCATAGTTTTCATACAAGGCTCTTTTAATGTCCAATTAGACATTAATTCTAATGGCTGCTTTCCCAAGCTGGCATAATATGGTGAAACTCCAGGCATATCAAACATACATGAAGAAAAGAGTCATACTGAATGCTGCAGCAACAGAAAAAATGCCTTTATGTCTTTCGTTTGCTTGACGGTTTTGATTAAAACCTTTAAAAGTGCTTTAAGTTTGGGGTTTTCTTAATAAGATAAAGCTCCAGAGGGAGCCCATGCACCAAAGAATATATACATAAAGTATCTTCCAGACTAATAGTAAAACTGCATGAAAAAATTTCTTCAAATTGATGTTTCAAGCCTATCGTTATTAGGGATTTGTAAACTTCAACTATATGGAATAATCCTCCAAAGAATTTTTATATAACAAGGCCGATTTTGTTTTGTTTAATGTACCTATGCCAACAAATACAAAGCCTCTTCAATGGAAACAATCTCCATTTTATATCAAAAATAATACAACTTTGCCTAAAATTCAGAAGAGTTCAAGATAGTCCATGGTTAGTTATTCATAGAAGACAAGAGACACCCAAAGGAAACAGTATAATTACAGTAAGATCATGGAATCATTTAGGTTGGAGAAGACATTTAAAATCATCAAGTCAAATCATTAATCACGTATCACCAAGGCTGCCACTAAACCATGTACCTCAGTGCCACATCCACACATCTTTTAAATACCTCCAGGGATTGTGACTCAACCACTTCCCTGGGCAGCCCGTTCCAATGCTTGGGAACCCTTTCCATGAACATATTTTTCCTCATATCCAATCTAAACTTCCCATGGTGCAACATGAGGCCATTTCCTCTTGTCCTATTGCTTGTGACATGAGAAGAGGGCCCAGCCCTCACCTGGCACCAGTCTCCTTTCAGGGAGTTGTAGAGAGCAATGAGATCTCTCCTGAGCCTCCTTTTCTCCAGGCTAAACACCCCCAGCTCCCTCAGGTGCTCCTCATCAGACTTGTGCTCCAGACCCTTCACCAGCTCCATTGCCCTCTCTGGACACACTCCAGCACCTCAATGTCTCGCTTGAAGAGAGGGGCCCAAACATGAACACAGGATTTGAGGTGTGGCCTCACCAGTGCCAAGTACAGGGGGCAATCACTGTCCTGGTCCTGCTGGTCACACTATTGCTGATACAGGCCTGGATGCCATTGGCCTTCTTGGCTACCTGGGCACACGCTGGCTCGTGTCCAGCCAGCTGCCAACCAGAACCCCGAGGTCCTTTTCCATGTGACAGCTTTCCAGCCACTCTTCCCCCCCAGCCTGTAGCACTGTATGGGATTGCTGTGACCCCTGTGCAGAACCTGGCACTTGGCCATGCGGATCCTCATACAACGGGCCTTGTCCTGTTGATCCAACCTGTCCAGATCCCTCCACAGAGCCTTCCTGCCCTCCAGCAGATCAACACTCCTGCCCAACTCGGTCTTGCCTGTGAACTTGCTGAGGGTACAGCTGATCCCCTTGTTCAGATCATGGATAAGGATATTAAACAGAACTGGCCCCAAAACTGAGCACTAGTAAACGTCACTTGTGACAGACTGTCAGCTGGATTTTTTGGTCAAGCAAGATTTAGCTTTTGTAAGCCCATTTGCTGTCTGGCCCTGAGTCCCTGGTTGTCCAGCACATGTCTTGTGATGCCACTCAAGATGATCTGCTCCACGACCTTCCACAGAACTGAGATTGGGCTGACAAGTCTGTAGTTCCCTGGGTTCTCCTTCCAGCCCTTCTTGTAGGTAGGCATCACATTTGCTAACTTCCACTCAACTGTGACCTCGCTGGTTAGCCAGGTCTCCTGATAAATAAAGGAAAGTGAGCACTTCTGACAACTCGATCAGTACCCGTTGTTGGATCCCATCCTACCCCACAGACTTGTGTCTGCCTAGGGTGTGTAGCACGTCACTGACCATTACCCTTTGAATTATGGCAGCTTCATTCTGTTCCCCATCCCTGTCTGCTAGCTCTGGGGATTGGATGTCCAGAAAACAATCGGTCTGGATATTAAAGACTGCGGCAAAGAAGGCATTAAGTACCTCAGCCTTTTCCTGAGCCTTTGTTACTATGTGTCCCTTATATCTAATAAAGGATGAAGATTCTCCCTGGCCCTTTTTTTGTTGCTAATGTAATTATAGAAACATTTCTTATTGTCTTCTACGTCAATAGCCAGATTAAGTTCTAGTTTGGCTTTGGTCCCTCTAATTTTCTCCCTGTATAACCTCACAATATCCTTGTTCTCCTGAGTTACCTGGTCCTTCTTCCAGAGGCCATAAAGTGTCTCATTTTTTTTCCCAGAGTTCCAGAAAAAGCTCTCTGTTCAACCAAGATGGTCTTGTTCCCCACTGGCTCATCTTTTGGCACATAGGGGCTCTGTGCTCCTGCCCCTTTAAAATTTCCTGCCTGAACTCCTTTGCCCTTCAGCACTACCTGCCGAGGGACTCTGTCAACCGGTTTTCAAAGCAGGCCAAAGTCTGCCCCCTGGAAGTCCAAGACTGCAGTTCTGCTTATCCCTCTCCTTACTTCTCCAAGAAGGAAAAATCCTGTCATTTCATGTTCACTGTGCCCAATATGGCCTTCTACTACCATCACATCACCCACAAGTCCTTCTCTGTTCACATTCAGGTCCAGCGAGGCACCCTCCCTAGCTGGGCTCCCTCACCAGCTGTGCCAAGAACCTCCTAGACTGTTTCCTCTCTGCTGTGTTATATTTCCAGCAGACATTTGGTAAGCTGAAGTACCCCGTAAGAACAAGGACCAGTGATTGTGAGACTTCTCCCAGCTGCTTACAGAATATTTCCTCTGCCTCTTCATCCTGGGAGGGCTGTCTGTAACAGCCTCTCACCAGGATATCTGCCCTGCAGCCTTCCCCCTGGTTCTTACCCATCAACACTCAACCTGCTTTCTCTCTCTTTTTTCTCCTTTCTTTTCATGAAAGTGAGAATGTTTGCAAAGACTAAGAAGAGGATGATTGTGGTAATGCAATTTGGTGGGGAGTTGTTCATGGGGGGGGTTGTGGGTTTTGTTAATTGTTTGGTTTTGTGGGGGAGATAAGTTTGGGTTTTTGTTTCTCTCAGTTTTAGAATTAATATAAAGCAGGTTTATCTCATTGCATGTTTTCTGACAACTGAATCATGTAACAGTTTATAGTACAGAAAAGAGGGAGGGAGGGAGGGAGGAAGGGAGGGAGGGAGGAAGGAAGGAAGGAAGGAAGGAAGGAAGGAAGGAAGGAAGGAAGGAAAAACCGAAAAAAAAGAAAAAAAAAAAAAAACTGGAGAAGGCAAAAGCCGCCCCCCGCCAAAAACAAACCTCAGGAAGGATATCTGGCGTAGAATTGTATACTTT
>VWPU01016547.1:0-91592 GCA_013398955.1 Callaeas wilsoni | reverse complement strand
AGAGGGGAGAGGGGGGGAGAGAAGAAGAGGGAAGGAAGAAAGAAAGGAAGGAAGGAAGGAAGGAAGGAAGGAAGAAAAGAAAAAACGAAAAAAAAAAAAAAAAAAAAAAAACTGGAGACAGTGAAAGCTTGCCCCAGACTAAAACATACCTCAGGGAGATAATCAGGAGGAGAAATGTAGAGTTACTGCCTTCAGACCCCAACCTGAGCATTGCTGATCCCATGGAGATTTCTGTCTCCTCTGCTTAAAATTACCCACTATTGTTTTGATTTGTCTATAAACTGCAAACCCTTTCAGCAACTGGACTCAAAATCTACAGTCAGGTTCTCTTCCCACTATTAAATGTTCTTCCAGCCTTAAACACTCCTGTCGACTTCAGTTTTACAGACATTGCAGGATATCAGCCAGCTGGGGTAATAGTAATATTTCCCCAAAACAACATGGATTTTTAAATGCTGTTCCTTTAGTGAAGAGCAGAAACACAAAAATATACTGACAAATGGAAATAATTCTATTACTCTGTTTTGTTTCCCAGAGCCATTGAGAAAAAGAAAAAGCTACCTGAGTGAAGAATGGAAATATTTGCTATGTTTGACAGAGGAAGCATGATTAAAATGCACTGAAGCTGAAATAACAGCTAAACTCTATCAAGAATAACTCTCATCAACTCATATCACAAGTGCTGCATTTAAAATGCAGGTAAGGAGTATATAAAATCCATTTCAGTTCAAGGCACATCTTATAATGTGT
Source organism: Callaeas wilsoni (assembly GCA_013398955.1). Classification (NCBI taxonomy): domain Eukaryota; kingdom Metazoa; phylum Chordata; class Aves; order Passeriformes; family Callaeidae; genus Callaeas; species Callaeas wilsoni. The sequence continues at coordinate 90,842 of VWPU01016547.1, read as the reverse complement.
GGCCATTACCATTAAAAAGATATCCCCCAGAACATCTCAAAAGATGAGACGAGACAGAATAGCATATCAGTGTATCTCCAGTAACCAGAAGGTATTTAGTCCTGCCAGCAGTGCTCCTACATAACCATCATTGCTCTGCTCACTTGCACAGAAACTTTTGCAACATCTGCTTAGAATTTTTTCCAAACAGTATAGTTTTCCATAGGAAGTTACTGGCTAAAAAAATGAGCTGTCCATGGCACTGTGGAAATTGCAGATAATTCCAGGCAAATTTCTTCTTGACCTCCAGCACAACAGCAGTGAGGGTGACTTAGGGTGCCTGGATTTTTGGCTGAACAGCAGAGGGGCTGCTCTGAAGCCAGAGTCAGATCTGCAGGCTTGTATGAAAACAGATTCTGCCAGGGGACTGTCTCAGAGGCAGGAATCCCAGCTCCCCAGGTGCCCCAGGGATAGTGAGAAAACAACCGTATGTTCCAGAGAATAAAACTTCATCACACATCTGAATCAAGGGACATGTCAGCCAGGAAAGATGTTTCTGTTACTCCAAAATATCAGTCATTGGGAAAAGGAAAAAATGTTAACATGGAAAGAGAAATAACTAAAATGCAAAATATTTTTTAAAGTCAGATTCAATTCTTTAAAATAATGTCAAACTTTAAACATTTCATTTTGATTTGAAGTGTTTGGGGTTTTTTTTTTTCCCCCAGAACCTCTCATTTCAGAAGAAATTTTTACATCTCAATGGTTTACTTTGATTTATAATGGAATGTTACATTTTACTGGAGAATTTCTCGCTGGATGAGTATTCATCCAGTTAAATTTGTCAGAATCCTAAAATGCCAGCTTACCTCAGAACTCACTACAGTGTTTTAAAAATTGACATGGCAATGGTAATTAGCACTGGTAGTTGCAAAGTGGCAGTAGTAATTAAACCAGCAAAAGTGTAGGCTGCATATCAGGCAATATTTTTCAACAAGCAAGTCTATTATATTTTGAAACATGTCTCCCAAGACAAGTAACAAAAGCCCCACCACTTGGATCAATTAAGTGAGACAAAACACTTGGAAATACACTGTGGGGAACAATCTCCTGCCAGCCAAGCAGATGGACAAGATGATCTTTTAGGTTTTTTAAACCTCCAAGAGCTGGGGAACAAACCAGCACTGCCATGGGGAGCAGGGATGCCAACAGGCATGCCCTGGCCTTCCAGAGCTCCCGTTAACCTAAAGAGAAGTCTTGAGCAGGACCAGGAGTGTGCCTGTGCAGCAGCAACTGGGGCTCCTGCAGACGTCCAGGGTACTTCTGAACCACCTCGCTCGCTTGGGACTGGCTAACAAAGTCTTGCGAGGCATAACCCAAACCAGGCTGCAAAACTCTCCCCAAAACTGGGAAAGACTCCTCCAACAGCTCTGCTATTCCTAAGCACGAAAGCAGCTGCTTCAGTAATTGCCTGGCTCTGTCTATAGAGGCTATAGAGGAACTATTTGGCAGAATTTTGCAGGCAGAGGGTCAGCACGTGCTGGATCTCACCTTGTGCCTATCCAACAGGAGATGAGATCATCACCCCAATATTTTAAGCTTGAAGGGGTACAAAAAGCAGACTTCAAAGTCTCAGCCTTCAAGACTGTGACCCCTGCAGCAAGCAATACAGGAGGCAAGTTCGGGCCTCTTGGGATGATTTCAGCTTTCTGTAATTCGATGCAGCAACTACCACATCATCTGCACACCTCTACAGGTGCTGTGTGAACATCAAAAAACTTTTTATGAAACTTTCAGTCTAGAATCGCTTAATCTCATAGCAACAGATTGCATTCATGAGTTTGCATGAAGGAGAGGAAATACTCTGCAATTTGATATTCCCTAAATCCATGTCATTTACATGTCTTTATTCACAGTCTATTTCTTCTCCCGATATTTTTTTTTATTTTTTTAATGGCCTACACTAGTATCAATAAAAACCCTGGCCTTCATTTATCTTTCTTCTATTTTTCCAAGTGCCAGAGGAAATTTCTCAGTCAAAAAATAACCTGTTTTTTCCTTTTTTTTTAATTTCTACATGATTTCTGAACACCTGCTCTTTATGTCATACTGCAAAACACTAGGCAATTAAAAACTTACAGAACAAGGGAAAAAACAAAGCTTGTCTGCATACAGGGAATTATACATTAAACAGTAATAGCTACACTTGCAGCCATGAATAAGTTGTTAATTTATGTGTGTATTCAGTGCTAAACTACAAAAGCCAAAAATTACTGGGATTTTTACGTTTAGACTTTAAACTCTAAAGTGAAAAAATTCAAAAGCGAAGTACCCATGGCAACCTTAATTTTATTCATCTTGCCCTGTGATGCAGCTCTTATTCAGTGATTTCCCATTCCTGAGAAACCTATATCTCTCATAAGATGCAAAACAAGGTTAAAGAATTCTAAAAATTAATAAAGTCCTTCGGCATACTTGTAAGTGTGCTGGAGGCATTCAAATGCACATTTTGAAGAAAAAGAATTAACTGCCTTAATTTTTGAAAGGAAATAAATGCAAACTGCCATCAAAGTATTTTCAACTCATCACTTATACTTTTACTCTTAGCGTATCCTTTTTCACATTTTTCTCAGTCTCTCAGTATGAGAAATAAGTAACATGTTACCCATTTTACCTTTTAGTGTTTAATCTCTGCCTCTTTGCTTATGGTCCAATGAAAGATGAAAAATGACACTTTCCATGATTATTTGGGAGGGCTTTCGTTATTTTTCCTCACTGGAATGTTTTTATAATTATGTTTATAGACAAGAGTAATTTTGTATGATGATGTTTAAGATAAGTAGAGTCATCCTGTAAAATTTCCAGGCGGTTTAGCATGTGTTTTTAGCATAACACTCTAATAATAGGATGCTTATACACTCATGCTGTCTGTCCAGTAAATGTGTAAATTAGCAGGTCCTCCTTCATCTTCAGAGCTCAAAGTCTAATTTCATCCAAATTTAAAATACAAGGACATAAGCCTCCAATATAATTGAGTTCCTACAAGTTTAATGGAAAAATGAGCAGGCTGGAAGAAGACAGACATGAATTAATGTGGCCAGTGACATCCCAGAAGGGGGGTAAGTGGAGCTGAGCCATCTCTCTTCTGCGTCACAGCAACCAGGTGGCATTAGCACGCTGGATATGCAAAGCTGCAGGTTAGCCAGGGGGTTGTTGCAGCAGTGGGGAAAGGAATTAAAAATCATTGTGTATTTTCTCAATGGGATCGTACTTTAATGCTCCTGACAAGATTTACCAGCCTGATCTCAACATCATTTTCTTCAAAAAATGCAGTGCTTCTGAGTAATGAAGGCTGTGGCCTGGAAACTTCCCACCTAAAGGGTGTTGTACAGGTTGGAAGGATTCAAGTAGTCTTGCAAACAGGGGCAGAAGTAATTAGACTTTTAAAAGTAGCCAGTTAATGTACTTTGAAAAGGGGCTGCAGGAGGGCAGGTTGAGGAGCTGATGCAGCGTTCAGCCTGGCTGACACTGGTGTCGGTGGGAGGAGAACCACTGCTGAGAGCACTTTCTGCACACACTGAACAAAGTGTTACCCAAAGGAAGCGCACTATCTTTAGCAGAGGCTCATTTCTTTACACTGTGAAGGTGATGCAGCTGCCTCTCATGAATACAGTGGAGACCAGCAACAGGTTTTGGTGAGCTACATAGCACACTGGCAAGTTTCTTGGCTATGTGCACATTGCCCCAAGCCAGAAGGTACCAGAGCTCCAAATCCCAGAGAGTCCCAGTCATCTCTTACAGGCAGCTAGTTCCAACACCCTTCAGAGCATCCCTTGATACTTCCTGCTCTTGCAGCAAAAACCCTAGTAGTTTCTGAATCAAGAAGAAACATCTATTTTGTTTCAAGTCCAGGAAAAAAAATGAGAAGAATCTGCTTAAAATCACCCCCAGAATTTCTGGAATCATGGCATTCTTCCTCCAGCTGCTCTGCACAACACACAAGCATAAATATGAGATCCTTACCTAAAGTCATGGAGAACCATAACCAAATGCCATTCACTTTCTTGCCCTTTCTCAAAAGCAAACAAATAAACCTCCACAAAAACAACAACAAAGAGCACTATCTTGTCCTTTGTATTGGATGTTAACAGGATACTCTTTTCTCTCCTCTTACGGAAAAATAAAATAATATATTATTAACTCTGCTAACAATAAAATTTACTGATGGTAGATAAAATACCACTCATTGCAACTGAATAGGATTATTTGGCTATCTGATACTCCACAAGACTCAATCCCAGTTTGAGGTCTATAGCAGCATTGCTGCTCAAGGAGCACTTAGATGGATTGGCTCCTTCAGAAAAAATATCTGATACGGTAAAGTTTCTGGATAAGACCTTATGCAGGTAAAGAAATTTCAGTTCTTCACAATGTATAGACAGATCTCACCTGAGTTTATATTTTGCCACTTCTGCACTCTACAGTTTAAGCTGAAAGTTCTGTTGGTGGTGGAGGACACTATGAATAAATCTTATATATCAGACAGTGAATGAGACCATGGAGTATGCAAAGAGAAACCCACCCCCCTTATGTCAGAGCTGTTCAGTGATTTTGAGTTTGTATGTAGCTACCGTATCTTCTAAGAGAGCTACTTATAGAAAGCAATACAAATTAAATTCTGTGTACTCAGTCACATTTCTCTCTCTGTGACTAACAACCACGTGGGGCCAGGAATGCCTTACCCATCCCTCACAGAGCTCTAGTTGAGGCATTAGGAGCAGCTGTTTGCTCACTTCATGCATTAGAGATTGACTCCAGTGGTCCTACACAAAGGTGACAAATAGGCTCAGAGCTGTAAGAGTTCCATGGAGGTGCCATGGGATGTGTCACTAGAGAAATCAGAGTGTGTGGGGACATGGTGCTGGATAGCAAAGCAAGAAGCACAGGAACTCTGTTCGATGTGTGAAGGGAAGCATCTGCTCAAATTCTTTCAGCTGAGTGGTTTGCTGGGAGTGTGAGGCAGTGTGAAAAGCAGCAGCGAGGAGAAATGCAAAAAGGCAAAACCAGGATAGGAGGCAGAGTGTTAAGCTAAAGAGCATTTCAGACTAAAACCCTCAGTTCCCTTTGTGCTTTCCTCAGCCATGCTCAGAGACTGTCCATCAGCTACACATTGTCTCAGGAAGGGGAAAGTGAAAGCTCTCTGGACATGCAATAAAACATGATTATACCACAAAAGACAGAGCCTGTGATTCTCCAGCAAACGTCTTCTCGGTTCTGACCATCAGGAGGTTTATCAGATTCACCTCTCACAGGAACAGCACCATTCACATAAGCAGCTCTCACAATCCTCTGAGATGTTTTCATTCCCATTTTGAACGAGCAATGCCCTGACAGCAACACTCTCCCAAAGCAGCCTGAGAGAGGGAAGCTCATTCATCTTCTCCACTAACCATACAGCTGTCCCACAAAGCGCAGCCTCAGCAGTGAGTGTGGCTGTGGCCCATTTCCCCAAAGCTCCAACAAGGGAAGCGTTGTGTGCCGAGAGCGATGTCCTGCGGATGAGGCAGCACTGAAGGGGGCCGCCTTGATTAAACCGGGTTGTTCTGCTCAGAAGTTCTCTGTGCAAGCTCGTGGTTATGGCTGTTAGAGCTGCAGCAGGGTGACATGAATTGCCTTTTATCTAATTGGAAAACACCCACAGAGTTTAGAAGTACTCATTTAGACAGGCAAATCAATAAGGGAAATGGTAAGCATGAGAATACAGTGCAGCTATAGAGCCTGTGTGGGTCCCGTATGCTTTTGCTTAATAAAGATTAACTCTTGCCAGTTTGCTGCAATACCCAGACCTCAATAATACCAGAACTGCTAGATTCTACCCTATAATGGCAAGGAGTAACTTGCCCTTATGCATACACCTCAAGGCAAGAGAATAAGGCTTTAGTTAAAGAGGCTAGAAAATCAGAAGACATTGCAGAGAAGGCAGAAGAGAGGAAAAACTCCCCTTAATTTTACCAGTCCTGAAGCTGGCAATCAGATTTCTGTTAAAAGGAGGAAAAAAATCTAAACCTGGTTTGCAAAACAACAAAAGCAGCAGCTGTACTTCTATAGAGGTCTGCTGCTATAAAGCAAATTGCAATGAAAGAAACAAACAGAAAAGTGAGTCCAGCTTTTGAACTTTCAACTTCCCTTGTCCTTTTACTTCCACACTCATCAGTGACTGTGAAAATCCCCACCCAGAGAGCCACTCAAAAAAAATCAGCACTATCAAGAACAGTTATTTAGTTGCTAAAAATCCCTACATGTTTCAAGAAAAAGAAAGAAAAAAAACAGCAAAAGCCCTACAATTCTTACAGTTGCTTAGTTCAGGATTAGTTTTGGCTTTCTTATTTCTCTTTGGCATTCCTTCCCCTAAATCTCCAATCACTTTCACAACAGGCTTATACTGAGTAGCTTCGCTTCAGGCAGCTGAGAAAATAAAAATCCTGTTTAGCAATGTAAGTATCTCTCCTCTCACTGTTGCTAATAGGAGTTCTGTGCATAAATCACAGCATGCACCGAAGGGAGAACAGATCTTGAAGCCCACGAAAATCTTCACCCACTGCTTGATTCTCTTCTCATTTACACTAACATATTGGCCCCAGGGGGACCTCTTCTGACATGTGTCAGTGTAAACCAGAGGAAAAGCAGGCCCTGGGATGAGACTAGATAATTTGGCATCTTAGTCTGCTGGCAAAGGTCAGAAGGCTCGTTCCGAGTAATACAGGTTGACTCATGATGGCTCCACAGAAACCAAAGGCATGGGATAGGTTAGGACTCATGTTCCCAAGTCAGCCATCCTTCCCTCACCACCATCTGCTGGCCCCTCCACATGTACTTTACAGAAGTACAGATAACCCGGTAGTTCCTTGCTGGGGTGACAACTGTTTAGAAAAAGGTGTTGGAGGAAGCTGACAGGGCTGACAATCGCCCCGTGTTCAGGAAGTCTCTCTGTCCTCTCTCCATGAGCCACTCGTTGCATGACTGAAAGTGAGTCTGCCAAGCAATCGCTCATGGCCATTGCTGTTGGGATTAGAAAGCTCTCCTCTGTTTCAAGGAAAAAAAATTACCACCAGGATTTTAGGTAAGTTCTTTTATATATAGCAGCTGTAGTTCTTTAGTTCTTGTTTCCTTTCAAACTAACATTTTATTGATCAATGTAAATTAGTAAAAATCAAACAGATCCTCAAAAAAAGTACTTTCATTTGCACTTATGTTCAGTTAGAAAAGAAAATGCATAATAAAATTAATGGATTTTTTTATTAGTTCCTTTTCCTCTTATTGACAAAGTATATTTTAATAAGGATTTTATCTCCTCTTGCTTGATCTCACACTAAAGTCACGATCCCATACTTTGGACATCAGTCTGTTGCCATGGAAATCATCATAATATCACCAAAAAAGCAGTATTATGACTTCACTGCAGGATCAAGAAGAGAGAAAAATACAGGCTGTATGGGATCAAGTCCTTAAGCAGCAATAGCCTTAGTTATTAACACAAAGAAAGAGAACAATTTTGAAAAATACATCAGAGGCAAATTCACATATGCTTTGCAAAGTTCAAAGAATATTTTCCCTAGAAGGCAAATGCCCTTTGAAACAGTAATTTCAAAGAGATCTTAAATGCCTAGTTTCTGTCCTTCCAATCTGTAATCCCGCTCACCATTTGAAACATGCCCTTTCTGTGGATAAATTCCGGTCACTTTTCATTCCATCCCTTCCCAGTGCTCACTCAGGACCTCCTTGCCAAGTTTGCAGTGCCATTTCATTAATGAAATGGCTGATACTTAATTCAAATGAACTTTTTCAATTGAACACAGTCATTTAGTTGAGGTGGTTTGGGTGGTGGGATGAGGTGACTTGTGCCAAATCCAACCCCAAAATGGAATTCACGTATGGTTAGCATAACATGCAGACCTGGTAAGCTGTCTCTAAGCCTAAAAGTACATACTTTCAGACACTCAGTATCCTCAAGACTGCATTTTGCCTCTGAAGAGGTAAAGTGAACTGTCCTGTTCATTTTCACCCTCCACTATAGCACTTCCTTTTGCTGGTTAAGAGCAATTTCAATTCTTACCCTAGACAGATTTTAGGGATTCAGCCAGGGAAGTCTTTCTTAAAAGATGGCCAGGGCAGTTTCAACAGTTACATACAAATTCAAAGTTGCAAATTTTGAGCCCTTCACCTGTAAAAAACAGTTAAACCTGAAGGTTCATCCAGGACTCTCCATATCCTAGCAGGGCTGTGTGAATGAATTAAAACTTAAGGGAAAAGAAACACTACTAATACTTTGAAAACTGAAATAGCTCAATGGGTCCTGCATGATGGTGGGTGCTACTATATCCTGCTGATGTAATTTCTGACAGCAGCAGCAACCTTACAAGAATAATAGCAACAGACACACTTTGAGAAACTCCAGAAGAGAGTTGTGGCCTTAATAATTTCCTTTCAGGACAAAATTTTTCTCATGAGTTCTGTTTCAGTGATGATTCTGGGAGGTTGTCTAAAGCTGAAGAAGTGAAGAGGCACTGCTGCAGAATTCAACTTTAGACTTTGAGCTTTAATGAGCATTTCAAGCTCCCAAAACCTGCCAGGCTTGCCAGCTCTCTGAGAGCTCCTTTCCACACACCAACATCAAACAGTTTCTCCCTGCAGCTCTGTCTCAGGAAGAAAATAGGATTTGCAGTAGTCACAGACAGTACAAAAGGTGCTGGAAGAAATATTAGAGAGAGAAAAGAAAGCAGTGGTTGAGATAAGACTGTTCCCTTCATGGGTTCTCTCATTTTCTGTTGGATGAAAAACTTATCTTTCTTCTAAACAGTAACATGCACACACCATAAACTTGTGATTGCTTATGAATTTACATGTATACAACTTGGGTTTCTCAACATTACTAAATCTTCCCAGTGAGAAAGCCTAGAGCATCTGTACTAAACACCAAAAGACTATTCATTCCCATTGAGAATTCACTGGGTTTTTGCCTCCAGATGTGTTTTAAGCTGCTGTGAAGCCTCAGAATTCAGCAGATTAATCTGCTCTAAATGTCATTTGATAAAGGGCACTGCTGCCAATGGTTCGTTCACACTGCACAGACTTAATTACCTAAATGAAGTACCCTCCAAGAAAAGCACATTTCTTTTGGTTAGGAGACTTTTTGCGATTGTGTTTTAAGGTTGATTTTTTTTTTAAAATAAAACTCTGTTTCAGTTTATATTTTTTCATTTCTAATTGAAATTAATTTTCCTAGATGTTTTATTTTAGAAAACACGTGGAACAGGTATTTCAAAGAGGCAATTATGAAATTGGAAATATAACTATGATACTTATTTCTTTAATTATAGATATAAATAGGGACTATAATGCAGAAATTGCTTACAGGCATCTTCCTGGATTGTGCTGGAAGAAAACTGCAGAATCTGGTGCTCATCTAATTTCAAGGAGACACAAACTAAGATAAAATAAAGAGATAGCTACATCTGCTACTGAGTTCTGCCTGAAACTTTGGCCTGACCTTTCACTGGCATAGCCCTTTCTAGTGCAACCAGAGCAAAAATTGTGAGGGTTTTAGCAAATTATTGAAATCAAACAACAATATTGCAGCTCTGACTGCAGAAAGCAGACTTTTCTGATCCTGGAGTAAGCAAAGCAGGATTAAATCACAATAACAGCCCATATCCTTTGCCAGAAGTCTTAGTCATTTGCTTTTTCGAGCTGGGAAAATTAATCCTATGTTAAAATGTCTACAGATCGAGAGACAGCACCAAAACAGAGACAGAACCAGTTGACAGAGAAGTTAGTGAATTTTAAAGGAAATTGACAGTGGAGGTTTTTAAGAGTAGGGAGGATGAGACCATCTCAGGAATAAAACGGTTACGTGGGACTAGAGTGTCTCTCAGGGCTTCTCCCAACCCTATGGCACTAATGAGGCCTGTACTTTAGGGCACCCATGCCAACATAGCCCAGTGTAAGGCAGAGAGATGGCAGCAACACCAACAACCAGAACAAAAGATGTTATTCACCATCCCAGTTCAGAGCCCTTCGTTATTTTAGCTGGCCACGGTGACAGTTACAATTAGGCACTCTTAGCACAGCACGGTACCTTTCAGAAATCAAGGCACTCCCCCACACTCCACACCCCCCTGAGAGCCATGTCAAGGGGCACCTTCCACAACTGCTGCCTGCTGACCCCTCTCTGACATGACTTGATCATTCTCTGTTATTGATCTCAGCTCTTTTTTTCTGTCCGTAACTCCCAAGCCACCTGCCAGGTAATAAAAATCTGCATCAAAATGCACAGCACACAGGGTGCTGCGAGCCAGAAGCAACATTTGTCTTACAGACCTGGAAACCTGACAGTGTCGATAGGGGCCAGTTATCACAGTGTTGTTTGATCTTTCTGCTGAGGTTGTAAATAACTTCCATGGGTAGCCAAATGGGGATAAAAATGGAGAATCTGCCATGGTAACCATAAAAACAAGGTGCTGCTGTGTCAGTGGCAGCAGACATAGTTAAGCAAGATAAGCAGCCCCTGCTGCCTACAGACCTCTAAAGGCTCCCTGAGTTTCAAAGGGAAGGTATAGGATGATAGGTTTTTCTTGCACCACCATTAATTATGTCTTTTCCTTTTACTGCATAGCTGTCCATCAAGTACTGTGTTCAGATGCAAGCCCAACACAAGCATCTCTGAATGGCCTGATGAAGCCTTGTAAGGATACGTGATATTTCAATACCAGTCTCACACAGGAAAATTTTGAATCCCTTTGCTCTCCAAAGCACCTCCAAACCCCATACGCCAGCGGAAGCAAATGTACCCACTGAGTGAGGTTAGCAGTAATTTTGTTTTGAGATTTGCCTCTTTTCTCACTCCCTTCTTCCACCACAATGTGAAACTCCAAAATATGCCTTGTGTGGTTATATAAGATGTATCTGAGTTACACATTGCTTCCTAAAAGCCTAGTGTGCCAGGTTTACACTGAAAAGCCAGTGTAGCAGCCCAGCATACTACTAAAATAGAGGCAATGAAGACCTAGAGTTAATGCCACATGCTTTGCCAAAGAGATGAAGGTTAAAGACCTGATTCTGTCTCAAAGCTTTTCCATTCCCATTACAGCTTCCTAGCCCTGAATGAGGACTTAACTCACAAGAGCAATAAAACTGGAGACAAGTTAGGCAAGTAAAGGAAGGGGGACAAGAGGAGTAAAAGCACACTGACAACAGCTGTTCTTCAGTGTTCTCAGACTTAAGCAGGTCTCAGGTGTGGAAATTCAAACAAAAATGAACAGCAACAATGAAATAAACCATACTTCTGAAAGAAACTTATTCTCTCAGATCCTGCTGGACCAAGAAGTCTCTGAGCAAAATCAGAACTCCAAATACATGGTGTTAATCCTCAATCCGTTAAAAGTCTTTCCTATAACTGTGCCTGCCTCACCACATGGTGTTCATTAAACATTGTTCAGTGTTCAGCAAGAGGATGAGGTTTCCTGAATTTCCTGAAGTTTTCTAAATTACAAAAAGTACCAACTCGTTGCTGCTCTTATCAGGCTAGAAGATATCTCGAGACATCTTTGGTTCCATTTTCCTACCTTGAAAGGCTCTATAGCACCTTTCAAAGATGAGCTCTAACTTCCCAGGTAGAACAATTTTCTTATAGTCTCTTTATTTGCAGCAAGACACATTGAAATTAAGCCTAGAATATAATGGTATTGTTACAGAAAATATATTGGCTTGCTTGGCAAAGTGAAAATGCACGTACAAGGCTTTCATTTCACCTCAAAAGGACAGGTATTGATAGTGATTGAAATCTGTCTTAGTGAATGAGGCTTTTGAAGGGACACAGGAAATGAATCAGTGCTTTCACTCAATTTTTTTGCATAATAGCAGTCCCTTTCCAATAACACCAAACCGACGTATGGGTGCAAGATGGGGGTTGGGGACCAAACTGTTATTTCATCTCCAAGGCGCATGATACCTCAACAGTTACTTTTAAAGTGCCAGTAATGTTCCTGCAGCCAGGGAATCTACGGGGTTTTCCTTCTTAAATAATTCAAACCTACAGTAGTTTTTTCCCTGCTGTCACAATCCAGCTCCTTTTATAAACATTAAACATATTTAACATATTTAAGAATTAACAAATAAATACTATACACTAAAAGCATCTGCTTAAAAGTTAGGTTTCCATCCAGTTGTTCAAGGCTTTATATCAGGAGATTTTTTATTCATCTTCTTCTCTCGGATGTGTATATGGTGCATATGTAAAGAGATTATAATATATTTTTAATATACAAGACAAAACTTAGAATTTTTGATTTAAAAAAAATAGAAAAAGGTGCAAGCAGACAACCGAAAAATCTTACTATTTTACTAGATTACAGAATAATTTGACATATGCTAAGAATTTTTTATAACTGCTCATATATGCCATTCTTCAATCTTAATGAGGTACAAAGATAACCTTCCAAACTTCTTCCCACATTACTTAAACTTTTCTAAATTTTTCTCTTTCTCTCTAAATTATTACTGTACAGATATAAATGGATTTGCAGCACTAGCGCTAAGGAGCCAGTTCTCCTCTCCTTTATACCAAATAAAATGAGGAATAACTCCAATGAGAACACCTCTAAAATTGACTAAATTGTACCAAACACATTCCTAGTCTCGAGGCAATATTTTTCTCTTGAAAAACAATAAACCCCCCAAACTTATCTAACAATTTCAAATGGGTAGTTTATGAGATCTGGCACTTTGGGGGCCGGAGGAAATATTATTTTAATGAATTGAATTTATGGAAGCACTTAGGCTGGATCATTACTCTCAGAACTATAATGCTTTACTTGAAATAGTGAGTTAAAGCTAGATTTGCTCCTAAAAAGCAGGATTTTTCTCCTGAATGTAGGTGCCTCCTTTCAAAGTTATAACCCAAGAGATTTCACTTAGTCACAACCTTTCTCTGGAAGCAGTTAAACTCCTTAAGCACTTTCTTTTTTAAGTGAAAGCTGTCACATGCCTTAACGTGTTCTTCCAAGCCTGCCCAGGACACTAGTTGCAGCCAGTTCTGGCCTGATGCAAACCCAAACTGGAGCAAAAGCAGCTGCAAGAATGTCCAGCCATGGCTCTTTCTGGAGTCACTCTTTAGGGAGAAGGGATTCAAAACTGTTTTTCCAAAATGAGTGCTCCAGCCATCCTTTTTGAGGGAAGGCATGCAGTGGTTTGACTCTCAGAGCTGCAGTGCCATGCAGGAGGAAGAGCAGGAGGAAGAAGAAGGGCAGGTGCAGCACAGCTCTGAAACTGGAGGGGACGGTCCCTCAGTCAAGAGGGCCAGGATCCAAGTCTCTGCTCTGTCCTTCCACAGAAGCAGCTATAAGACACATTTTTTTGACATTCTGTGGTAGTTGCATCCAAATCTGTGCTTGTGCCCATGAAGTGTCCCTCCACCTGATAATAGTTACAGCACGGATGGAAGCCTCTCCATCCAGTACCAAGGGTCAGCAGAGGTAAAGGACCACCTCACCTTCTCATCCACATTTGTTGTTTACATGCAGCAGAGGAGTTTTTTCTAGTTCATACTCTAGCACAGCACTCCATGTTACAACAAGCTTTTAAGTGAATAAAACCCTGGGGATAAGGGAGGATTGCAGAACACAGACTAAAATACCATGGAAATGAACTAAAGCAATTTGTGATTTTAATTCCCTTTTTTTTCCCTCTTACAATCTGCCCCCTACAGAAGATAATCATGATCTTCTTATGTAAGTTAAAAAAAGTAGCGTAGGCCATTGCAGAATCATCTGAGACCTGTAACTTGTCTGTTGTTTATAAATTCTTCAAATGTAGATGATTTCAGTAACTGCATCTTCAAGCAAATACAACACACATATTACACCCCATCACATTACTGTTTTACCAGAAATCCTTTGCTAGGATAACCTCTACTATTCATTGTGTTAGAAACTGTTCCCTGATGTTATTAATGCCAAAGAGAAGAGACTTTCCAGTTTTCCTTACCTTTTCCTTCTGAGCTGTTTTTATGAATCATATTAGCAACATTGATTACCAGCACAGAAATGCAATGTTATGCTGACACTTGCATTCAAAGTGGACCCCTAAAGAGTACAAAGGTATTACTTCACATACAGCTACAGTCTAGGACAGCTCCCATACTGCCATCACTCCAGTAATATTGTATTTCATCCAGCTGAGACTCAAAGCCAAGCCAATATTAGCAGATTTACTCAGTCACTTACTTGTGCATGGACACACACACACACACAAAGTTCTTCCAACTTGTTTTAATAACGGCTTCTCCATTTCAGGCATTTTGCAAAACCATTAAGCCTTTTCTTTTACAGTGATATTTTTGACACTAGTTGACAAGAAGAGAGGAAAATTAAAGCTGCTGTTCTATCCTTAATCGATGCATCGTGGTTAGGATGAGGCACTGACTGGATAACTGCATCTGCAGGTTTGCCATGTGTCTTGCAGCTTTAGGTAGAAAGCAGTGAACTCTAGGTACAAGGGCTTATTATGAAACCGATGTGTTGGAATGTCTAAGTTGTTATCCTTCTCTCATCTATTTCAGAGAATTCAGTTTTGTTATCTATCTAGACAGAAAGAGGTCCGAAAGGTAAAGCTGTGCATTGCCAGCAATGCTGTGTGCATCGCCAGCAATGCTGTGCATCATTACTAGACTCCCAGACTGATGGCATTAGCGTATGAAACGCCTTCATTTGTGACAAAACCTTCAAGTTAATTACAAAAACATCTATATTTTTGTGTGTTTGTTAATTTTTCAAAGCCTATCCTAATAGTGTTTCATAATGAAAACCAAGGGGACTAAGTTTTCTGTCTTTTGTATAATTTGGTTCCCTTAAATTTGCTAATTCTGCTGAATTCTTCCAGTAACTGCCTCACTATTTACCACGCAGCAGAGGTCTGATACCTTCCCTACAGAGACAAGTAGCTTTGCCTTCTCCTTCGGGCTCTTCTTGCTCCTCCAAATTATTCTGATTGATATAGACCTCAATCCATGCTAATTATGCAGAGCTTCTCTTATAAAGTGCAGTTCCCATGGCAACAGCATCGGGCAAACAGGTGCGTGGAAAGTTGTGATATATTAAACGACAGCTACCCTCTGCCTCTGCAATGTAGATTTCCATTCGCAGGGTTTATTTATAGCAGGTGGTAATTAATCCATGTGAATCTCATTTCATTGAGAAGGAAAAAAATGAAAAGTACACAGAATTATTAGCAAGAGTCCTAATTATCCTCATACCAAGGATTCTGAAAGTTTTGTCGCCATCAGATAACGCAAACATGGAATTGTTGAATTATCATTTGTGTGGAGATGTCAATATTAGAAACTCTACGCCATCACCTGACAAACACCTCACATTCTCCCCCCACAGAGCTGGAACTCCCATTAATGTTGCCATAGTGGAGCTGGAGCAACAAATTACAGACATTGCTCTGTTAAAAAAAGGGAGATGTTGGCTTTTCTTGGGAGGCCATAACACTGAGGTACCTGGGAATCAAATGTGTGGTACAAGCCTTCAAATCCTTTGCTGGGAATGACCAAGCAGGTTTTAGCTCTGATACTGGCTCTCTCTGTGGCCTGAAGCAAGTCTCTCAACCTCTGCTCCTCTGCTCTGACTCCCATAATGCCTCTTTTTTTGGAACTAAAAGCAAATGGTCTGAAAACATTTCAAAGATGAAAAATTGGATATTATTCTGCAAAGTAGGATAGGTTTTGCATTTTAAAACAAACTGCACGTAGTAGATTTATCTCTGTCTAGTTCAGCCTTGTTCTCAGAGCTCCCTGAGGAACATAGGTAAGCTTAGGAAACCAAAACTAAACTGGTCAGAGTTGTGATCCACATTGCAATGCAACATTAGTACTTGATGGATTTCTTGGATCTCAGCTATATCTCAGTTTTCACTCCTTTTTTTTTTTTTCATGCCTGTGTGAATGATCACGGTTGGCAGATAACATTCCAGATTTTATAAAAAGACAATGATAGAAAATGAACACTTGATCATCAAAATAGCCTTCCCAAAAAAATCAATACACATCTTAGATGAAAGTGTACAGTTTGGAGTTTAAGGTTGAGAAGGTGAAGAAAAGATCCCCAGTCGCTGTTACGGAAACCACTAAGAATATTTTTACAGAAAAATCTTTCAGTCATTATTATTGCAAAACCTACATATTTTTCCACTACTGTGGGGTTTTTTCTGAAAAAAGGCAACTGGGAAAGTTAAATGACCAGTAGATATGGGTCAGATCATTCACAGACAGTACAGCCTAAGCTACTCCTCAAGTCTCAGGGCATTCTCGAACCATCAGAGAAACAGGATGATGACAATTAGCAGGTGGAAGGCACTGAGAATGCTTTCCTCAGCCCTCCAGTCCTAAGTGAGACCTTAGGGAGTACAACAGTCTTGAAATGTCTGTACCTGGTGAGCATTTCCCTTTTAAACAGAAGCTCCAGAAAGCCAACAGCCCAGGGGCAGTGACCGAACATCCCTTGCAGCAAGACGTGCCAGTGCTAAGGATGGTTTGCGACAACAGCACAGCATTACTGGGGCCATGGGGTCTGAATTTGCCAGAGTTTAGAGGACTTTTTCCTGACTTGGATGGAGTCACTGCCTACTATCCTTTGAAGTGAAGCAGCTCTGGTGTTGAAGACATTGCATATCATTTCAGGAATCACGCAAAGAAACCTAAGTCAAGATTTGACATGACCTGTACTCCAAGGCAGCACCTTGCTTTTGCTTTATCAGATTCAGCTTAGAGTGTCACAGCCAGCAGCTAAACTTGTAATTCTAAGAGAAAGCAAAATTCGTGATGGGGTAGCAATTATTCATTTCCTGAACAGACCCAGTTACATCAGAACATGAAAAATGAAAGCTGCATGGGTATGCACCTAACCTGCTGGGAAATCCTCCCATGATAAAATTCTTCTCAGGAATATAAATATTTCACAGAAATGGGTTACACATGTTTTTAAACCCAATATAAATCCGTCTGCTCTGATCCACACCTAGCTCAAGGGACGAGTACTACATGCTGCACCCTTGGAGAAGGCCCTACAAGGCTTCATGAGGAGGTGATGTTGACAAGTATGGGGCAGTAGAGAGGGTACAAATTTGGCTTTTGAGAGGCTTAATTGTCTTTTCCTGACTCTTGTGCTAATTGCTACATATTAGACCACCATTCCATCAGGTTTGATGTATATATCTATTGAAATTCATTAGCCATGTATCCATTTTAATCTAAAAAACATGAACTCAGAACAATGCAGGTGAATTAATTATTCTTGCAAACCAGAGTAATTTTTGCAGCAAGGTCTGCTTGTTATGGCTTTCCAGCTGCCCAGGGATCTCTGCATCATTCTCTAACAGATACCAAACCACAAGACCAGGGACAGCTGGAGAACAGGACACAGCAGCCACAGCTGCTGTTTGCACTCAGGGTGCATCCGGGACTCAGAGCAGGCTGCAGATACCTTTTATACATGACTTGCATCAGTTAAATTTCTGCTAAAGTGGAAAATTGCAGCTGGAAACTCCAAGCAGACTTCAGCCCTATTTTACTGTCTGAGAAAATGAGAGAAGGTTGAGTATCTCACCAGCCTCTCAGATCTTCTGGTTGTTCAAAAGCCCAACTCAGACCAATTTTTTTTTAAGTGTTCTCTGCCTCAAGAGCCTAAACCAGGTCCTAGGTCTGAACTGTCCCTGCTTTCCCAAACCACCTATTTTCCAGGAGTCTGTGGCAGAACACAGAGGCCAGCTTAGCATTGAAAGTCCACACCTACTGGATGTTAACATGTAACATCTCAAATTTTATTAGTTCCAGTCATATCCCTTGACTCATCCTTCAAAACTGCCTCTACTACCATCAAGTCCATCAATAGCTTCCAGCAAGGAGGAGGAGAGGCTACTGGCAGCTTCCAAAGAGTACTCCAGCACATGCTTGCTCCTTGAAATGAGCTGCATGGACATCTGAGCTATCCAAAAGCACTCTTTTTGATAATCTCTCCAGGGTGTTCCCTCCTCCTATGCCTATTACACTTCTCAATGTAGTCTGGTTTCCAGTTAGGCTGCAGCTTCTCCCAGCAGGACCCATCTCTTACAGTGTATTTGTATAGATCAACCTCAGTGCAAGTTGTAGTTAATAATAATGGATACTTCAGCCCTGATGGAGTTATGGTGATCTGAGGACATAAAAATACAAAGTTTGAATGCAAAGAGGAAGTACCTTTTTTGTTGTTCTTTTTTTTTTTTTTTTTCCTAAGACTGAGAGACTAGGAGAAATAGAAAAAGCAGACAATTCCTTGTATGCCCAGGAGCTTGCCTACTTTTTCCATCCCATCCTACTCGTTAGTTTAATAAAAGATTGTACTTGCTTTGCCTAATAATTATGTCTAATGTCAAGAGAGTTAAGGTCTCAGTTAAACTCTGTTTGAGCAGGATTTTAAATTAAAGCATGCAAACTTAGCAGTCTTTACCGTGAGAGATCCCTTGTGTGCTTAAAAGAGTGTGGACTGAATGGGTCACCGCTAGATATCGTTTAGAAATAGCTACTGGACTTCTTTCCTCTCCTGGCGAAGTTGGAAATATTAAAAAGCCGTGGATGGCTTCCACTAAGTCATCTTCTTTTCAAATCAAGTTCTCCACTTTGAATGCTTTTCCAAGGTCTCCCCTCGAAGGAAACATCAAGTTGTTCTAACCGAAGGAGACTATAATGACCCCTTACAGCAAATTCACATTCTGCTCATGATTTATATGTTGCCTTTTTGTCGGTCCTGTCATGTTTCTGTATCCAGAGGAAAACAGGAAAACTCTTTTCCACTTATGCTGATTCCAAAGGTCTAACTGCTCTTAGAAACACTCTCACAGAAATAATGCTGGATCAAAAATTGTCACAGACTGATTGACATAGTGACAGAAAAATAGGTAATAAAGAAAAAAATTGAACTTCAATAGTCCACCACCAAGGTGCTGGTGCATGACTATAAAATAATCAGCTAGAATAGAGTTCAAACTAAACACTTAAATCTCCCAGTCTGTGGAAATTTTGTTTTAACCATCTAGCAAACCTTTGGAGAGGTAAGGGAGAATTAGAAGTCTTATCAATGGCATTAACATAACACAAAAAACTGTGTTTATGAAAATATTCAGGGTCTACCTGTATGATTGTCTGCACAATTAATTCTCTAGCTTATTTCATGCTAACTTCATCATTCAGCCAAGCCTGCAAAGAGTTTCTCTCTAGCTCCCCCAGTACATTTAGAAGAAAGATTCATTTTATTTCTGTCCTTCCCCCAGTCTCAGAAGGAAACTTCTCCATTATTCAGAGAACACACATTTTGATTTGGTAATTCCCACTTCATGGCCTTTGTCAAAACTGTAATCTTTTTATCTGGGAAAAAGCGTACCAGGTTGTATCTGGGGCCAGGCACTAGTGACACCTAGGTGACCGTGGAGTTTGTTGTCAAATGAGACCAGTGTGTTGACCCCTAGATTGGATCTGGTGCCACAGCAGTGCTCTGCTAGAGCTTCAAAGCAAACAGCCAAACCTTTGGTGAGGGGGACAGAGGTATTGCCAAACACAAATTCTGAATATATGCAGAGAGGGTGTACACTCTAGGTACACTAGAGATCAAGCAGCCCATGAGGAATACAGTATTGTCATAGAATCACCCCAAGACAGATGGCAGGAAAGTTGCCTATCTAAAATGCTTTATAGGCTTATTTTCTGATCAGTCTCACCTTCTACCTGCCTTCCAGATCACTGCAAAGCATAGCTGGCTGTTGTTCCAGGGTTCCTGGGGTCTGGAGGCAGCTCTTGTTGAAAACAATAGATGATTCTCAGGAGGATCTTTGCCCCACTTGGAAATTCTTACCCAAACAGTATCTATGTGCCATGCACCCTGAACCACCTAATCTATGCTAGTTCAGACAAAGAAAGAGGAGAGAAAAGATGACTGATTCAAATTTCTGTACAGTATTTGCAACCACTCAGGCCTGCTGGTCTTAGGTATCAAGTCTAAAAGAAACAACTAACAGAAAAACTAAGTCCACAAATATCTCAGGAGCTATAATTATCAAAAGGTGAAAGATTAAATATCCTGAAAATTTATGAAGTGAGAGACTGTATTTACCTTTTTTCTTTATGTTGACACACCACATACTTCAAGGGAAGAGCTGAGAATTCTTGTGCGATTTAGGCCCATCATGTTAATTATAATTGGTCTGTCAAAGATTTAAAAATGCCTAAGTGATAGGTTTCAAAACTACCTCAACAGCAGGGCACTAAGTATAGTTCTGCAAAGCTGAGAAAACAAGCTCTAATAAAAAGGAACCTGTTTACTCCATAAAATCAGTTCCAGTCCCCAGATCTCCCACTTGAGCTCAGCATTGTATGTGAGAGGGAGAGGTAATAGCCTCCAAACAAAAAATATTTCCAGTTTTTCGAGCACTTTCTATATCAATTGCCAGAAAATATAAGGGTACGTTCTCTCCACTATTCAAACAAATTTATGAAAGAGGAGGCTTCCTTAAATATGCACATAATTTCAAGTGCATTCAAACTCCAGCACTAGCTCTCTTTCATTCTGTTTTATAGATAAAATCTCTATTAGTCTGGAATTACAGCAGTGTAGTGAAGGCAAAAACACTATAGCAATATTATAATAATCCCTCAAACAAGAATCATAAAGCTAAGGAAATTCCAATTTAAGTCTAAATTGAAAAGAAATTCAAGCAAAATATAATGCATGGAAATTTTTTATGAAGTCACACAATACAATTTCTTCCTCTTTGAAAGGTGTAATAATACCATTCAGAGTGCTGTATATTTAAAGTCTCACTAATTTTCAAAACACCTGAGACCTGAAGGGGTTGCTTGTTGTAGAGGACTTAATGTGAGATGAGAAATGCTGCCTTTATTTTTTTTTTAAAATTCCTTATGCAATTAGTGAAAACTAAAGCTTCAGTTACTTCTCAGCTGTCTGTTTCTGGGATTTTTGACTATTTAGGTCTGTTTCGCATTTGACTGAGTCTGGATTTTCTACACTTTGAGTGTTTTGTTCTGGATGTTACAGTCTCCTAAAGGCATTTATTGGCATTCAGCACCCACATTACCTGCTAGTTTACTGGTTTTATAAAATAAAGCTTTTTCTTATATATGCTTTCCTTTCCTCACCAGAAGAGCATGAAACGACACCTTTCCATGCAAGGGCCACGCTCCCCACAGCCCAGGGCAGCAGCCCACAGTTAGCCAAATTCCAGCCTCAACTGCGTACAGAACAGAGAGCAGCAGCCCAGCGGCACCCAAACCAACCCACCCAAACCCAGCAGATGCAGAAGGGGGCCTCTTCCTCCCCCTGCCACAAATGACTTGTGAAGTCTGTGTTTAAAGGCAACAGGAGCAAAGCACAACATCGAGCGCTCATTAATATACAGTTGAGCGTGGACCTCTTGCTTGTGCATTACATCTATTTTGGCAGCATCACCCAGCCATGCAGATGAGAGCCTCCAGAGAGTGCATAGCATTGCTGGGATCACTTGAGATAAAGCCATTCACTGCCATGGGACATTGACTATCCACAGTGGCCCAATTTTCATTCATTTTAGCTCATGAGCCACTTAATTTATTCCTGCACTCCATGGAAACCCAGTTCTACACTCAGCCAGCATTTTGGGGAGGATCTCTTGCATCTTTCATATGCAACAAGCAGTAGTTCAAAACTCAGCCTTAACAGCAGAGTCACGACTGGCTGCTGCCTCACTTCACTGCAGGGAAAATCCACCCAAGTGCCTTTCAAACCCAAACTTCTCTGCCTTGCATGCATGACCTGTTCCCCATAAATAGTGACCTCACCCAAAATAGTTCCCCTGACCCACAGGGCATTCATTTTTCACTTTATCCTGTTCAGCTGGATATATTTTACATGCTGCTACTGCTACTTAGTCTCATCTTCTGTCACCACTCATCTCCCCCTCCCTGTTTTGTTTTTTTTTTTAGGTCATTGTCACATTGCCAGCATTAAGGAAATATTTTGGATATGGAATAAATTCATGCTCTGGCTTGTGCTAACATGTACCTCGTTAAGACAAAACTACCAGAACTGCTCTTCTGGGGGTAAATTGGGTCCCTTAATCCCCATTCTTTCATCAGTTTTCCTTGGTATACACTCCTGCAGGGACCAGCTCCAAGCGAGGACAGGAGAATAACTGGCTCAAATAATGCCTTCAATTCCTTGGAATTTCGCATGTTGAGAAATAAATAAAGTTTGAAATAACCAACAGGGGGAAACCTGTTCTTACTTGCCCTACTCTATTTTTGAGACCTCTGTTTGAATAGCTCAGAAATGTACATACAAATTCTTTTCAGAAGTGTGTAAATTTCCATTAAATCTACTTAGAAGTTTTTCCAGATAAATCTTCCACAGAGAATGAACTTGGAGAACAAGCATTTCCATTTCCTTCCTCACCTCATTAATTAATGTGGGACTATTGGCTGACTCCCACATACAGATCTGCTGCTGAGCCAGTTTCTCCAGGCTGCTCTGCATATCGAGGCTACTGTCACACATTACCAAATGCTTTCCACTTGTCTAGATTTTTTTCTAATCACTAACAGAGGGAGAAGAGTATCCTAAATTGACCTTTTCCCTAATGTGAGTCTCTCACTTAAGTAGCCAACCCCTACACAGCCCAAGAAGACTTTTTGCATAGAGCAGTAAAAACAAAAGTTCACATCCTCATCTCTCTGCATAAAAAGTATTCAAGAATTGAGACCTTGAAACAACTTTTTATACAATCTATCTACAATCATAAAGCATCTCTAGTACCCTCAAAAAGGAATACTTTCTGGAGGAAAATAGATTTCTTAAAAGTTTTCCTCTACCCCACTTGTCTCAGGTACCTTGTTTAACAGCTGGATACTTTAGAAATAGTAACTTTTTTCTCCAAAAGCATTCCTCATCCTCTTCCTTGTCCTATGTTTCCTTCTTTTCATGTTTTCAGAGGTGCAGCAGACCAAAAAAAAAAATAAAGAGTCGGTAGTAAGTTTTCATAAAAAGGCAGCTTAGGTTGTCCCAGAATTGTTTCTAAATCCAAAACTTGAACATTTTTTGTCGTACAATTCCATTTTCTCCAATAGTCAAGGAAAACTCTTAGAGATGAGGGAGTCAGGTTGGAGTCTCTGTCCTGACCTTAGCGGCTTTAATCCATGTCTGTCTCTGTCCCCAGCCACACCCTGCCACAGTGCCTGATCATCCCTGAGCAGTCAAACCCAGTGAGTGTGTGCATCAGTCACCCTGCAGGCAGCTATCCCTTTGCTCTCTCAACTGATTTTCACAAATTCTTCCTGAATAGGGATGGTATCGCTAGGAGGAAAAATCCCTTGCTCTCTCAGATCGTGTTTCACACAGAAATGTGCTCTTTTGTTTGGAGCAATGATGCCAAACCAGTTTGGGTTCTTTTCTTTTTTACAAGGTATTTAGTGTTGTTAAAATTAAGGAGTTAAAATCATTTAGCTCACATTACGATGTAATTGGAACATTTTAGATGGAAACAATCCATGTTAATGAGCATAATCTCATATTCCTAATAAGGGAAATTAACAGTTTAGGCTATCGTTACCTCCCACACTATTATGGAGAGCTTTACACCAGCAATGGACTGTCAGGAATAATACACAGCTAGAGCCTCAGAGGACATCTCTTTGCAGACTTCACACAGTTTTGGGGAACTGATATTTTACTGGAAGTGAGCAAGCCTCTATGTTTGCAGATACTTGAGTTGAACCACAACTTTGAAATTGATACTTACTGTTTTACTAGAGTCAAGTGGGCCTAAAAAATGCTTATTCAGTTACTATTAAAAAGAAATAACCACATTAACAAGCCCATTTTCCATAAAGTTCAGAACTGGAAAAAGATTCGGTTTATGTTGCGTAAATCTCCAGCTAGAAATTAAAATATCTGGACTTGGTTTAATTACATCTTAATGTGATCCCCAATAGGACTCAGTAACATCTAGGGTTTAATAACCTCAGCTCATTTAATGTCCTCTCATTACATTAGTGTGACAAACCAAGAGCTAGGTTTAAGAACCTAAAACTGTATGCTTCCTCCTGGGTTTTCCCATATGTTCACCATCTTTAGCTTAGGCTCCCAGGATACTCATGCCAAGTCTTATAATATGTTCCTAGCAGAACAGGAAAAATATAATCTTCCACTCTAATTTATAGATCTCATTTCTGTAGAGGAGGGGGAAAACTTAATTTAATACTACAAAGAAATACTCTGGGTATCTATAAAGATTCAGCCTTATCTGGAAGAAAAACTAATCAGAGTTCATCTGGCCTCAGCAATAGGTCAGAAAAGGTGATAGGGCTCACACCTGAGGCTGCAAGTTGTTTTGTGATATGAATAGCTGTCTAAATACAGACCAGTTCCAAATCTGACACTAAATAATCATACAGTAGAAAGATTTTTTGGTAGAAGAATCACAGAATAAACTAGACCCGAAAAGGCCTTCAGAGACCACATAACGCGACCCCTGCTCCAAACAGCACTAATCTGCTCTAAGTTTACAGCAAAAGTCTGTTTGACCAAAAAGTGGGACAGCACACCTCCACTCTGTTCCTATAGGTTATGTGAACTCAGAAGTTTTAATTTTCATATGTCAATTTTAGTTGTACACAAGTAAATACAAGTACAGTATTTTAAAACACATGGGGACTCCACACTCGGAACAATGAACTGTGATGTCCGGGCTTGCAGAAGAGCCGGGCGCTTTGGAAGGGCAGAGCTTGAGTCTCGTAAGAGAAGGCACCCTGCTGTAGGAATCACTCTCCCCTGACACAACTGATGGGATGCACACCACCAAGCTTCAGTGTCTACAGGGCTGATGACAAGAAGCGAGCCACCTATTATCCCTCTAAAATCAGTGGAAAGAAATAAGCCTCTCAGGCATGGTTTATCTGACCTATTTAAGTGGTGCTTTAGGAAAGCAGGAATTACACTCCAGGATCTGTTGACTGTCCTGATTTGATCTCCACTGACTGTAAAGGAAACTCAGTTGTAGGCAGATGAATCCTAGCCTGTAACTGCTTTTACTCACTGTAGACTTTTTGAGCTAGAAATAATGTGCATATGTGAACAAAGCAAGGCCAGATTGTACCTTTCAAAGCAAGCACTACCAAAGGGAGGCTGGAAAGGGATGGAAACAGCTAAAGAATTTTTCTACAGAGAAAAAAAAAAAAATATATATATATATATCCGTGTCCAAAAGACTATCTAAAGAAGCAAATATTTCTCAGAGATTCTTCCAAGTGCAATTTCTGCATCATCAAGCACCTGCCCCCTTCAGCAACAAGTACAAATACAGCTTGGGATTCCACTAGCTCTGCCACTCTTGGGAATTAACCAAGTTCCCTCTGCTTTTGCCCTGCTCAATAGTTTCAGGAAAAATGCAGCAATATGCACTGCTTAGTTGTTTTGCTATAATGCATTAAAAGTAAACTGAATTCTTATGGGCCAGAAATAGTGTGGCTAGGAGGGCCTCTGCTCCATTAATTAATATCACTCAGTACAGGGCTCTAAGTCCCAGTGTGGCCATGCTCACTCAAAAGTGTAGCTGCCTTCATGTACCATTATGGAAGAATCCTGATACAATTTCTAAACTGTACTAAATCACAAACTGTTAGAAACAAAAAGACCACAATTCTTTTGATTCCCACCTACTAAACACTGAGAACCAGTGCTAAATTAGTGAAACAAGCCAGAAGTTAATTTAATGCACCAAGTGCTAACATACAGCTATTGTCAGGTGATGGTGGTTTTTTCCCCCTGATATTTTTAACTGTAACTGTGAAAACAACCATAAGGAAAAGGACCTTTTCAGAGCTCAAGGCCTAAAGAAACATTAGAACTGACTAACTTCTTCACTAGGAAATCAGAAAAGCACACAGAATATTTTTTCTTGTTGGAAACCTCAATGGTGAGAGGAGGTTGACTCAGAACGGCACAGAGGGTATTCCCTAAGCAAAAGCTTCTGACATAAGGGAGCTGTTGTTATGCACGGTAAGGCTGTGAACAAAGGAAACTGTTAATCCCAGGTATTACTGGCATGCAGAATGCTTATACCTAACTACATAACACAGCTACTAATGCAATGCTCTGTTTAAGACCACAAAGACAAGGTTACCAAAAAGTCTAGTGCTGAACAGCCCCCAAACGTTAAAGCTAAAAACTGGGATTTGAAGATTCATTCCTAACTCTAATAAAACAAAAGTGAAAAACTCCAGGACCAGACTTCTCAGATATGATATAGGTTTAAGACTGGAATTTAACATCTCAGACATATGCTTAATTTAACAAAATCATAGGTGAAACACACGTCTGTGTTTCTACTTGAAATTACTCTGCCCCATGCCATAAGCCAAAAAAGACAAACTTCTGATCATGGAAAGCCCCAGATGAGAAATAAACATTTTTGGGTGGTACTGAAGTCATTTATGCATATAAACTTGGTCAAATACACCGCTGAATTATTACCATATCTTGTAAAATGGGAATTCCTCAGCTGTGCAAAAATGAACTACCACTTGGGCTAAAAAATGAACATTTATATGTACAGTAATAACATCTGATTTATGTTGTTGTCAATTTCTCTTTAATTCAGGAGAATCTGATAACCTCATCAGATCTTGCTGCTGTGACAACAGTCCTTATACACTAATCCAAATAGCATCTGCTAGTGGGGGAAAAAAAGTAGTCACATCATTCCTTAAAGATGCAGTTTATATATTCCCTACCAGATCCGATTTCAAGCAGTCTAAATTTTAAAGAGGAGCTGTTTTGTGTTTCAATTAAGAAACAATTTGAGTCAAACAATCAATACACTTGCTTCCGAGGAATTACATTCTCTGCACATACTTTTCTATGTATCCACAAATTGCATTTTGTGCTCCGTGCTAGGTCATTGTGTGCATATAGTGAGTGGTTATGCGCCCATGCCCTTGTGGGAAATCACAAACACCATCTTTACCATGCTTAGGAGCACTGCACACAGGCAAATGTCCCTACGAAACACCTTGATGTTTATATGCCAGTACAAAAACCTTTTACACCTCACAGTTTTTCATCCTGATCTCTTTTCCTCTCCTATTTACCCATACTGAGGGCATAATAGTGCTTGCATTATCATTTTAAAGTAGATAATAAAGGAATCAGTTCAGGATTCCCTGCAGATTCTGTTTTTGCACCCTAGCTCTTAAGAGCAGTAAATGCCCTCTTCAACCTCCTTAAAAGAGCAGAATGGTACAAGGGTGACAACAGGGGCAACTTTTGAGGATGACAAGACACATCTTTTACTTAGGCATCAAGTACA
Source organism: Callaeas wilsoni (assembly GCA_013398955.1). Taxonomy (NCBI): domain Eukaryota; kingdom Metazoa; phylum Chordata; class Aves; order Passeriformes; family Callaeidae; genus Callaeas; species Callaeas wilsoni. The sequence continues at coordinate 63,425 of VWPU01016547.1, read as the reverse complement.
TTATAACATGATTTACATTTAGGCCTCTCTCTTTAAGGTCTCTGTGAGTAAACAAGCAGAAGCCAAATACAATTTAAAAGTTACGTAGATCTTTAGAAAATCTGTCTAAAAAAGTTTTGTTAATTTCTGTAACCTACATAAGAGCATTTAAAATGCAAGAAGCATATGACTCTAGACACAAGTATACAATGGCTTAATTCAACACAAAGCAGACCAGGTAGTTGTCATTATTGAAGTTGTAAGAGCAATTAACCTTATACGAGAATGGCGTTTTAAGTGTCTATAAACTGGTAATAAAGTTGTTTCAACATCAAGTGCCCATATAAGACTTCAGCAAAGTTTTATTTTCTGAAGGTACTTTATGTTTAACCACACTGCATTTCTGGATATAGGACCAAAAGTTAAACTAGGCAACTTAATCCGTTTTCAAAATGACCAAGAAATAAAATCAAAGTTTTCATTAAAAATAATTACTGGTCTGAAATTGTGATCTTTGATATCTGTTGGTCACCTTGCTCCTGCTAAGATAAACTCTCTTACAATCTTTTTGTGGGTATTCTTAATACAACATTAACAATAAAGATTACAAATCTTCTATCTCAGCGTCACATGCAAGCATACAATACTTCCTTTATTAATTTTCTCAACATTTGTGATGTTTTTAATAAAAAAAGACTAGGTTACCTTTATCTGTAACTGTAGCTAATAACCACACATGACTGCAGCTGATGTGCTGAGAAGCCACCAGCCTCAGGTTTCTTTCCCACACAGTCCTGTTTAGGGCAGGTCCCAAGCCTGGGTTTCTTTCCCAAAAGGAGCCTTTGAAACATTTCAGTCTTTCATTCCCAAATGAATTTCTCTTAATCAAACGTTGGCAGTTCCAGGCAAAGTTACTGTGGCTCCAATCTCCATCTCAAAAGCATCTTGCTTCTCCTTATTCAGACTCAACAGGCTAGTGCAAGCAAAAGGCCACAGCACCTACACAGACCAGACTTCTTCTCAGCTGTCCATCACCCAGACACCCCAAGTCTGTTGTTCTTCCAACAGCCGGGTGCTCTGTGAGACCTGCCAGGATGCACAAACTCCATTAAAACATTCAAAGTCTGCTCACAAGTGACAAAATCTGTGCCTTTCAAATTTCCCAACCCCTCAGAGCAGTTTTGCATGTCCTAAGCATTAAGGACTTCTATTTCTCATTCCCTTGTGACCTTCTTGTCTTGTACATTTACTAGCACACTTTGAACTGTCATCAACAAAATGAGATAAAAGGCTTATGGCATTACTGGTACCTAGGGCATCCTTCTCAGGTGACAGGGCATTTTGCTGACATTAGTTAAATTAGACCATGAAAAGGCACTTAGGAGGACATTTTTTGCCCTGTTAAATCTATGCAGATTCACAGACCTTTTTTACCTGAGAGGACCCTGAGGCTAAATGGAAGTTTACGCAATTTTCCATTTGATTCTGCCCATACCTCATTATAGAGAAATGAGCAGGGCATTGATGAAGGGCTGTGCTGCTTTTGAGTGATGACTGCAGGGATCCTGGTGTCTCCCCACTCTCTCTCTTCATAGCAACACTGTCAAGTTTAATTTAATCCACTTTAAAACTATAAGAACAGCTCTCTTTTAGTAAAGCACAACAAGGGTGTCCCTTTCAAGGACCACACTAGGCTCACAACTCAGTCTTCAATGGGAGATCAAAAGCTATGTGCTGAAAATTAACCAGAACAAACCTCTTCATTATGAGTGGCAACATACAATTACGAGTGGTTTTGGAAACAAATTATTGACTTGCCTGGAAATACATATACAACAATTACGAGTTATTACTAATGTTTGGTCAAATAAGAGAGCCTATTAAGAATATTTATCCTGATTCCACATGAATTTCCTCTTCCCTAAAGAATCTGTATGCACTACACTAACACTAATCAGGGCTGCTCCATGGTCAACAATATTAAGTTGTTCGACAATAATAAGATGTAAAGCACGAAAAGCATTTTCACTGCATCAGTTGCATTTGAAGAGCTGTATTTTTCTGGCTGTGAAGGCTGAATCTCTTTAGATAGTTCAGAGAGATACTACACTGCATTCTACAGTGATAAACATTTGGTAAACAGGGAAGAAAAGAAAATGGAATTAGGAGAAAGAACTCATCACTGTTTTGCAATATAGCTGTGTAAGTCACTCAGCAAATAGTCCAGCACAGAACACAGAAACTGTAATTTCATGTTACCTGTCTATGTGATAATTTCAGACAGGCAGACCTGCTGTGGACATTGTACAGCCTAGAAGACTTTTGCTTTGATGCAACTTTACTTTGTGACAGCCTTTATCCTGCACCAGGGCTGCACAGATAAACATGCTTGTTACCAGCTGAGCAAACACCTGCACACACACAAAGCAAACACACACAAAGAGAAGAAAGGCAGTCCTGACTCAGTCAGAAAGTTTCAAGAATTTGGCCATTAAATTTGCAACTCACAGTCAGAGTCCAGCACTGAAATTTCCTGTGCAGTGCAAACAGCTTCCTTGAGGGAAGCACACCAAGGACAGATGGGATATCTTAAAATGGGGATACAAATGAAATTGCTCAAAATTTAAGTACCTCCCTAAAATCATAAGTATCTAAGCAATTAACAGCCTAGAACTCCTTTAAAATTTCCTCTTTCCCTAATCCACTGTTATATGGACAACAAGCCCACTCCTCCCTGAAGATGGTGGAGACCCATGCAGGTAACAAAACAACATCTTTAATTTGCACAGGAAGTGGTCAGTCTGAATAAATCGACCTTAGTTTACCAGCACTCAAAACTACTTCTCCCATTTTCCATCATGATTTTAAATAAGGTCTGGGAGAGGTCTGTAGGACTACCGGAGGCTAAGTGTGTAGTGTAGGTCATTCTCTTTTCATTGGGATTGAAATAATGACCAGTTTATCATCAACTGTGCCTTGTAAAATATTTTTCAAATTCAGTTTGTGGCATTTCAGAGTATTTCACATTCTTCACCCAACAGATGTTCTAGTTCAAATTCTTTTTGATTCAAGCTTATTTCACATCCTACCCCCAAACAATTGCCCTTCATAAATGCCAATATGCCCATAGGCCACATAGTTCTTGACCTTCCTTTTTGAGAAAGAAGGGAGAAAAACACATTTTTGTTAAATTATCCAAAGGAAAAACAACATATGCACATGAAAACCACACTGAGACATAAAACACAGAAGAACTCCACATTTGACAATGCAACCACAACTGCACATTCAGGTCAGTATTTTCAGTGGTGGCTAATAGCTGCTCTCCTGATTAATGCAAGTTGTGCTAGTCACTGCAAGTTTGTGTAGTGTCATTTTGACTTGGCAAACATGTCAAGATTGTTTGGTTGCACAGTGAAATTATATCCAATACACCACTATTTTCAAAGGAAAAACAATTTTACCCTGACAACACAGTTGGTCTTTGAAGTTATTTACCAGGGAAAGCAAATGTCCTGTTTTGTTACCAAGTAAAAACTGTCCTAATTCTTCTCCATTATCCTTATCCTCGAGGTTTTATCGCAACATGAAGTACTAAACAAACATCTGCATGCAATTCTCCTGTATTGCCTCTTCTGTGCTCCTTTGCTGCTTACTAGCTGCAGAGTTAGCCACAGTGTACTTCATCTACTTTGCCTCAGTGCTAGTGATTACATAGAAGTTAAGGACTCATCTTTCTAATAACTCGGGATTTAAAGGCCATTTGGGGTTTGATTTTTATTTACAGCAACTGCCTGTCCTCTACTAACTGGTCATCTAATACAAGTGTCATGTAAGGTACTATTCAGAGCTATGACTGTTTTGAAGAGATTACCTAATAAGTGGGCTTTGCTTAGGACGTTTATCGCCCTGCTACCTGACAGCAAGTTTGATTTGAAGATAATGCAGTAGGAAAAGCTTTAATCACAAAAATAAAGTATACAACCACATGGATATACCTCTCTTAGAAATCATATCTCATCACCCCCTGGAAGCAAACGAGTGCAAGAGAAATCAGATTTTGTCAATTATAAACTAGACAAAGAGAGAGAGAACAGAGAACACTCTTGCACAAAGGCAAACAAATAAGCAAAGGGCAAAGACCAGAGATTTCAATAACAAAGTTGACATGATTCTATGTGTCCTCTCCATGAACTCTGTGCAGTAGTGGGCGTGCTTGTGTGTGTTTTCCAGAGCACAGGATGCATCAGTCAGAAGAAGGTCACAGGCCCAAATGCTGACAGCCACATGGCATGGAAAGCACACAGCCCAAACACCAAGACTGGGACTCCTCCCCAGGCATAAATGACCCAGCAATCTCAGTGCTAGCAACCACTGGGGTCCTATAAAAATGAAACTATCCAGCGTAGGCACAGCCTGGAAAACAAATCCAGTATTTACATCTGTGTTCAGAACAGCTGACAGAAATGTCTTTCTACATAAAGAGCGCATTACATGACTTTCAAATGTCATAGTTCTCCTTTTCAGAGGAAAACCTGAACTAATCAAATCTCCATTCCTGTTTGTTCTTCAACAGGGATTTCATTTCATTAGTTGACCAAGGCTTCTTGATGTTAAATATTAATTAAATCTTCCACTCTTTATCTACCTGTTGCACCAGAGTTTTCAACAGATCTTCTTCAGGGCCTCACAGAATCCACCTCTGAACAGAAGCTATACATCTTATGAAAAGGGAGATGTTATTCTTTGTACACACCATGTCTGAACTGCCTCCTCTGAGAATAGTCACAAGGTTTACCTGCTCCCTTTAGTCACAGTCTTATTAAAAACACAAAATAGGAAAAGGCTGAAATGTGTTATAATATTCTGTCAGCTTCTGCTTCATGGGAAGAAAAGGACTGCATTCAATTAATATGAATTCCTGCTGAATAGTTAAATGAACTAAGACCTGCCGTCAGGGAGTCAGGAAGTCTCCACTCAAGCTGTGCCTTCCTCTTCCTCACTAACAAGTATCAGTGAGCTCTTTTCTCTCAGGTCTGTAAGTCACTATTATATTATTACCCACACCAGCTTGAAGCCTCTTTTTACACCTGGTAAAGCAGCAGACCCTTACAGGTCACCTTTAGGTCTTCTTGTCTAGTTTTAATTAAAGAAAGTGGGTGGCTGCCTGCCTGTAAAACATTTTCAGACTGAAGGCTTCTACCTCTTTTCCTACTTAAGAGATGCTGATGCACACAGTTTTGTACTCCTAAATTGCCTGCAGTCACCAGTAATCCCAGCTCTCCAGTTTAACTCTTTGCACGGAGCGCAGCAGGTAGCACTCCAGCACTCAGTTGTGAAGGGTGGCCATGAGCTGCTTCTCAAAACACAATCTGCTTCTTAGCTAACTTTAAGTGCTGCTGTTCATTACAGATTCCACATCTACCCCACATGATCCGGGAAAAGGCATAAAGCTGTAGGCACCATTTTACTATGAAACAGGAAAATAGAGCCTTGCTTGTGGTCTTGCACAGAGTTTTCACTCCCAGGAGAAACAAGGATGTAACTAATCTAAGGCTTTGCAAATTCTTGCTGAAAGGCAGGAAGCTGCTTGGTTCAAAACATGGACAACCTAAATTGTCCCAGAGAGGGAGGTCTGGTAATACAGCTTGTCTATCAGCAAACGCAAATGGAGTCACTTCAGGGGAACTACTCCTAGTCTTCTTCATGTCCAGAGCATACAGCTAAGAACATGAAATTGCACATTTACTTGAATGCAGATTCCAGGTTTCTGCTTTAAGTATTTCTAGATTGGTTATAAGCCAGTTCTGACCAACTTTTTTCAGTGCTTGTCTCCTGATTTGCTCCACAGGAGGTGCAAGTCTTTCATGTGGTAGCTAAGCTCTTTCAGCTCCAGATAAAGGCTTGGATATGTTTGGCTAGGGGAGGCTCTAAATCATTCCCAGATGCCAGCTAAGATAATAGGTCCTCAAAACAAAAGTTTGTCTTTGTGTCCCCATGGTTGTCTGTTTTCTGACCAGAGAGCACCAGATTGTTTTAGTACCGTAAGTATTTTATAGCTGAAGTGGCATAATACTAGTTTTGCATCCCTCTACACAGGCTTCAATAATGCCACGGAGTAGAAATGCAAATCAATTTATTCTGTATTCATCAGAGATCAGTGCCTCGGGATAGGCATTAGGAGTACGGTTAGGGGAAGGATGGACATGAAATGGCAGGACAGAAGATGATTGCTTGACAATGCATCAAGATAAAGCTAGTCTTTACACCAGGCTCGTGTGCTGTGTGCCTCTGAGGCATAACATTTCCAGTTGGGATTTATTTGGAAATCATATTCTACAGTTACAGATCTCACATTTCTACATAAGCCTGGTCATAAACATTACTTTAACTAGTGGCGGTAGTCCTTTTTTGATCTTAAATTCACAGCTAAGAGTTAAAAAGTGAGTGAAAGGCCACTTCTGAAGAACAGAACTCAATAGTCATATGAAAAGTAGTTTTCTGGCTCTTATTAATGCATCCTTCAGCCTTAGAAAATAAAGCTGATAGCTTCTCTCCTTTCTTCAGAAATGTTAGACAGAGATATCATCCAGAGTCTACAAAAAGTGGCTTCAAAGAAATCTGTTCTGCCAAATAATAGAAAAAAGTGATGCTGACTGATGGATGGGAATCAGTTAAACTGATTTCTGGGACACATTATGCATTAATAAATCTGAGACTGTGTTCATTGAAAGAAGTGTAGGAGGCAACGTTAAAAACTTTTCAGGGAATAGGGAAAAAAGTTAAACATTATATTTCAAAAGAACCTACAGGACGATTAGTACTAAGATCTTTTTATAAACACTAATTCTCAGCACTTACATGAAGATCAAGAAAGCAGATATCTCCACAGGAACTCCTGCAAGTTATTTTTTGTTTTAGAAGACACCGCTGCTTTTCATTGCACTTAACAACAACCCTGTGGTATTGCTGAAGCTCCCTGTGCAGTCCACAGCAAAAGTATTAGTGCCAACCCTGATCATCAATTATAACATTGCCAAAAAAATTAGTGCCCCTGTTTATAAAGAGCACAGTCCCAAAAAACTGAGAGAACTTCTACACTGCAAGGCATATACACAAGCCTCAAACTAGGGGTCCAGAGAGGTGCATGCTTCAATGTGAGCAAAAGGAGACATCTGGAGATCTGAGGACTCAGCCTTGCAGATCACATCAATGCTATCTCTGCCCTCTCAAGTGGCTGCCTGGACAAATTAAGTTTAAGAAGTCAGGGAGGAAAAAAAAAGCCTCTTAATCTGAAAAAAAAATGAGCCCTTGTCTGTTTCAGGAACAGAGGACTCCCACAGAGAGATGAGCTTGACCAGGTTGTTCTTCCTCAGTATGTTTACAGAGGTAGCAATCTAGGAAAAGACTCACATTTGTAAAAACACAACGTTCTTTGGGCTTTTCTGCACTCACGCAAAACCTATTTATGCTGTGGTAGTGGCTTTTATGCTTCCTTTTCAAACAAAACAAAAAAGGATATGTTTCTTCAGACTCATTTACAGAGTGACCCTGCTGGTACTAACGCACTGAAGGCACTGCTAGAGGTTAGAATGCAAAATGATTAAGACAGCCAGAGAGGCGATATATGCTGGGAAAGCAATGTTTCAGTTGATAATACAAGCCTGGGCTGAAGCCTGTGAACACAGAACATGCTCTTCTGTCAATAAACCCTTACCCTCCTTTCCTTCTCTGTTCCAGCTCAATTACAAACTGCCAGAATGGATGTTTCGAGGTAGAGCAGACTTATATATCAGTAAGTTCAAGCAGTCAAGCTTAGGTTCAGCTAAACATAAACCTCAATGTTTCCAGTAAATTGGAACAAACTTAAGTGAAGACAGAAGGTGTCCTGCATTTTCTGTCATTGCAATGTAGTTGAGTCACAAAGAAATCCTCATTTAGGTGGCTCCAGATGCCAGGCTACTTGCAGCAGTGGACAGGTTACACCACAAGAAACACAAACTAATTAAAACTACCTCTGTTTCAAAAGCAGAACATCACTATGGTCTATGCATTTTAACAGAGCTGTTTTGTCGTGCATTCATCCTATAGCCCATAGAAGAAGCCTTTCCTAGGAATCTAGACATTAGGCAGCATTCTTAAGATGAAGGGCATGCTCTTATACAACTACACACTCACATAAAAACACAATCTGGGACAACTAAACAAGAAATTAGGAAATAACTTGTAAGCTTTATAAATAATTAAAAAGAGAACGTTCCAAAGTTTCAATGTGTCATAAAAGCTAACTTTAAAAGGTGAAAAAATTATTTCAATTAAACAGAACAAATGTCAGCAATGAATGCCTAAGCATTTTAATGAATTCATCTGTAATACTATGGTGTATGCTGAGGCACAGAGCCAGTGGGGGCATATACATGCAGACAAGTTATTTGTGAATATAATTGGAAGTCTATAAGAAACACCCACTCAGACTGGGGAAGAGTTTCTTAAAACAAAATCTGCAAGAGCTCCAGAAATTTCTCAGATACCAAAGCCGGATTGCAGAACTATGATACACAAAGCAAAGCAGCAACTGTGTCCAAAACCAGGCAATCAGGTTGGTCCAAGCAACTGAAAAAATTCCTTTAACTTGATTCCTAATACATATAATGGATTTTTGCATCAGAGCAGTTCTACTGGCTTAAATGTCAGCACTTCCCACACTGCATAGGAGAAAAAAATCTAACCTTCTTTCCTGCAAAATGACATATTAGAAAAGTTCCTTGTCAGCTGAAGGATGTTTCCCTCTACCAAAACAATGAAGAGGGCAAAGGAGTATACACACAGAAACACAACGGGTAAATAGAGCTGGTACTTAAATAATTTTCCCTTAAGAAAATGTGGCTGTAAAAAGATTAGATAGCAATAAGTTTTAAATTTAAAAAAAAAACCTGCTAACAGAATACAGCTGATCACCCATTGATTGTTTCACCACTCTTCAAGACATTTCTTATCCTCTTCCAAAGAATCTAGTTCTGTCAACCTTAGTTTATGATGTTTTAATATTGAGCTTATACAGTTATATTTGCAAATAGTAAACATGTCACATCATTGGTAATAAAACAACTAGATCTTGTAACCTGGAGCATTCCAGCTCTTTGAATCCAAAGAACACAAATTGTGGGCTATATCCTGTGTATGTTATCAGTATGATGTATTGCACACGGTTTTGTTGATTGTCACCTACAATATATTGTATATTTGGCTAATTATTTCCTCCATAGCAAAACTATGCTCACAAACTCTAGTGATCAGCAGCACCACAGACACAGCTCACATAATGAGCTGCTACCTAGAGATGTTACACTGTGAATTTTCCCAGCCACTTGTCCTTCTTGTACAGACATACAGGCCTTCCACAGCCTGTACTTAGTCCTTTGATGGATTACTGACATCCTGCTCCTTAACCCTCTGTTTCGCTAACAGGTCCTCTCTAAAGATCTCCATTACCTCAGTTGCACAGCTGTAGCAATTAGATTTTGTATTTTTGAAACCTTCAGTTATAATCTACAAATAAAGCCTTAATGAGTGATGGTTGAGCTGTGAAAAGCCTTGCTGTGGAGGGTTTAGGTCAAGATTAACAGAAAGGATGATGTAAGCACACACAGTAACCATGTGAAAGTGTTAAGGATGTAATCATATCTGGTGATGTGAACTGAACCAGCAGCACTTCAGAACTGGCTTACAGGTAACTTTGTATTCTCTGTGCTCCTGGAGAGATTGTGAGATGGACCATGCATCTGGCAGTTTACGGCAATTCCTGAGCTCCCAAATCCTGAGGATTTTGAGTTAGGACAATGAAAAGGACAAAAATATTTCTAAGCTCAAAGGACTTAGGAGGAACATTTAACTTGGCATTTAGCATAACTGTTTAACATTTCCCAGTATTTCATCAAACCAAAATTAGGGTTTTCAGAACATGAAGTCTGACTCTTTTACTCCACCAAGTATGAGAATTAGACTGGACCATGAAGACATTATATTTTTATAGACCTCCCTCCTCCTGTCCCCAGAGAGAGGCTTTTGTGTGACCACCTGCTGTTAAACTAGCTTCACAGGCTCCTGAGAAAGCTCAGTTGTCTTCCTCTGTCCTTCAAACACAGCAGGAGAAATGTCTGCAAATAACAGCTTTCTATTAAATTCTTTTGGCAAGTGAGCAATCTAGGCAGGTGCCCTGCACCATCCCCACCCCATGTCATGAAGGCACAGGGAAAGTTCCTCCTAGGAGACTGTGAGGTGAAAGATATCTCATGAAGTCCTGGAAGCATATTCTCTAGTCAAGATCAGGCTTGTGGGAGGATTTACATAGGACAGCTGGAATACCAAAGGTTTGTAGAAGTAAGAAAGCTGAAGTTTAAACAGAGAGCAGATTAGAGTGAGGACAAATGGGGAATGGTAGAAGCTTCTAGGAAATCAGTGTAAACAGAAAGTGAGCAAAACATTATGCAGTTATTCAGCAATTTGTAAGAAATTGCAACTTCTGACAAAGAATGCGAGCTACACAGACAAGGAATCATTATGGATCTGGCAGGCTACAAATAAAACCAAGAATCAAGTAGTGAAAAAGTCAAATCTTTGAAAAAAACTTGAATATGGTTTTATCATTGCATGCATAGTGGAATAAAGTCTGATACTTAAAAACAAAGAAGCCATTCAACAATAACAGAGAAGTCCAAAGAATAAGGAAACCAAACCACATAAAATACTTGGAAAACAGATATGCTGCTGACTCAGGGCTGGCTTAAATACTTTTATACCTCATATAGTCAAAATTGGCAAAATAGCTATTAAAATCTACTAAGCAGCATGGTTACACAAGGCATGAGAGATTGTCACATTTAGTAACACAAATTCTAATTCATTAATAGCATTTTAAATAGTATTAACTCAAATTAATTAAATTTGAAGTGATGAGAAAGCAAAAGGGAACAGTGCCCCATGACTTCTCAGTCAGCTTCCCACCAAACTAAGGTATTTGCAGAAGGAAGACAGAAGCTGTATCTGGGCAATAAAATTTTCCACAACAAGATGAAGCACTGAAGCAGAGAAAAGTCAGTTTATTTATCTTCCCAAGCTCTGGAAATGAGAGCAACCCATTCCACAGAGCCTGGAAAGACACAGCTCAAGTTGGAGTTCAGAGATCAACAAGCCACATTCAAATCCTGGTGGAGGAGCAGAAGGATTCACAGCAGGTATACCAGCAAAGACAACATATGAGCTGAAAATAACCCTGCAGCTAGTCTTTTTAGGAAAAAAATTTTCTTTATTTTGATAATCATAGAAAAACACAGGTTGGAAGAGACATCTGCAGATCATCTAGGCCCATCCCCTGCTCAAAATTAGACCAGGTTTCTCAGAGCCTCCACCCATCAAGATTTGAAAGTCTTGGAGGTTAGAGAATCCACAGTCTCCCTGGGCCTGGTTCCTGTGCTTGGGCACCCTGTGTTCTGAAGAATTTGTTCTTAACCCCATAATAATTTCCAATGTAGTTATTTCTGCCAGCTGCCTCTCACTCTTTAACTGTGCAACTGAGAAAATCTCGTTTTCCCTACAGCCCCCCATTAGGAGATGGAAAGGTTGCAAATAGATGCCTGGCTCCCCACCTTGGCCACCCCATGGCTAAACCAACCCATGTCCTTCAGTCTCTCCAGTATGTCTCATGGTCCCTCACCTCACCATATTAACATCCCTCACTCCAGTCTGTCTCCTATGCTGTAGGGATGGGGAAACGCTCTACACTAGTGATATCCCCTCATACAACCGACTGTGGTCAATATCACATCCTAATAGTCACAAAACCAAAAAAGTGCTAAATAGTTTTAGAGGTACAGCATATGGGGAAAGAGAGAATAAATGAACAATAAATCACACCTTTTCCCATCTACCATGGATTTAAATTTTAACAAGACAGAAAAAAACATGTATAAAGGACTTTAAGAAGTTGAGTGACACTGTTCTAATTATACTGGATTATCTTGGAGCAAAGAAGTTTTTCCATATTATGCCTTTAAAGGATTTAAAGAAAAGAAGAAAGCCACAAATTACCTTAAGAACTGAATCACTCTGAAAATTAATGGTATTTAGCCAGAAAAGACTTCAAAGACACAAAGCATCCTTCCAAAATCCAATTCACCCAGCCACCCAGGAACAAGCAGGTTGGTTCTGCTGAACACCTGGCAAGGAGTATATGGATTTCCTTGTTTATGGCAGTCAAACAGGAAGCTGGAGCCAGTAGATTTCCACAGCAATTCTGCAGGGCTGACTTAACTAGAGGAAAGAAATGAACTGGCACCTTAGCTCCATAAGGAAAAGCAAAGGGGCGCTTTAAAGGCAAATTTTAAGAACTCCCCTGAGTTCAAACTCCTTCCCCAACATCCTGCTGCAGGCCAAGGAGATTTAATTTTTTTTCTTTGCATAATGCCAAGCACCAGAAAGCTCATCTTTCCCTCAGGACCCAGGAACCAGCTGCTGAGCCAACCCTTGTGGCTGGTTGCTCTGGATCTTCTGGAGGATCAGCTTAGGATGCTGGATCTCAGAAAAGCAGTTCAGTTCCCTTTCTGAAGGATGAGAAAATTGATGGGAACAGCACCAAGCTTTGGTAGTTGTTGATTACCTTGACACCATCCATAATACAAGCCAAGTAAAAAGCAAAGAAATATTTGACTTACTGAAATCTAAAAAACAACCACCCCGTTTCTAATGCTGTGAAGGACAAGTGAACAGAAATAGAAGTGTGATTTTTTTTTCTTTTATTCTCTCATCCTAGAGTCAGATCTAAGGGGTTTCTTGCTCTGTGTTATACAGTTTTAGATGAGACAACTGTGTGGTGAAGGCCCTGCTCTTTGAAAAAGCTTTCAATCCTTACATTTTCCTCCCAGCAGGAAATATAGGCTGAGGAAAATGTTTGCCATAATACCCCACCCCTCCTGGATTGCCTCCAGCTAGATTTGAAACTGGGTCCCTTTCTCACCCCTTAGGACTACGGTATTCAACTTTACTAAGGATGCAATTTCAGTAGGTTTCTACCACCCTTCTCCCCTCTTCTAATGACTGGCCTCACTTCTTTGGAAATGCTTAAAGTACAGGTTGATGACCCTGTAAGAAAGCTATTAAAAAAAAAAAAAAGGGAGAAATATTATTTTCACAGGCAGGTTACAGACTGAAGAAGTTAGGACTGGATTAAAAGTACCTCTGACTTCTTAAATCTGTTTCACAACCCACACCAAATACCCTGCTGCTCTGAGCCAGCCAAAAGATAAATTAAGGGAGGGGAAAAAAATAAAGATACAGTATAATAACTAAACAGAAGAAAACTGTAAATACGGCCACATAATGCCTCTCTAACATTGCAGTTTCATGCAGATAAATTCCTTTTCTTTGCACAATAGAGCTCAATAACAATACCTTGAAATAAATACTGCAAACAATATGCCACCACAGGAATTAAACCAGTAGATTAGAAACAGAAAGGATTATTAATGTAGAAGTGCTATATTGTTTATTATTATTTCATTTGTACAGCAGGTTCTTGAAGGCGTCCAAGAAATTATAAACTCTGCACGTTTAAGTGCTGCTCATTTCTTATGCCACCAAAAGACAGCCACCATATGACTGCTTTGCTGTCTCCCCGGTGATTTTTTCGGTTATTTTTGCACTGTGTGGCATTTTCCTTAAAGTTATGGATGAAGTTTTCAAATTAGATGAAGAAAAGTTCCTGTTCTTCACAGAGTAACAAAACTCTTGAAGACATGAATGCTTTTAGAATAAAACAAAGAACAAAACCAAGAGACCCAGCACACCACACACTCCATCTGCAGGAGTGTGACGGCATAATGACACCGACACCTGGCCACTTCCTCTTCAGCTGTTTCACCAAGGACCATGCAGTTATCAAGAACTGGCTTATAGTCTTTATACGGGCAGGTACAACCAGAACAAGTTCAGATAATATGAAGTATTTTCTCACAGAATGTAAGATATGTTCAAAATTAGTTACATGAGAGGCCTCTGATAAAAGGGCTAATTCAGAAGGATCTCTAAAGCAGTTTTATAGGGATGTAAAACAAAACAAAACAAACAAAACCAAAAAAAAACAAAAAAAAAAAAACACACACACACATCCCCCCATGCAAACAAAAAAACTGCACACGCAAGATGCCAATGTTTCTCATTAACAAGGCTAAGGATTTTCAGTGCTGTTATGATTCAGTCATCTCACACTTGGACATTACCGAAATGCTGCTTTGACAAAAAATCTCTAACTTTGTGCAGGACACAAGATTAGAGATGGCAATATTAGGCCTTCAGAGAGCTTCTACTAAAGTTGCAAAATTCAATGAAAAATAGTACAGATCTTCCTTTTTGATAGGCATAAGGATTATCTTCTATCCTGAGAAAAATCTATAAAGCGATATTCTGTGAGACTACCTTGAATCGGTATTTCAGAGGGATTCTTTGGAAAGAATGATTTATAGAACACAAAGACCAATGGGTCTTTTATCAAAGAAAATGGATTCCTTTTCTGAACCACAAAGAAAAGATTGATGATATCCTAGACCACAACCCCATTTGTGAGAGATGCATAATGCCAAGAGACAACAGTTACAAGTCAGTTAATACTTTACAATGCCACAAATAACTCACATACTAATTACAGGCAAAGTGCTCGTGGTGTTTTATGGAGCTTAGAAAGCAAAATTATAGCAGAGAGAAATTCACAAGGTAATTTACGTTATCCCCCACAGTACATATTAAGAATGACAAGGAGGGTTGTAAGTAATAAGTGCACGAAATAAAATAGGAAAATTGATATAAATGTGTCAGTGTGTTGTCTTATTGTCTTCCCAGGACTAAAAAGATTCATATATGTAAAAGTCTGCTCCATGTATGAATGTTAAGATACTTCCAACATGATCATACCCCTTCCTCATCTCAGTGAAATTCCTATCAACTCTATTTAAAGCACAGCCTATATGGACAGGCTTTGCAAAATTATTATCCAGCCAGGAGAAAAACATGAAAATTGTAATACCTCCAGGGTTTGGGGTTTTTTTGGGGGGGTCGGAACAACCCTTTCTTTTGAAGCTGACTCCGTTATTACTGATTTATAACTGAAGGTTAGACTTAGCAAGAAAAAACCAGTAACACATTATACTAAAATAATGCAACCCAACATTAGACAGGTTTTCTGTTAGCTAAATCAGCTAGACTTTGCAATAAAGATGATAAAATTAAGAGCCAATATTTTTCCAGAGTGCCTTAGATTCCCAGAAGATTCAAGGACGGTGTTATCTATCATTAATTTTACCACTGTTGTTCCTCTAGTGTTGTGCCACTCTCATTGTGCAGGAAGTAGAGCCACAAGTGATTCTGCTTCTTTACTCTTTCCTTTCTTCTTTTTACTCTTATTCTTGTTGTTGTCATCTCTATGCTTTGTTCTTTTGGGTTAATGCAGCATGTCTCCAACACAGCCTTGGAAAATAACTATAATGTGATTTGGGTTTAGTGTCATTAAACCTGATTAGCAAGGAGTGCTCATGAAAATCCATAATTACCTCACAAAACAAAAAAGACATTTTTTGCAAGGAAACTACAAAGAACTTCCATTTAACTATTTTGGCTACTTGGGAAAAGCTATTGTAACATTGGTTTTTTTCTTCATTTTTCTGTACCTTGTAAATATCATAAAACACCAAGATCTGCTAAAAATATCCATCTTCTCTCAAAGCTGATTTCTAATATGAAACCAAATATACAGTCTTTATTTCAAGAAAATAAAATAAAAGGCCACAGAGAGCAAAATCCATCTTGACAGTTGTGCTAGTTCTTTGGGTACAAGACCAGACTTTGTGATTAAATCTGTAATGATAAAAGAATTCCCAGGTGGATAATAGCACAATGTGGCTAGCACACGCATTGCTAAACTGCCTAACTTCCCAAGACGGGGGTAGGAGATGGCATTGCCCAGTAGTTTGGGTTAGGGACTACCCACAACACAACCACACCTTGCACCCGAGGGGGGAGGCCAGGGGAGAGTGCCTTTTTTCTTTTTTTCTTTTTTTTTTTTTTTAGGGGGACGGGAAGGGGAGAATACTGCTCTATACTTTGTCAGCAGAAGCATAAGAAACTTTTGTCTAAGACATACACCAGCATACGTTCTTCCAAACCCTCATTTTCATTTAACATTTAGTAGAGGACAATCTCTGCCTGTAGGTTTTTGGGTCTGTTTTCTGTTGCAAATTAAGCTGAGATCAGCCTTTGCATCAATTGCTGCTTGAAAACCTCAGCAAGAAGAAGGGAGAAAAAAAGCCTTTCTCCCCTGCAGCATCAGGAAAAGGATCTAGGGCAGCTCTACTGCACTCGATGGGCGAGTATTCCCACAAACCTATCCCTTGAGCTTTGCCGAGTCCAACGGCATTCTTGTTTAATTTTTCCAGTAATGCCATCCTCAGAAAGTGACCTTGCCTGTAGCTGGCATTAACAGAACCCAGCTTTCATTTGCACTATTATTTTAAGAGGTCCCCAACCTCTGCAATTGTGTTAAATTGGAGGGTTGTATGGCCGCAACCCTGGTTTTAAGCTAGTGTGTGTTCTTGAGCTACAAATAACACAGACTTCTTCCCACACGGATCTCCTTTCTGTACCCAGAGCTGTTGGCCACAGGGTAAATATTTCCCCATCTTCCACGCAGGGACAAAGTAGCAGTGCCTGTGCAATGGTTGCATGTTCTGCACATGCTGAACTCCACTCAGAAGCTTGATTAAGTGTCCACTGCACCCAAATGACAGCTGGGTCTGCAGCCTGGAAAGCTGCCCTTGAAGTGCTCTAACATGCAAATTCAGAGACGTGGGTGGAAACACGTGCGATAAAAATAATATTTGAGGAACTCTCCAGCTCTAGGCAGTGGAGGTAAAAAACATTGACAATCTCAGTAGCGAAATGAGAAATGTAAGAAGTGGACGAAAGTCACCTTCATGGAAGAAACAAGAAGTAAGTAAACTCTGGGTTGCTCATATTAGAAGCAGGTAAAATTCCACCTGCAGGCTTTCCCCTAACAAGCAGTTTGATATCTAAACTATAAGAAAAATAACAAGCTTACTTCAAAAGGTCTCAGGATTGCCTCACCTGCATATATTTATGGGTACACTCAAGAATAATAATAAAATACCTTATTAAAACCCTGTGCTCCTTCCCTTCACTCCAGTTTTGATTAACCCAGTAAAGACCAAAATCTGCATATTACCATTTTGGCCATTTTCCTCTTCACCATATCAGACACTTAAAAACTTGGAGTCAGGCTACAGTTCGGAACGGTAGAAAGAACCCATGGGCATCACTGAGTACAACTCCATGCAGGGCAACATACAAGTTACACTGTAAATCCAAGAGCGTTCTCCCAATGCTTTTTGAACAGCAATAGTCTTGGAGCCATGATCACTTCCCTAGGGAGCCTGTTCCAGTATCTGACCACCCTCTCAGTGAAGAACTTTATCCTAATGTCCAACCTGAACTTCTCCTGACACAGCTTTAAGCCATTTACTCTTACTGAACACCAGAAAAAGAGATCAGCACTTCCCTCCCTCTCTGCTCCCCATCACGAGCAAATTCTGGACAGCAAAGGCGTCTCCTTTTCTAAGTTGAACAAATTTAATAACCCCAGAACCTAAGTCATGCCCTCTAGTCCTTTCCCCATCTTTGTTGTCTATGTTTGGACATATTCTGGTATTTTATACTTCTTCTTATACTATGGAGCCTAAAGTTGCACATAGCACTTTGAGGTGAGGCCACATCAACATTGAGTTGCATCACTTATTTTGATCCGTTAGCTATATTGTGCTCAGTGTATCCCAGGATAGGGTTCAAGTGGTCCTTTGGGCCACCAAGACACATTATTGACTCATATGGAGCTTGTCATCAACCAAATCCCCAAGATCCCCGTCTGAAGGGCTTAATTCCAGCCTCTTCTTTCCTCATCTATACACACATCTAGAAGTACTCTCTCCCAGGTGCAGAAATGGCCATTTGTTCTTGTTAAATTTCATATACTTGGTGATTGTCCAGCTCTCTAATCTATCAATATCTCTCTGTAAGGAATCTCTATCCTCAAGGGAATCAACAGCTTCTCCTAATTTAGTATTACCAGCATACTTACAGTGCACTGAAGCGTGAGAAAAATGACCCTAAAATGAAGCCCTGGGGAACACCATTAGTGACTGGCTGCCAGCCAGATGCTATCCAATTTACTATAATTCCTTGAGCCCAACTCTTCAGCCAGTTGTTCACTCAGCATATTGCGTACATGTCTAGTTGTATGCTGGACATTTTGTCCAGCAAGATATTGTGAGAAATATAATCAAAGCCCTGCTAAAAATAGAGAAAAAAAAAATCACATCCACTTCCTTCCTTTTGTCCACTAGAAGAATAACCTTGACATGTAAAAGGATATTAAATTAGCAAGGCATGGCTTTCCCCTTGTCAACATCTTGGCAACTGCATTGTCTTTCAAGTGGTGTTTTCAGTAACTCCCAGAATAAACTTCCCCATAATTTTCTCAGACACCAAAGGGAGGTGACAGGCCTATAATTATCAGGGTCTTTTTTCTCATCCTTCTTGAAAACTGGAACAACATTTCCTAGTTTGCACTCAACTAGGACCTCTCCAGATTGCTAAGACTGTTGCGAAATATCAGAGAGGTCTCACAGTAACACTGATCAACTTGTCCAGTTATCTGGGATGAATCCCATTGGGTTCCACAGATTTATGGGCATTCAGTTACAGTGGCAAAACCTATACCAGATTAAAGTCAGCTGGGAGCTTATCATTCCCCCAGCTGGAATCATCTTACCCAGGCCTCTCTGTGTGCCAGAGCCCATCATTGGTGTTAAGGACCAAGTCAAAGCCTTGCTTTATCTTCATCCTTGTTTGTGAGGTGACCAACTCCATCAAGTAACAGGCCAAGGTTTACTTTAGGGGTCTTTTTATTGTTAACATACTTTGAAAAGTTTTTTTGTTATGCACAACACTACTAGCAAGCTTCAACTCCAGTTGAGCTGTGGCCATACAAATTTTTTCCCTGCACTAGTGAACAGCATCTCTGTAGTCCTCCCACACAGTCTGAACTTGCTTCCAAAGTACAAACACTTTCATTTTCTGCCAAAGCTCCAGGAGATTCCTGTTTAGCCAAGCCAGGCTTCTGCCCTGCTTCCTTGACATATGACACATTGAAATTGCCTGCTCCTGCACTCTTAAAGATGGTTCTTAAAATGCAACTAGCACTCCACTACCCTTGAAAACAGGTTCTTAGGGGCCCTTACTAACTAGTTTTACAAGCATCCTAAAGTCTGCCCTTCCAACACCCAGGGTAGCAACTCTGCCGACAGTTTTTCTCAGTTTTTAAAATTAAGCATTTCATGATGACTGTGGCCAAGATAGCCACCAATTATCACTTCATCCATGAGACCATCTCCATTGACAAATGACAGGCTTAGGAGGCTACCTTTTCTAGTTGGCTCCCTTAGAACTCATATCAGAAACTTACCCTCAATATGCTTTGGGAATTTCGTGGACTTGTTCACATTTGTTTTATCACAGTCTCAGTTAAAATCTGAGAAACTGAAGTCTCTCATAAAGATAGGGGCACCTGATCTACAGATATCCCTTAGTTCCTTATAGAACAATACACTGCTGTCATCATCCTGACTGAGTAACCTATAGACTCGCACAACAGCATCCAAATCTGATGTTTCTCATGATGGAAAACCTTCAAATTCTGTCAGCAACACCAGCCTCAGAGGCGGGTATGGGTAAGTTTGATCTACCTGATGCCATTCCCTACAACTGGGAGGAATAAAGGAAAACACCAGCTGTGCTTCTTATCACTTTACCAATCTCCCCAAGGCCCTGAAATCTCTTTTGATCTCTCTTGGACTTCTCAATGTAACTTCATTGATACGCACATGAAAAAACAGTAACAGATAATAATCTGAGGGACATATCAGACAAGGAAGTTTCCTGGAAATTTCTTTAACTAGAATCCCAAAGAATACTTCCCTGAAAGGTGAGTCTGGTTGGCAGACTGGATCTTGTCTTCTTTTCAGAAAGGATCCACCTATGACAACAATTTTTTCTTTGGGACATGGTCATGGAGTGGGAGATAAACTGACCTGATCTCACCAACTCCTCTAGCATAAAATCACAGAATCGAGTAGGTTGGAAAAGACATTTAAAATCATCAGTACTGATGATTTTAACCCAGTACTGCCAAGTACTTCACTAACCATGTCCTTAAGCACCACAGCTACACATCTTTTAAATATCTCCAAGGTGACTCAACCACTTCCCTGGGCAGCCTCTTCCAATGTTTGATAATATTTTCTGTGAAAAAAATTTTCCTAATATGTAATCTAAATCACTTCTGGTACAGTTTGAGGCCATTTCCTGTTGTCCTATTGCTGTTACTAGGGAGAAGAGGCCAACCCCCACCTTGATACAACCTCCTTCCAGGCAGCTGTAGAGAGCAATGTGGTCTCCCCTGAGCCTCCTTTTCTCCAGGCAAAGCACCCCCAGCTCCCTCAGCCACTCCTCATCAGACTTGTGCTCCAGACCCCTCACCAGCATCATCTACCTCTTCACATGTCTGTCTTTCTAATTCCAGAGCCTATTATCTTTTGTATAAGGGCACCCAGGAAGGCAAAGTAGTCAAAGAGGAACTTCTCCCACACCCCAAGCAGAGACTTGTATCCGATCACTTGTGTCCCACCTTCTGCCTGGTGGGGAGAAGGTGTAGGATCCCTTTTGCCATGTGTTCTACCTAATCGACATTTTTGTTCCCAAGAGGTCAGAGTAGGCTTCCACCAGCAAATACTTAAGAGCCTCCATCTACTTTTCAGTGAAAGTCACAGAAAGATTGCAAAGCAGAAGCTGAATCAGGATCTACTTCACAATATTAAATTGAGTTGATAGAAGCATCCTTTATATTTGCCATTTGTCTGTCATCTAAGAGTATTAAAAACAAATGAAACTCACCTACTGGATTAATGATGAGCACAGACAAGGGACAGTCTCTCAATTTGGTAGCAATTGAAAGTTTAAAACAACCTTCAAGTGTCATCAGCAAAGGTAATTCAGAAATTCTCCCTCTTTCATGACACAGTTCTGTCAATTAGCTGAAAACGGCAATTAACCGTCCTTTCCTTTATTATTTGTGAAGAATCAAAACTTTCCAAGGATGATAAATGGCTCCTTGGAAAACACAATGCTCAGTTCTGCTAAATTTGCACTTTTCCACTTTTCTGTTGGTTTTTGGGTTGTGGGGGTTTTTTGTTTTTTTAACCATTCTTTCACACAACCTATGAAAAGAAAGTAGTAGGGGGTGCTGGGAAAAAGTGGAAAGACAGGATACGTGTTGAGGAAGGCAAACGCCAAGGGATGGTTTAAAGAAGAATACAGAGCTTTTCTCATTTAACTCACTGACCAGGGCAGAGATGTTCCGACACCTTCATTAATTAAACAGGAAAGTTAACATTGTTAGCAACATTAAGTACAAAACCTCATTTAAATTGTTCTGAAACAAAACAGGAAAAAAAGCAAATGCATTCAGAGGATGACCTTTGAGAATTCTGGCTTCATTAACATTTCAAACAGCACAGCACAAAATTAAGACAGGAAATAGACTTGCAATGCTATTTGACTGCTGAAATATGTATCATTACCATGCCTATAATTAACAGGATACCAATGTTTGTCCTATTGTCTCTGCTAATAATGGTGTAACATGCAAATGGAATTTCTCCTAACAAAATTGAAGGGGATATATAAGTTTATTCCACCTATCAAGCTTACTGAGAAATGTCAAATGACCCCCTTTTTGCCCTTTGAAAAGAATTCCTCCATACCTGCCCTTGCAGGCTCATATAAAACTGTTGCAGAAGACATATACAGGCTGCTCTTAAAATCCAGAGTCCAGACATCCTTTCCCATGTCACAGCAGCAAGTTAATTGGGGAGCCACTAGTGACCCAGGCAGGCATTACAGAAAGCAGTTCAGATGCCAACATCACCCCTTCCATGCAACAACACAGTGTTAGCAGTCCCTTTCCTCTGAACGGGATAATTTTCCCTAAGCTCTATGGCCCCAATGGCACAGCACTGCCCTTTATAGGGCCGTACGCTGGGTTTTGGTTTTGAACACTCATACAGAGACCATAGGTAACAGAATTTCTTCTACTGTTTACCCAAAGGTATTCTGCAATCTGTTAGACCTCACTGCTGGGAAATATTGACCTGATGTCCAGTCTAGACTCAATTTCGTTCTCTGTTCCCATGTTAGATCTTCTCAGATAATATCCATCCTTGTACTCCCAAGCTGTGGCAACTGTAGGCTGCTTGGTCATCAACTGGCTAGTCATAGGATTTTTAATTTCTCTTGTGTCAGATCAGCTTGAAAATCTGGTAAAAGCCTGCCCTGCCTCTTAGAGAGGCAAGATGCAGTAAGATGTTCTTGACAAGGACCTGTCTCTTCCCAGGGCCCAATGAAGGACTGGGTGTGACAAACACTTCAAGTGTCACTGACAGTGCTAGAGTTCTGTGATTAAATTAAGTTGCATATTTTCAATATGTTTCCCAATTATTCCTTTTCTATTCAGTCAAAGAGGCTGAAGCAAGAAGAAACACAGCTTACTCCCTTGTAAGAGACTAGGGGATTATCTAACCTCCCCCTCTTTCTGTTAAGACATCCTTTACATTATGAGTTTGCCTAAAGTCACAGAAGCAGCAGACAGATACTTAGCCTGCTGATTGTCTTGGTCATATAATTAGCATGGACAAAATAGTCCCATCATGAAGTTGTTGTACAATCACTGCTGCACCACAGAAGATGTCACCAATCTCCTAAGGGTTAAGGAAACCGTTATTGTGGAGTAGAGAGACTTGGTAAACAGCAAACTTCAAGGATGAACCAGATTTGTGGATCTCAGCCGAGAACTACAATTAAGATGTAATATTTCCTTAAGTTCCCCTCCCTCAGTGTTACTGTTTATCAGTATTAAAAAGCCAGTTTTTACTTCTCGGTTCTCTAGACCAGACGGTGTAGCTTACCAGCAGGAAAGATTAAACTGTACATCACAATAAGCTGTCCTTTCCCTGTTCTTATATTATCAAAACCTATTGAGATTAAAGCCATAAGAAACTGGATTAAACACCTTCATTTGCTTCAAATTCGTGGGCTTACAAAGTTAGATTCCTACACACCTGTTGTCACCTTTAACAGAAAAATTAAAATCACAGCAGGTCCCTCAATGGTAGTGAGAGAGTTTGAGAAACATTATATGTGTTTGTTGAATGAGCTCATAATATAAAATGCCTTCCTGGGATGCCCTAAACCAGCAGACACAGAAAATTAACAATTTGAGGCCCCATTTGTTTAAAGAGGAAAACTACTTATCGCATTTTCAAGATGAAAAGGGGCTCTGAGCAGCTTTCCCTTCCACAGGACTCTTACCCATCACCTCCCATGCATGCCAGTCAGCAAAATGGTCTGAAGGTGAGGGATATTTCAAAATGCTTCACTGCTCCACACACCACCACTCAAAAAAACCGTTATGACTAACACTCAATACTACAGCTTTACTACATCAATTACACATGTTCAGTCATACTGATCTCAATTTTACATGTGCAAGGTGCTTCTAGTTTCATTACTGGTAAGCTCCTTCCTGGGTCTGAAAACCAGAAAAAGTCACTGCATCATGCCATCTCATGATTGTTCTACAGTCTGATACTCCTGTTTTTCATTCACTTCAGACTGCGTCCATCAGGCCAGCTGCGAATCCTCTAGGACCAGAACAACTATTCCTTATGTGACAAAGTCCTCCTTGCCAATTAGTAGAACTGATTAATTTGGAAAAAGGTCTTTGTGCTTTCCTTGGGATTGAACAGACACTATAAAGCCAGGGATGACAACAATAAAATTTTTTTAAAAAATGAATCAGTATTCCCAGCTAGTTCAACACAGCTACGGCCTTTTCACAGGCAAGACCGAGCGCTCTGAAGGGATTTGAATCTGTCCAGGAGCAAAATTTTGTGACTTGGTTCCAAGTGGTGTCCGGTAAATCACAACCACCTGTGCCCCAGGTGAGCTAGCTGTTAATTTAGTCAGCACAAGCTCACCAAAGTTGCAAAACTCCCTGGAGCATCCCAACACCATGATAGTGGGAACAACTAAGGGACGAAGGAAAGAATAAATGGCTGCATAGAGAATAATGCTGCAGGGAGTTCTCTGTGGCACTCGGTGTCAGAGCGCAGGCACATCCCACTGTTTTTTTCTGTACTATCAATAAGATTATCTCAGTCTTTCTGGAATTGTGCTCAAAAGCATAGAAGTGGCCCTTCCAAGCTCAGAACTATATAGGGAAAGAAGGCCCTCTAGGATGTCCTCATCTTTTTGTGCAGCCTGCACAGACCACACTCTGACACAAAACCCTATTAACCCACAATGGAAGGAATTTAGGGGAGCATTTTTCTTAGAAGCCTTGGCTAGATAACCTTTATCATTCCTAGTCAAAAACACCTTTCTTCTACTCAATAAAATCCCCTGCTACTTAAAAAGCAGAACTGCCTCAGGACAGATGTGTCCCTACAAAGAAACTGCAGAATACAAATTTGGTGTCCATCCCTTCACCACGTCCTCAGGGGTGACAGCCGAACACAGAGAAATTAAAAGCTTTCACAGCTCAGAGAACAGTGTGAAAAAGCAAAAAAGTGAAAGAATGGAGGGCTGAAAATATTCACTCCACAAAAAGGTCGATTTTTAAACTCTCTGCTTTGTCCATGTTAATCAGCAGCATGAAAACTTGTATACTCAGATCTGTGCTTCAGCCAAGAGAAATAGGCTCAATAAATACAGCAACCACAAAACTGCCAAGGACAGGTAGGCATAATTCTTTTTACAGCTTTAATCTGCTAACTGATAAAGTATATGACTGCTTGTGGTTCATTTTCCTGCCCATTTTAATAGGGAGAACAGTAGCTACACAACCTTATGAAACTCTTCAGCAGCTTTAGACTGCAGGACCTGGGGACTGAGACAAGACAGACCTTCAAGTTTCATAAACTGGAGCTGGGTGAGGATCTACTCCTGTGCTGCTGTGACTTATTTTTAAAGGCTAAGGCTCTAGACAGGATCTAAATCTCTAATGGTTCTGTTTCAGATATGGCAAAAATGCCTTTTGCTTTGCCCGTCTCTCCTCAGCAACTTCCCCCTCAGCCTTAGGCCTGGTAGTCCATACTGGAGGCTCTGTTAGAGATCATATTTGGTGGAAACAATCAGATCTTGTAGCAATCATATTCAAGTTGATTGCTGCTGTTGTGCTTCAGCTCAGCATTGACCCAAGTTGCCAGTCCCCTACACAAAAAGAGTTCACCACCTTTCACAGGATACTGAGCTCTAGATTTCACTGCAGGTGTAACAGCAGTTCTCCTTTGAAGCTGTGTCCACTTAAAACTCAGTCAAGACCTCGTCCCATTGATGATTCATTAGTAGCAATACAGAAGACCAGAAGTACCAAATGGATTCTTCAGCCGTGGTCACACTTTCTAAAGGGACCACTGCTAAAGCATGTGTAACCTTGTCATTACGAGATTGTCTTTCAGTACTGGTATAGCTAGATGTGTTGGTGAAAACCATTTTACCGTGAAGGATTCTTTTCACCAAACACACAAAGGCTAGTACTACAGAAGCCAGCTTATTTTAAAACGCCACTAGGAACAATAGAAGACTTTTTTTTCTTGGCAGGATTCAGCAAATGATATGTTACTCACTGCAATACATATAATTGCTCAAGCCAAGCACAAACAGAAACAAGGAGACAAAGCCAAGAAAAGACTCTAGTCTAAGTTCATGGGAAGCTGTTACGCAGCAGGGAGGCACATATGACCTTAACAGAGAAACAGAGAGGCTGATTAACACGAAAGCACCTCTCTAAATTCACAGCGATGTCAAGTCTAATGATCAGAGGCAATGCCATAGCATCAATCCACAACAAATTACAATAGCCGCAACACAGGGGAAAAATATCAGACCTCAAAGGACACATGCTAAGGGTGCACCAAAATTTATCACTCATCCTATCTGCCCATCCAAACTTTTTGAGCAGCAACCACCACAGTAGTCATTCTTCCTGTTAAAGTACACAGGAAACGAAAGGAGAACTAAAATTTAAAAATTAGTTTCCAGGAAAATATATTCCTAAAAGAAACCCAGCAGTGAAAAAGAAAAAAACAAAAAAAAAGAAATTCCCATCCATCCCTTTTCACAGAGCTGGACTTCATGATCCTTGTGGATCACTTCCAAATTAGAATATTCTGCGATCCTTGTTAAAACCAGTTTCCCTGCACAGATGTTAATGGACAATAATCAAGAAATTTAATTCTCACAGACTTCAGCTGTTCAACCCTAATCAAATATACTTACAGCAAGGTAAGGAAAAACAAACACTGTGTTTTGACAGACATCCATCCATAGCACTTTCCTGGTCAGGTTAACAGCTGGACAGCTAGCAAAGAAACCAGCTGGGAAGTGGCCAGGCTCATTATCCTGCAGCAAAGCTGCTGTAATTTAGCTGGCGTCTAGAGAAATCTGCAAGATTTGAGACACCTGAGAGACCACAGATATTTTATGACAAAAGAGGAGAAAAATCTCAATTCTTCAAGTGATGAATGGAAGGGGTAGGAAACTGGTGCAAACACCTGCAGATATCAGCAGCAGTGCAGTCACCAGCCCCCTTCTGTGGGAGCCACAAATTAATCCACAAGGAACCGGTATGCAGGAGTAGTGAATCCAACCTAAGCTCTCCAGTTCTGAAATGAACTCTAAATGACTAATTAAAGGCCAAATAGTATTATCATTACTCACATTGCCCAGTATCTTACACCATGATTGGTCCCTTTGGCTTCAATTAGTTGCTATCCTGATGGGTGCCGACTAAATAGCAGATAAATGCCCAGTCTTAGCAAATTCTGAAAAACAGCCTTACTGAGTTTTCTTTCCAGGTGCGTAGTTGCTTTGCAGACAGTTACCTCATTCAAGGTGAGCAACCCAGAGCTTTGAAAAGTCTCAATGATACCCTTCTTGTTCAAGAAATCTGCTTTTTCCTGGAGACAAACTTTATTAATTATCCCTGTACCCGCCTTGGCATGACCTCGGGAGCAGCTGGCTCAGGTGCAGCCTCACCAGAGGGGCTGCAAAGTTCACGGAGCACCTTTTCTCACCTCCTGAGAAGGTACCTTTTTAAAAGCCCACACTGCTAACAAACAGCTGTTTTCAGACTGTGACCTGGGGGAGTGCATTGGAGAAATCAGTTTCTTATGTTTCACTTTTAAATTTTAAGAGAGGTAAGATAGAAGCCATACTGTCAATTATGCTTCAGTGCAGAGCCTGCTCAGAAGCCTACAAAATGTTTCAAAGAGGCATTTTAGAGCTATTTATCTTATATATACACACCTTCTGCACAGGGCTATGTGAATGTCAAACAATCCAAAACAAAAATACCTAAGGTATTTATAAACTCACAGGAAGGAAAATTCATAAGAATCATCTGTTATTTTTAACTTTGCAGCTTTCTGAGTAACTTCAGAAAAAGGGCAAAGAAATCTTATTTTTTATGGCTTCTTGTAGCTTCTGTTGAACACAGACAGGATGCTTTGTGTTTCTTCTGCAGCCATTCCAGCTTGCGCTGGAATAAGACATATTGGTTTGCATTCATTTTGTACCCTAATATCTTCATTTGTGTGTAGCACTGGTCTTAGTCCACAGCAAGACCAAACTGACATGATGTTCCAGAAAACTTAACGTCTTTCAATTTCATGGGGGGTAAAAAGACCAAATTCTTTTCAGTCTTTTCTCCTCCTTCACCCTCTCCTCAATAGACAGAGAGGTTAACCTATGACCCCTGCGAGCACAGGCCACCAGAGGATTGTTTGGACAGCAAGCCAGGGGGCAGCAGCATGATGGGGAAAAATTTCATTATTTGATGGAAAGTTCCCCTTTTCATCTTTAACTTCAAACTATATCAATTGCTCAAATCGCTTTTGTCACCTTAGATGAGTTTGCTAAGCAGAGTGGACCTTTTTGGTGCTAGAGTGCCCAGGATGACCCTGCAGATCCCCATAAAGTTCCAGAAAACACCACTAAAGCAGAGGGCCGAGCACACTCCCCGGAGCTCCCATGGTTACCAGGCGGTCACAGAGAGTTCATTTCCTCATTTCCAGCTTTGCTGCTGGGCTTATTTGACAGTTGAGTAAGAGGGTTTGTCTCCCCTGTGGTAAGTAGGGAAGGTACACGGGAGCTCAAATTGCAGAAATTGTGAGTATCTCATGAGCTCTTTTCCCGCTTGAGCCTTAGCCAGCTGTCAGACAAGCAGCAGGTGCCTCTGCTAGCAAGATATAGGGGAATGAGGGAAAGAGCCCAAGTGAAATACGAGGAAAAACTGGTTTGGCTTACCCTCTCGTGTTCTTCTTCACATCTTCCCCAGCTGAAAGCTCAGGATTAGAGGTTCAATTGGATACAAACCAGGAAAAGCAACCCTATTCACCTGCCCCACCTTGAAGCCAGCAGCTTTTCTTTATATATGACTGAGCCAGCAGCCAAGAAATCTGCCAATGAAGGTGTAGAGATCACATTAGCGGTTCCACCTGGGCTAAAGGAACACAGCTGATAGAAATGTGATGTAAGTGTAGGTACGTCTGCAAAAGACCATCAGAAGGATGGGAAAACACAAGTTATTCAAAGCATGAACCACGCACTTCCTAAGTAGCCAGCTGTGGAAATAAATGAACCCATCTTGACTCCCAGCCATTTATAATCATAGAGAAGAATGAAAGTCCTATTATTTTGAAGCGTGTAGCCATTTTATCATACCAAATCTTATAATTTTTCAACGAAAAAACCAAAAAACCTGCCAACTGGCCCCTTTCCTCAGCTATTCTTGCCCAAACCCCTGAACCCTGGACCATGCATGCACAGCTCAATTCAGAGCAGTAAGACCTGAACAGCCCTGGCAATGACAGAGCATCCTCCTAATTCACAGAGGACTCTGGATGACCCAGGAAAGCTCATAAAACAAGACAAACATAGCAAAGATTTTCCTAATTAAATGGAGACCATCAAAACTCCTTTAAGTTTTTAAAGAAATGTTAGTGTTTATAAAGGGAAGCTGATGCTGTTCAAATGGCTCCTGAGAGGACCATACCAACAGCAAGTTTGCAGCATCTAGAGTATGTTTGTCTTCCAGATATTTGGTAATATATCTATGTACACTTATTAAAAGTGAAAACGTATACAAACCCTGGCAGTCTGGATGCCCACCATGGACTTAACACATGCTGTTCCTAAGTCTATTTATTTTCTCACATGCCTAGAGCAAGCCCAGAAGGCCTCAAGCAAAACCTTCTAGGGTGCAATACTACTGCCACAGGCAGAGGTAGGAAATAAATGACTTCAGGTGCTTTGGGAACATTAGCGGTACTGCAGGCAGAGAGGCAGGCAGTGGAAAATAAATACAGCTAAACAGTCAGAAATAGATTCCTCTTGCTCCTTCTGGCTTCCCACTGGGGAAGTGGATGGCAAATACAAACCTGGAAAGGGCTCCCACAGTCACCAGTGGCCATAAATGAAGAAACTAGCCCTTTTCCTTTTAAATTCTTCAGCTCACGCTGTTAACATTGTGAAAAACAGACACTGAGCTGGGGGCAAATCCTGCAGTGCTTCCATGGCCAGGACATGGACTGCCTGAGAGCAGCTAGCTCCAGGGCCAAAACAATTCGGTCATTAGGGAAAAGTAAGGCATCAAGTTAAGAATTATTTGAGTTGCAAAGCAAATGCAAAGGGGACTGGTGGCTTACAGACCCTTTGCAAGCAGCCAGAGTTAGAGACGCTGACATTCTGTAGGTAGGAGAAAGGCAGTGCTTATTCCCACTTCCTTTTCAGGGATCCCTTCTCAGAGGGGGATTTCGTTTACCCTGTTAGATTTCATCCACAGAGAATTCCTTGGGAGAGCTTGTGAGCTCAACTAGTCTGGACTGCAACACTTGATATTTCAGCAAGTGAGCAGCAGACGGCTTTCAGAGGGACAGACAGCTCCCAAGTATCCATCACTCTACACATCCAGGCTGGGTCTGACAGGGCAAGCAGGCCAGCACCAGCCATGGAGCCAGAGCTGTGCAAATCTCAGCAAGACTCAAATTATCATGTACCTGCCACACACACAGGCTCCTGGAGCATGGTCAGGGGTGAGGGACCCCAGGTGAGAGCAGGTGCTGAGGGGCTGGTGTGGTCCTGGTGGGGACATTGCCTCTACCTGGTGCTTCTAGTTTGCTGCCTATGGTCTCCAGAAAGAAAGATCCCAAACAAAATGGAGCTCAATTCTTTTTAGAGTTGAGCATGAGGAAAAAGGCCACCTTCCTGATCTGTCCACATGAGTCACTGTTCGTGGGGCCTTCCCTTACAGAGGTGGCTGCAGGAGTTAGTGCATTTGCTGTAGGCACTGATTGGGAACCACCAGTTGGGTTGTTTGCAACTGCACCCCTCCAACCTTCATTATTTGGGAATTAAAATTCAAATTCCCAGAACTGACCTGGTACTTCTACTCATTCTGGCATTTAGAAGGGGCAAATTATGTTTGCCAAGTCATTTCAACCTCTTTTTAATCAAATGTAACCTAAAGATATTAAGAATGCTTTCTTTCCTTCCATATACACTTTGCCAGCAAAGTATTTCCAGCTCAGTGAACATACTGCACCTAAGAACAGTACATGCTAATCTGCCAAAATGCCCCATATCAAAGGCTCTAAGAGTCCATTAAGTATCAAAAACGAACGAACAGCTTTTGAGCACTGCTAGCAGCATGAAAATGCATGAAGAGAAACCTATGTATAACTACAGTACTACCCACCCATCTGAGCATCCAACACCATGCCAGGGCTTACTGTTCCCGAGTATTGGAAGACTTCTGTCTCTTCAGGCTTTTTACATCAGGTAAGCCCATGGGAAATTTAACAACCTTTTAGAAAGAAAGAGAGAAAACATCCAGCTTTTCAGGCCTTAGAAAATACTCCCACACAGACCACAAAACTCAGAGCAAAGGTTAAAAAGAACCAAATTGGTTGTTCTCTTTCAAACCTTGTACCAGAGCATCATTTGGAGCTGTCAGCCCACTCACAAGCCATTAGCAGAGAAGCCTCACCGAGGGTTGCAATGTGTTGTAGCTGACGCAAGCCACAGAAAGACAAAAGCAAATACATGAACTTTCCTCGATTTCATCCCATGCTCCTATGGTCTTTGAGAGAATCACCAAGGAAAGGACACCAGCAGCTTCTCCACTAAAATCATAAGCAAATTAAAAAGTTATGAGTTGTATTTGATTTCTAGCCTTCTTTATGGAGAGGTTTTTGAAGTAGCACTGTAAAAACATAGCGAGGAATTTTAAAAAGTAGCAGTTTGCATTATTAACATGAATGAATTTTAAAACACCAGATTTACTTTTAACTTCTATGCTCTTCCATTATTAACTTTGCTGTATGCTGCACTTGGCATAGCCCTATGTAGAAATATGCTGAAGTAATTTAATATGAAGATGAAAAAGGCTTCGATGATTAGGGCAAGTTCACATCCATCTGTAGAAAAAACGTTCTTTCAATCTTTTTGACAACTAGGAATGAAAGAACATCCTGGCATCTGTTCTTATCTGGAGATCTTGGAGCAAGTAAGGATCTAGCAAGGTTCAAGAAGGACTGACCCTAAGTCAGAGGAGTGCAGAACAGTATAAGCTCTTAGGAGCAGCCAGACCCACCTTTACTCAGAGCAAGGTACACCAGCCTGTGCAGATGGGCTTGAAAAATGGGTGTCTGCATGGGAAAAATGGTAGATAGGAAAAGCACCATGTCTGGGGTCATCTGGGAGCACTCATTAGTTGCCTGCCTTTGCTTCCAGACTAGCTCTGACTCCAGGTGCTCTCTGCCAGTGGGAGGTAGCAGGCTGGCACCCTCCAGAAGCTGGCAGGTCCCATCAGAAGCCCTGCAGCGAATCGGCCTGGGCATCACACTATCAGAGCCTACTTCTTCCAGCTCAAAAGCTGCCCTCAGCTTCGGAGCAGGGTCGGCTGCTGGAAGGTTGGGGCTTCCCATAGGCAGGCACAGAGGGAGAGCGGGTGGACATCCCGCAGGGTGCAAGTGAAGGAGACCTGCTGGAACTCAGAAAAATAAGGCTCCGCTGCACCGTGCTGCTGAGGCTCAGCAGTGGTGAGGCTGCAACAAGCTGTGTGTGTGTCTGGGGATGAAAGGGGTTTTATTTTGTTGTGAAAAAGGGAGGAAATGCTCCATTTACTAAAATTTTACTTTTAAAACTACTTCTCATTTAGAAGTGGAATATTTAGTGAGATAAGATGTGGCTGTATTGAAACAGCATGGCCAAGAGCAGGCCGAATTTCTCTGCAGCAGCCAGACATTGTTTTCTAGGTAAAAAAAGGTTAGAAAAGTCTTCATGTGGACGGAGGAGGATTTTGTGGCATTTAGAGAATTAGCATGGAGGAGAACTCCACGGTTCAGGATATTTCTAGGACAGACTGCAGCAGAACTGCAGAAAAAAAGAAAAAGGAAAAAACAAAAGCATAAAAAATATATGTAGTTAAGCTACCTAAACAGTGAAAAACAAAACCACTCAGAAGGTGCAAAACTCTTCATAATGCAATGGTTAAAAAAAATAAAAACACAAAAAGATATTTTATACTGGGTTCTATGCCAAAATAGAGCCAACATTAATTAGTGGCTATTCAAGAAGGGTACTCTGAAAATGTTAATTAAAAGGGCTTTCAATTAAGAGAATGTAATTTGTAGGGAGATGCCTAGGAAAAGGATTAAGCTTCTGCTTTTGAGTTTGACAAAACAGTCATGAGGTCTAGTCTGGAAGCCCTAATCAGACCTTATTGCTCACTCCTGTTCTGCTGGAGTTCTTTGGGGGAAAAAGGTGAGCCAAGGCTTTCAAAACTGCAGAGCTTCTGAAGACTTTTGTTACCAAGAATAAGCCTCTGTTAAGCTGAACTTGCAGCCCCAGATGAGTCACAGAAGAGAGAGATCAGTATTTTCTAGTCTGAGCATTTGATCCGAGGCAGAAGTGTTGTTTGCTTTCCAACCTGAAATACAACCCTCCCATTCTGCAAAACACACTCCTCCTGTTGGTCCTGACACAAGTTTGGCATGGTGGTAAGGAAAAAGACTTTAAATTATCTTTTTAAAACTTTTTAAAAGAAGGTCCATTTGCAGATGAGATGTCATTTGAGAAGCTGCATTCTGCTGTATAAAGTGCATTGGAGAAAAACACGTGGCATAGCTAAATTCAGGCACCATGATCATGGTGTAGGCTCTAATAGGAGGGGAAATAGGGGAGAGGAAGAGAGCATCTCCTCTTAGGGGAAAAGCAGTCTCATTGATGAATGAGACAAGATGACTAATAACTCAAGAAGAGCAGGTCAAAGGCTGAAAACTAAAATCAAAATACTAATACTAGCCACCCAGGCAGGTGCACAGAGCATGGTACACAGACCAGGGCAGGCAGGAGGGGAAAGCAGCAAGCTGGATTGCATTGACCTCCATCAGGCAGGAGAAGAGGGAAACCTGAAAGTCAGGCTGCACCGCAAAGCAGTGCAGCAGGAATGACAAGCCACAAAGCCCAACCTGAAAAGGTTGCACACAGGTAGGAGCAAGGGTCCTGTCTTTGCCATCTCACAGCCAACCCTAAAGAGGCCCCATCTTCACTAGCAAAAGGCATTTCATGACCTTTCCTCAGGCCAAAGAGCATTTGAGCCTCAGGGCACTGGCACACCTAATTTTGCATGATCTTCTGGCTGAGAGCTGATCATCTCCCAGGGCAGGCTTTAGGAAACTTGAAGACTTACTGGTGAAAGGCAGAAAGTTTGATTGAAAAGCTGACAACAGAACTTGCACCAGAGGGTTTGAAGCACGTTATCCTTTACACAATCATGCTGACTTGCACTGGACTTAGTAACAAATATACGCCAGAGAGAGAAAATACATGCCTCTCAACACTGCTGGGGCAAAATGCTCTATGCATGTCATCAGGTGAAACGATGCAGGTTACAAAAAGGTGTGCACCTCAGCTAAGACAAAGCACAGCAGTATCTCCAACAGTGGAAAAACACACATTGGGGACATAAAACTCACATAGGTCTTGGTACTGAAGTTTAACAGCACTGTTTGAGCCAGATGCAGCTGTTCACTGGCCTTGAGTTTTGTACAGGAGAGGCACAAAAGTTGTCTTGCCAGGTAAGCATCCCTGCTAAGTAACCCTGATTAATCCATCAAATTATGACAGTGTTCTGAAAGGATGAGAAATGCTGCGAACTTCACGCTTCAAGGCTTCACAGTTGAAAGAAATCATCTCTTGTCAGCTTTCTGCAGGTTCAGTCAACCCCACAGTTACTGTATCACACAGGCTGAAATCCCTTTTCAGTTAAAAAATGCCCTTGTTGGCTGGGTCTAGAAGAATGCCTGTGAAAATTTATGAATGAGGCAGTGTGTGCAGAACAATGCCCTCATGCGCTGTAGTGACTTTGAGGGATGCATAGACAACGTGAGAAGAATATTCTGACTGTTGGAGGTGAAGTTGAAAGGTCATAAATGTGGTCTAATTCAGAAGTGTATGGA
The DNA here is from genome assembly GCA_013398955.1 of Callaeas wilsoni. Lineage (NCBI taxonomy): Eukaryota > Metazoa > Chordata > Aves > Passeriformes > Callaeidae > Callaeas > Callaeas wilsoni. Next base: position 28,695 of record VWPU01016547.1, on the reverse strand, counting down.
GTGGGAGACAAAATGTTTGCTCAAGGGGATTAGAGAATGGAGCAACATTGCATGTGGGATGTCCTTGCAGGGAAACCACAGAGTGTCACCACCCTCTTTCCTGGCTGCTGGATTTCCTCAAAATTGCCAGTACAGCCCAAGCAATAGAACTGCCACCTGATCTGGTGATCTGGGACTGGGACTGAACACCCAGTGCTGGATACCCAGAGCAGATTAAGAAAAGGAAGAAAGCCAGTGGATGTAAGCAGAGAGAATGTAGCTGGACTATACAAACTACAGAGTTTTGAACATGCTGATACAGTCAGAAAAATAGTCTCTCTCGCTCCTCACCTCCCCTGGAGTCTACACACAGATGTTTTCATTAAGGTATTAGGTACAGCTCATTATAATGGTGTCAGGTTATTTGATCGAGTATCACTGTTTATAGCACAGGAAGAACACTAATAAACAGGAAAATTGGAAGTTCTTTTTCAAAAACACAGTGACTAACAAATTGTTGAAACTGATACGCTGAAAAAAACCTTTTTTTTTTTAAACAGAGAGAACAGCATGACCCCATTGTGACAAATATGGATGTTCCCCCATTTTGCCTGGACTGCGAGCACCAGACAGTTCCCAGTATAACAGCATTTATCTGGGTATCTTATAGCCCACTGATGCAAAAGCATCCCAGATTTGTCAAATTCACTGAAGTTCATGCTGAACAGCCAACAAACCTTGGAAAAAAGCAAAACTTTTTTTTTCTTTTTTTTCACTGGCAAAGCAATGAAGCAATTTCTTAAGCAACATCTTGGAAGTAAAGTCACAAAAGAAAAGCATGGCATGAGTAAAGACAGACTTGAGCTGTGCTTGGAATCTAATTTGCTGCCAAGGAATTATTTAAAGTTTCTCAAAAACACCTTTTAGCAAAGGTACTTCAGATGCTATAGGTATAAAATGCATGAAGATAGAGGAAGATATTCCAATTAGCTGCAAGCAATAAGCACTGGCCAGCCTGAGGAAAGCAGTCTGCCAAAGGGGGCCCTGCTTTAGGCTCTCCCTCGAACTGTGATACCTTCAGTTTCTCAATGTGGTATGTTGAAGCTTCAAAGCAGGTCCTGGGTCCCGGGTCTCTAGTTTTTGTCCGTTTTTGCTAGTCAGTTTACAGAGGCTGATTGCATTTACAGCTCTAATGGTGTTTGTGCATTTGCAAGGGCTCAAATTAAATAACAGTTCAGCCCATGAGGGGATATAAGAAGGCATTTTGGCATTTTAGTGTTTTGACACCCACTCCAGCTGGAGGACCATCTTGCCACCTCTCAGATATCTTCTTTCTTAGATCACTTCTATTGCATTAGGAACTCACACCTGGATCTGTGGCAATTTGTAAGTTGCATATAATAAGAGATTTGCTCTGAGAGCTCTCTCAGAAGAAACCTGCTTAGGCTTCCCTGCAGTGGTCCCTCCACAGTGCTCATGGGACAAAATGGTACCAGTCCTATGCCAGCCCACGCATGCTCCCTGGATGGAACAAAAAGGATGCTTCTTGCCCTCTCATCCTATTCTGGTTCCATATCCCCATACCCCTGCCCACGGCAGCCTTACCCACCCAGCCCCTACCTTCTTACTCAGACATCTCTCTGCACCCTAGACCCACAGGCCTGAGCCTTGGGACAAACATTTCCACTCCAGCTGGTCCACAGGAAGCATGTAATCACGTGAAGCGCCTTCTCCTGAAGCCTGGCAGCTACAGATGGTTGGGAACAGCCTCCTCTGGTGTTGTGAAGCCCTTTCTAAAAAAGATGGGGTCTAATAGTTGCTCTGGTGCTGAAGTAGCAAAACTCCCAATTGGGTGACTGGCAAAGAGACACTGAACCACTGGAGAGGACAACCACAGCCTCTCAGAGGTATGTTATGCCAGATTCCTGAGGTGTTGTCTGGAAAGAGGCACATCAGCTGAGGAGGATCTCTTATTTTAAAAAAAAAAAGTGAACTGTAGAGTACAGAAAAGGAAGTATTATAAGAGGTCTATGATAGCTCACTGGAGTTTGGTTTTCTGATCATACATGAGCCCTGCATGCATGTTTTGTCAATAGAACCTGTATCATCATGCAAGCACGAAGCAAACTGCCACAACTCATCTGTAGAGCCACCAGGTGAACTGAACTTGGCTTAGAAGATGTTTTGTATCAAGAAAATACAACAAAAGAGAAATGCCTTTTTTGGCAGAGCACACCAATGCACTTACACATCTTGCCTGAAGCCAAAATGTCAAGCAAGACTACAGCAGGCAACCTCTTAGATTACCTTGTTTTGAAATTTGGTTTCCTGAAAAGGATCTGCGGTGCTCTGAAGGGGGCAGAATTTACAAGCAACTTCTTTGGAAAGTTGCTAAAACCATCTCACACAACTGTCAACTGCCCACAGATCAAAAGGATGAGCAGTCAACTCAGCCGGCTGACGATTTTACTAACTTTTGCATAACTTTGTCCAAGAGGAAGTAGGATAATCCTTGTGTTTGGAAGAGGTGAAGGGATTGTTATGTTTCTTTGTTTCACGTGGAAGAGCCTGAAGCATATCCAGTGACACCGCATTTTGCTTACCTTTGTACTCTGAATATACCTCTTGAGACCATGAAGTTCCTGCTGAGAAAAGAAAAACAGCAGAAGAAAGAAGCTTCTGAACTGACATCAAAATATTTGAAAAATCTGATGGGAAGGGAAAGAGCACAAGAACTCACAGTGCAGCTTTTCTGTCAGGAGACTTTCAGAAAAAGATCTGCCAAATTAATGTTACTGGGATGATAAAATTCATATCACACTGGGAAGGAAAGGGAAATAGCCCAGTAGCAAAACCTGGGAATAGCGAAAGATGTTAAGAGTTCTTCACTGCAGCACTTTACCTTCTTGTAATGTTTTGCCCACATCTCTGTGTACTGGCATCTTTTGATCTGTGTCCTCTCTATGTCAGTTCACAGTGGGCTGTAAGGCGACATGCAGAGCAGAGCAAACCATCTAGCTCACATACAGACTGGAAGAAGACGAGGATTCAGGCTCCAGGGGCTGACACAGCAAGTGTAAAAGGTGCCTTGGCTTTTACCCACTGGCACCCTGAGGCTGTTTGTAGCTCAAAAACTTTGAACCTAAAAGCATTTTCATCTGCATTTCAGGAATGCCTGTGCTATTGATCTGCCCAACTTGAAAGCACCGACTAGACTGCTTAGCTATTCATGCCAGCTACTGAAAAGCACATTTGCCAAAACAATAAGGTAGAATCTAAAACTGGTCATGTTTCAGAAGAGAAAACAACAGCAACAACCCACCAACACTAAAAGGCAATCTGGAGAGAGAAAGCTGTGCTCCAAACCCACCAACACTTAGCCATCATAGGGTACTTGGACCTCATTTTGCATCCAATGACTGCATCAGGCTCAGAAATCTATATTTTCTTCTTTTAGTGTTTTTCCTTTTTTTCTTTCTATTTTTCTTTCTTCTTTTTTCTTTTTCTCTTTTTTCCCTCCCTCACTTTTTTCCCCTCTTCCTTCTTCTTTTTTTTAAACCTTGGATGATAACAAACATATAAAAGCAATTCCAGCTGCACAGCCTCTCTGGGCCAGTCTAACCTTTGCCACCCTGTCAGCCCCAGCAGGCTGCACAGGCAATGATAAGCAAACCATCCTTCTCTCTCCACCAGCAACCTGTTTCCCAGACTTGTGGGCACCAGAAAGGTCTGCTAAGAGGTGTGCTACTTGTGAGCTATAACCAACAAACCACACCACCACTTTTGTATTGAACCTAAACTCCTGCCTGACACACTGCTGGCCTAAATATTTAGTACTTTTTAGCACAGATGGCAACTTTTATAATGTATTTGGGAAGGAGAAAGAAAATCTAAAATCAAGGTTCTTATGTGGGAGAGTCACTTCATGTCTGACACAGGGTGGCAAACAGTCACAGTTAGCAGAACTTACAGACCTTAGAAATTAAGCAGGTGGCTGGAAAAATCCCATCATCTCCTTGTGCAAGCAGGCTGATGTATCGGTGATCTGACAGGTAATTGAGCAGCAGAACAGAGCACTGCCTGAACCTGCTCTGCTGAGCAGCAAGCTTCAGCTGCTTCTCTGCATATTACTTCTCTCTGCAGGTTGCCACAGAATGGTGCCCTAAATTATGGTAAAGCTGCTACACCTAAGTGAAGACAAACCTTGAGATTTTTGTCCAACCCTTAATTCCTCAAACAGGCCACCAGAAGGAACGCTGCAGTTTGGCTCTTCAAGGAGTAAGGCAGGCTGCAGCAATCTCCAGGCACCCCCTGCAGCCCAAGCCCCACAGCATCCCTGTGAGCCCTACGATCTCTTTGTTAGGTCTCTTACAACCGTGCTGCAGAGGGATGAAAGACCTTGTCAAAAAATAACGTCTTTTTTTTTTTCAGGAATGAGCTAGTTCCATCCATTGAGAAATATTGAACAGTTTTGATAGTCAATAACAAAGGCATTTGAAATCTCATTGCAGCTTCAAGTGTTTTAGCACCTGGAAGCTCGGTGAATTCCTCCAAAGGTTTGCAGGTGCAGAATTAACCAAAATACATCATCTCTCTTGCAGACAGCATCGTTTCTGATATCTTCAGAGATAACTGCACGGATCAGGAGGATTATTGTGGCATTAGCTGCTCTGATTACATTCCCTACAGTTTAATAACAAGAGCAGTGAAACTATAGGTGTATCAACAGAGTTTTGGATTTGTGAGCAAACAAAGTTGGGGGTTATTAGCAGAATGTGAGAAGAGAAAAGGTCACACGTTCAAATGTACCTCTGAGGATACAGCTGACAATCTGTGGGGCAAGAGAAGTGATTTCTCAATATAGCATCATGAGTTTTCTGATAAGAAGCAACAGGGACTTTGTTAGCAAAGCTGTAGATCCATCTTGTCACATCCAGAGGGCTTTGGCTGTGAGCTTAACCCATAAAAAACAAGGCAACCACATTTTGTAACATCTGCCTTTTAAAGATAGTAGCTACAGTATGTGCACTCATCATGTTCCTATTTATCTGCTGGCTTTGGCTGGGGCAGAATTAATTTTTTTCACAACAGCTCCCATGGGGCTAAGTTTTGGATTTGTGCTTTTGAAAACAGCACTGACAGTTCAGCAATGTTTTACTAACTGCTGAGCAGGGCTTACAGAGGGGTCAAGGCCCTCTCTAATTCTCATATTGCCCCGCCACTGAGACAGGCCAGGAGTACTCAGGTAGTTGGAAGGCAACCCCAGCTGACCAAAGGGACCCATAACCTATGGCACCATTCCAGTATATAAAGCTGGGGGGAAGAAGGAGGAAGTAGGGACATTCAGAGTGATGCCATCTATCTTCCCAAGTCACTGTTACTCATGATGTTTCTCCTAGGGATGGCTGAAGACCTGCACCCCCATGAGAAATCGTGAATGAGTTCCTTGCTTTGCTTGCATGTGCATCTTTCACTTTACCCATTGAACTGTCTTTATCTCAACCCACAAATTTTCCCAATTTTTCCGTTCGGGTTTTCTCCCCAGCCCCACCGTAGTGGGAGTGAGTGGCTGTGTGCTGCTTAGCTGTCAGATAATGTTAAACCACAGCATAACTGCACTAGCACCTGGATTTTTTAATCATTAAGAAGCAACTTACTTTCACTGGATATAAAAAGCTAGAAAAGGTGGTCTCAGCAAAATGGTGGCTGTTAACAGCACTGTTGTTCCTTCTGTCTAATGCTTTCCCCAAGGAGGTATGCTGCCCTTTCCACAGAAAGTGTTTGGTTGGTACTTCGTGGAGGAAAGCAGAGATGTAGCTAAAGAACTTTACAGCTGACATTACGAGCTACTAGTGAGATTAAACATTTTTTTTCCAGGCACATTTACCAAAGATAATACAGAATAAGTTTACAATTCTATTGTTCCAGCTCGTTGTGCTAGTTAAAGTGCAGAAGACAATCTGTAGTTGCTTATTTTGTATCTAAGCAACTGTCAGACTCTATCTCTACTAATAAGAAAGGGTATAATTATATGCTGCTACTTTAATTAGCAGCAGATGCTTATGTTTATGAAATAAAATGTAAGATTTTTCTAAAGTGCAGAGCCATGCTTATATGCAAGTTGCAAGAGCACTTTTGCAAGCTTCTTTAAGGCTTTGTTTGGCCATGTCAGCTCGCTTGCAGCAGGGCACAGGGCACACACAGCCAGTTGCTGTGTGCATTAGATCACTAGCTCACAGCCCAGCTGTCCCAAACACCCGTATGGGAGAGCTGCAGGGCAAGGATAAATCAGTGTCTGATATGCCTTTTTGACACTCCCAGTGCTGGCATGAAGCAAGTTCTTGTCCCTGATTCAAAGACCAAGAATGCACAGCTTGCTTTGGGCTACCTACTGCAGTGCCCCAGAGGCTGCTTTCTGCACGATGCAGTCACAGAGCAACCAACACAGGGAAAGAATCCTTAACATGAATTTCTGATCTCATCGAGGTGCTTCAGCAGCACATAGTGATGCAATGCAGCATTTTTCTTCAGAAGGAATAACAACAGGGGCCACTGCTGAGGGTTCTTCTTTGCATATAAGAGGAGAAGAGTACCAACAAAACAAAATAAAATCCAGAAAACATATGCAAACAGAGAATAAAGATGAGAATAACCTTGTCCAGGATAGAAAATATTTGTTAGATGAGTCTCTAATTTCCATTATTCAGTATTTTTATCCTTGTTTCCATGGAAACCGCACTTGTGCGATGATGCTGTCCTGCAAGGGAGTGAGTGGATGCGCACATACTTATGCACCTCTGTGAATTCTTCTCCTGGCCTCCAGCAACTTTGAACAAACCTGCCAGTAATGCTGAGGTTCTGAGGACAGTTAGATGGAAGGAGTTTTGTGAAAGCATTCAGGTAAGGGAGAAGTGATCTTGTAAGTTTTCCAGCCAAAGAAATCTCATTAGATAATAGAAAATTTGCACAAGATGAAAACAAGGCCACCCCTGTAACTGCTACATCTCCAGAAGGTGCTTCAGTAGGAAAACCTATACTTTCTTGGACATTCAAAACAATCGCACACTGCCTGCCACAAGGCACAGATCCGTGGGAAATCTGTTCTTGGGTTTGGAACTCAGGGCTCCTGCTTAGAAACTGTCAAAATGCAAGACAACCTGCATGAAGGTTTAGGAGGCCCACAGAATAACCTGTCTTGTCTGTTTGTCCATCCCTTGTGGTTCCTTGCCCTGTCACCTGCACCCAAAGAAAATGAAGCAGGCAACCAAGTTTGGCCCGTCTCTTCTTTCCTTCAAAAGGAGCTACCATGCTGCCTCTCACAGTCATGTACACAAGAAAAAAGACAGGTCAGATCATCAAGGTAATTTAGGGGAAAAGCTGAGCATCCATCAGTACATTCATTATTTCAGGAAGATATTAAATCCTTTAGCACACCTTTATATTCATCATTTTTATGCCCCCTCCCCCCCCCCGTCACAGTTGGTAATCCAATTACAAGAACTAAGTTACACAAGACTGCACCCTAGTAGGCTGCAAGAGCATGCAAGCGTATAACCTGTACCTTTGTCTTCTTTTCCTACACTTCCCAATCTCTAATCCGCTCTCCGCAAGCATCGCCAGCCATTTCTCTGCTCGCTGCGGTAGATGCTGTCAGCAGAGACACACACCAGATGCTTTCCCACAGAGCCCAATTTTGCTCTTGCCCTTACTCTGTGGCTCTCAACCAGAAGTCAAGGTCATTCCAATTGCAAATTTCTGTTTCTATTTGGTTTTCCCCGTGCACAGTGTTAAATCACAGTATGCAAAGCAAAGCTGCCACAACAGGTATCGCTCAGAGCACATATGGAGGCAGAAGGATCTCCTTGAAGGAGACACCTGTGAGCTGGAGCATTTGCATTTATTCTAAAGCTTTAGGGACTAGTTTGCCATGTAAGTTATTTGTGACAAAGCTTCATCAGCCTCATCTTGAACAGGCTTTAAGAAATCATCCATGCTTAAGACTAGCTGTATAAAATCACTGTGATCTGTATTAATCAGCATTCTAGGAGATTAAAACTCTATTTACACCTACGGTCGTTTTCAAAGTGACCGGTATGACTGTTGAGCAGTATTTGAGGATTATCCTCTTCACAACAGGGGATTTGTAACTTCTGCTATACACAGCCAGTTTCAGTAACCTGTGTGCAGGTAATATTCAGTAACCTGGAAAAATTGACTGAGTGTGGTCCAAATGCCTGCTCATTTTCTGTGCTGTGTGATGTGAATATTATTGCAGCTGTGCAGGGAGCAGATCTCCTCAGACCATCCCAAAAGACAGCAAGCACAGCTCAAGGGAAGTACACCAAGGCACAAGAAGTTTCTACTCGTATTACCGGAGCTTCCAGCCCAACCCCTCCCACTCCTCTCCACAGTGTATGAGAGGCCACACAAAACACAGCCACCATGGAGCAACAGGAGGTAAATAATTAGCCCAGGTAAATTCTCCCTGGGCATGAACTCTATCATAACCAGCCTATTAGAGTGGGTATCATATTCAAGGCCCTACTGTCAGCTCTACGTCATGGCAGAAACCAGTACAACTTCAATAATCACCTTTAGGACACTTTTCCTTACCCAGCAGCATAAACAGCTATCCAAAATTGCAGGCCTCATTCAGAAGGGATGAGGAAGACTCTCATGTATGCTATCACCTCCTATTCAGAGATTAGGAAAAGTGTTTTATACTAGCAAGATTAAATGATAATGTAGGTTATTGCTACCAGTATTTCACACAACCTATTGCCCTTCTGTCTCTTAATTAAAAACAAAACGCACAGGGTGTTATTTCACAGAAAATTGGGGTGGGGTGGAGGGGCTCCATTGTTAAGTCCCACTGACAACCCTGTGGTGAAATGCCACATGCTTAACATAGCCAAAGTGTGTGTGTACATCGGGAATATCAAAATCAAGAAAACATCCTTCTTGTAGAGACTTACAGGTAGCATTCCAATTTCTCTAATATTTTCAGAACAATCTCTTTCTGTAGCACAGCAAAAGTTTCTCTCCCATCAGCTTGCATCAATTTCATCTTGACTCTTAGCGATGCAGCTCAAAATTTTCCACACAAAGACGATGATGCTGGTGAGATGCGGAGATTTAACAGCAGTGCAGTGCACGGTGGATGATCGGGGTTTAAGTTATGCCTTTCCATATAATGCCACCTAGCGTTAAGGAGCTGCCAGGCACGCTCGGTTAGCTATTCCTTCCACATTTGGGGATTGGAAGCGCCCCGCAAAGTTTTGTTTACTTCAAAGCAAAAAGAAAAAAATGTTTCAATGTGGCCATATAACAACACTGGAAAACAGCAAGGCACCAGGGAAGTTTTTTAATCTGGATCTACATCTGTTTCTGCAATAAATCACATATTCCTTTCCTGCTTATGGAAATTAATACTTGCTGGAAGCTGCTGGCTAATGAAAAATTTACTAATAGAATATGAAATGCTCCTTCACTAATGAAATGTAACTAGTGACTGCAAGAGGCTTATTAGAGAAGAAATTCAGCTTTCTTAAGTAAGAAACTCCATTTGCTTTGAGATACTCCTGTCTACCACCAGGTCTTAGACTCTTGCACCTTGACCTGCTGTCTCTCCTCTCTTTTACAGGCTGCAGGTTCACATCACCCCTTTTTTACTTCAACACTGGAAACCAGCACATAAGCACCTACCTTGATTCCTCTACTCAGATTGGTCACTCCATGGACGATCCTACTCATTTCTAAGACGTAAATCCTTGTTATAGCCAGCCTGGACCAACATTCAAATGCACATGATCTGCAGCATCTTCTGTCTTCCCTTCTAAAGACCTTCTTTGCCCATTATCAACTTTCACCCAACTCTCCAGATCTTCAGACCCACTGGAAAAAAATTAATTTCCTTCACCTTTAAATTTCTTTTCTGAACTCTCTCTGTACAGCTAAAGCTCCTTTTTCTCTTCCCTTTACCACCACTGATTTTTCTTCTGTTTCAGTTAATACTTCAGTCCTTTCAGCTTGAATTCTGCTTTCCTTGCACCATGTAAAATGTTATGATTCCTGCTGTCAGAGTCTTAGGGCCTTTCTTCCATGCTTCCTCCTTTTCCTAAACTCATTTGATTTACCTCCTGTTTCCTCTACCATTAGCTATCACTCCCTCAGTTTTCCTTCCATTTTCTCCTGCCCCTTCTCTTCCCTCTCTAAGTGCTATTCATCCCCCTGTTGCAACATCTGCTGTTAGCATTGTAGCTGCCCCTTGGTGACAGAGCTGTTATTGCCAACACGATTTTCTCCTGCCAGCAGCACAGGACCCTTTTTTCTACTCCCCCTCTTAGAATGGGTCATGATGACACCCACCCTTCACTTTATTCCACTGTCACCTCATTGCTGCAGCTGTTTAAACCTAATCAGTTAATTTTGCACTGCTCCAGGTAAGCAGACATCTTATCATGCCAGATGATCTTAAATCACACTGGGTATATACAGAAAGACACTGTCCAAGTATGCAAACTAAAAGTAGAAAATTCCCAAAAGCTAAATAACTCCAGAAGACAAATAAAGCAGTTTAGGATGACCTGAAGTCTTACCTATCCTTTCACCTTCGCAGCACAGTGCTCCAAGTTCAGTGTGCAGCTGGTCAGGAAGGTGGATGCGGGCAGCTGACATAATTGTCCCTGCATTTGGCTGGTTTTACAGTTCAGGCTCCAGGTCATCAACCAAGGAGCACTCGTGGTATCTACACATAGTTAAACTTGATGATGCTTAATTAAAAAACGATTTGCCTGTCCTTCCACCAACATAAACTTCAAATCTCTTTTCGCATATATTCGCACCAAAAAGATGTTGGTTACACGGTCTCAGTCTGCCCTCTGCTGCAGGCTCCGCAGGCAGCTCCGTGATGCTGCTCATCTTCTGAGAATGCAAACAGCACAGGCTGGCTCTGTCTTACAACTCGGATACTGAGTGTGTGTATATACACAAACGTATATTCAACTCAGAAAAGTTTAAGCCCCAAGTTTATCACCCCAAGACAGCTAGCAAAAAGTAAGAGGTGCCACCAGGTGTGACACTGGGGAGATTTAAAAACCTTTAGTAGGAAATAGCAGAGGAACAAGAGCTGGGTAGGCCCACCCTCAGGCAGAGAGTGCTGCAGTGAACTCCCAGGTGTAAGGTAGTTGGCATTTATGTCTTGGCCTCCCACCTCGCATGCCATGTACACTCGCTGTCACACACTGAAAACCAGGCAGACTGATGGCAAATCTCATTTAGATGAAATAACCTGTAAATGTTGTACCAGCCAAAACACAGGGCAGTTATCTACCTCAGTCAGCCTCTCTGTTCCAGAGGAAGCCATCATTAGCAAAACCTGGACACTCTAACTCATGCACCACGAGCAAGTCCTCCTGTCCTCTGATATGGCTTGCACCAGGGCTGTAGGTCCACAGAGGATTCCACTGCTGACCTTGAAGCCAGAAGGGTCTCCCACTGCTAGTAGCATGCCTGAGGTGGGGCAAAAGCTGGAGCTTGGCCATGGCAGAGGAAGCCATTTGCCCTCATATTGCTTATATAACATCTGGGTGCTTTCTGCCCGGATCACACGAGGCTGCTTGTCCCCAACAATTTCAAAGGCGTCCTTCCAGAGTGAGCCCGGGCCAAGCTATGTCATGGGACAAAGACTACTTGAGATCTAAGGTTACGTCAGGTCAGAAGACAGAAGCTACTTGATGTCAAAGGTTACTTTCTAAGACAGGTTTCCAGAATGAGACTAGTCCAGCCTCTGTCATGGGACAGCAGTTAATTGAGATCACAGGACAGGGGTTGCTCGAGGAGAAAGGTTACTGGAGCTCATAGGTCACATGAGGCCAGAATACAGAGGTTATGCTGGGTCAAAAGTCCTTTCAGGACAAAGATTACTCAAGGTACAAGGTTCTGTGAGGTCACAGGGCCAAGGTTAATTTATTTCAAGTGTTACTCAAGGCCAGTGGACAGAGGATACATGAGGTCAAAGCTTACTTCCAGTCAAAGGTTAATTGATGTGACAGGTTCCTCAAGGTCAAGTGTTAACTGAGGACACAAGACAGGATCCTCAAGATTAAAAGTTACTTGAGGTCCAAGGATAGATGTTCCTCAATGGCAAAGGTTCCTCAGAGTCACAGGACCAAATTTATTCTAGGACAAAGGTTACTTCAGGTCACAGGACAGGTTACTCTAAGTGAAAGGTCACTTGAGATCAAATCTGGTTTTGGTGTAAATCTCACCCGTGCCCACAATGATGCCACAGCCAAGTCATCAGCACGTTTTTGTCACCTGGATGCTGTCAGCTGTTGCATGCATGTGTCCCACGAGAAGGGTCCGAGAACAGCTGGGTTGCCCATACCCATGTGCTTGCTCACAACCTAAGCCTCCAAGGAAAGGGACTGCAACTGGGAATGGCCCTTCCACTGCCAATGGCCCTTCCACTGCCCTGCCTTCTCGACAACACACCGCACTTGGCTGGACAACGCACTGTTACAAACAGGCTACCTTCACACCAGCAAACACTCTAGCAGCTCACCAGCATGGAGAACAGCACTCCAGCACTCAGGAGTGCTTTAACGTGGAAGTGCAAATGCAGACAGGCATGCCATGCAGAACTGCTGAACGGATTAAAGGTGAAAGGACTGAAGAGATCGACAGCAGTAATTTGTGGTGAAGCCTCAGTGTTGATTTTGCAATGGCAGTTGCCTCTTTCTTTTCATGCTTGATATTTTCTTTACAACATGGTTAATAAAATTGGTGGCCAGCTTCTCACAAGGATTTAGAAACACTAAAAAAAAAAAAAAAACCAGGAACAAAAAAGCACAATGTAACAATAGTTGTTGGCACCAGGGTCTATTATACTCCATTAGGGGATTAGATGCAAGATTAAAGTCATAATTTGAGATTAACCGCAACTGTATGCTTGCCAGCATATGTTACTAGAGTTTCAAATTTGAGTTCAAATCAGAACAATCTCAACTTCAGTATAAAGTTTTTGACTGTCAGATCATAAAAGCATAAGGGAAAGTACTTAGAACAGTGCAATTTTTAAAAAATAGTAATTTTTTTTTTAATCTAGCAGTACTTAGCTGTCATGAAAAACAAGAAGTCACTTTTTTTAAAAAAAGAAACATTGACCATTTCCAATATACCTTTCAAAAATCATAGTAAACCTAAAAAGTTAGCATATTGAGTAATGTTAGTCAAAAGCTACAAGAACACCAAATCCTTCCCCATAAACAATACAAAAAAGCAATTTTGAGTGTTGCTTTGCTTCAACAGCTCATCTTTTCAAGCACTGAAATTTTCCAAATAGTTTCTTTTAAACTATCCATAGTGAACTCCTGAAAATTCAGGCAGCTTCACTCAATAATATACAACCAAAACTCAAACCCATAATCGCTCACCTTAGTCTATTTTAATGTTCTGCCAGGATAAACACATGCCAGAAAATAGCTTCTGAGATGCAAGTCATTTCAGAACTGAACACATTTTAGTAACAAGCAAGCAAATCTCTCAGGTAATGTAGAGAAAAAAAAACTTTTCCAAAGGATTTCCTTGTGATTTTCATCTACCTGACAATGGGTGAGGTTGTTACAGCATGTCAAGGTTCAAATATTGCCTCAAGGTACTTTGAAATAGCAAAGGACTCCATTCAGTCTAATTCAAACCAAATCTCACACACCAGCCCTAAAAGCACTCAAAATAATGGGACAAGAGTAAAAGAATCACCATCAGCTGGCAGTGTCAAACTAGTGGTCAGAAAACACTTTTTCTACATGGGCTGAAACTACATTAATAAAGGAAAAAAAACTGAGGAAAGACCTACTAGCCCTGCAACAGTTTGGTATTTCACTGATGATCTGCTATTAGCTTGCTTCCTAAGACTTGCTCTTCTCACTAATTGCATAGAAAGCTTTTATGCAAGATGAAATAAATGCTTGACTTCAAAGTCTCTGAAAGGACATGACTAAACTTTTCCCCCCACACAGCAAATGAAACATACATGGTATTACACAGCCTTTTTCTAAAAAAAAAAAAAAAATATATATATATACACATATATATATAAAAAAAAGAAATTGACTTGGGAGTGCCCAGGGGGACTGTTTATCTGCTGTTATTATCTGCCCTTACAACTTTTTCTTGCTACCCATGCTTTAATACTCACACTGCTGGAAGTCTCATGAAACCCAGTCTGGACATGAGATCACAAAAACAAACTTGGAATCCAAGTTTCTGAAGGCACAATCTCAATCATTTCCTCCTCATATAAATAGAGGGAAGAAATACACTCCATCAGCTTTGGAAATAAATACAACTACCAGGATCTGAACATGGCTGTTATTACAGAGCAGCTGTAGCTGATACGCCTTCACCACAGCACAAACATTCTTGGGGGCCCATAACTTGTTTCCATCTTTTCCAAAATAACACTTGTCTGAACACAAAAGACTCGAGAGAAACACCATGAAATCAGTTTTTCTAACTGATTTTTTTAATAAACTATAGAAGAACAAAGTAACATTTCAACCAAAGTCATGACAACTGCATGCTTAAAAGCAGATACATAACATATCTCTGGATTTTTCTGTTCTCTTTAGGAAAAAAAAAGGAGAAAAACTGAACATAATGCATAGATTTCTACACATATTCAAATAATAGACTAAAGCAAGCAGAAACACAACTGGAAAAAATGTTTTGACAGTAATTCCAGATCTATGAAATTTTAAAAAGGAAATTTCAGTTCTAAGAATCTTAATGCTGAAACAAATGACTTTTTTATACAGCACGAAAATAAGTTTTATCAATTGAGGCACTAGAAACAAACTTACATAACAGCTCAAATGCATCTAATGTGTGAACTGAAAAACCTACAGCCCATGGCATACTACTAAAAATTTAGAATTTAAAAGGTTGCATTAGACTTGCACTTGCTCACATTGACACAGTGAAATTAGTGGAAAACTACTGTTTTTCCAGTTAGAATAAAATCAGGTTCTGATTGCTGTTTCCAAACAGTTATCTTCCTAGCTTTTTCTCATTGTCCTCGCTTGCCTCACGTATTCTCATCAGGGGAAAAAAGAAAAAAAAAGGTGGAGAGCTTCCTGTGCCACCCCATTCAGCAATGTTTATAAAGAAATGCAAAGCACCTGTCTTTGTGCAGCCATCTCATCTACGGTGCTGTATTCCCTTACTTCATCATGTTCCCCACATCACTGAGCTTCTACAGATTAATAAGTTTGTTTAGAATTAGGTACTCTGTAAGTTCTACAAGGATGCTTATTTCTACCTTTTGATCCACATCTTCTACGGGGGTTAGCGAGTGTTAAAGACAAGGAGTCTTCACACAGTAATCGGGATGATCACACAGCAAGAGGAACTTGAGACAGAAAGAAAGGAGCTCATATGAATACAAATGCTGCTTTCTTTATGAGGAAGAATATTCATGATCCAGTGAGGTTTCCACCCAGATGCTACAATAACTGGCACCTCTAAACACCTACACTAACATATACCTCAGTATCTTAATCAGGCACTTTAATAGAAAAACAAAGGAGTAACTTTTACTCATCAGGGGAAAAAAGTAGTTTCTGTCTATCTACAGATAGATTCTGTAAGGCCAGAACATCTTGTATGAAGCATTCAGAAAACTAACTGTCCCACAGAACCAAGTAACTCTTATCAAGGGCTAAATGAAAGGAGACTCCCTCATTAGACAAGCCTGTTAAAAAAAAGAAGGCTAAACAATGGTTAGGAAATATTTGGTAGAAGCCATTAACCCCAAACTTAGATTCTTCAGTATCTTATGTAAAATGCAGTACAAGGTTATTTATCCCTTGAGATGATGAATCCAAAAGTAAACATTCAATGTGCTTTAATTTACAAGGTTTTCTTCCCCCCTCCCAAAATAGTTTTTCCACTGATAACAAGCTCCCTGAGGGAATACATCAATTTTTTCAAGGGAAAAAAAGCAATCATTTAAAAAATACAAACTGCAAAGCTCCAGCAATCAATAGTTGCCCTATTTTGAGCCATAACACATTTCCCATCAACATTTCTTTGGAAAACACAAGTTAGAACAACTATTCACTGGTCCTGTAAGAGGACCCTGAACTCCCTTCTTTTATACAGTATCCTGCAGATGATAGTAACCACTCTTTAAAAATGGCAAGGAATGTATTTCAGTCTAATATACTTCAAAGTTATAGGAAAACTCTACCTGTAAGACTTCAGCTACCAGTACTTAAATGGTTAATTATAGATTCTGTCACAAAAATACAGAATCAAGGAAAAGAGGTGGAAATCCATTTGTAAGGCTAAACTCTTGAGAACTTCTTTATGTTATGAAAGTCAAGGGACAAATGAAACAATCTACAGACACACAAAACACATTTTTACGGTAATGAGAATGCCAAGTGTTTAAACCATTCTTAAGTAATTTATTTATTTTTACTGATGATTTACAAGGCCTTGATTATTAGACAAAATAGCATATTTTAACTAAACTAAAAAAAAAATACAAACCTATAGAGTATAGAAGGAAATGCTATATGGTTCTGTAGAATATATCACACCCAGTGCACACACTGCTTTGTTTTTCTCATCTGAACCTATTTGTTACTTACAGGATTTTTGCAAAGAAATATTTTGGTCTAACCAAAATTTAGTGTACAGCTTCAGACCGCTGAATTAGGCTTGAATTCTGGCATTAGTCTGTGGTCTAAACCACTGCAGTAGATCTTGCAAAGAGTTTAGTGTAATAAAAACTGATCTAGACATTTTGGAGCAGTTAACAAGAGACAGGAGTTATAGCTGCATACAGTTCAGTATGGTACACTAACCGAAGCTAGAAGTTTTAGTACACTTATTGCCAATTTCTCCCAAATTTTAACAAGCAGAGCTTCTTTGCAGAGACATTATTGCTGATGGTAATAAGGCTGTTGAGGAAAAGGGTATCCAGGTTGTTGAGGTGGCGGATATGGTGGTTGTCCAGGAGTTTGATAAACAGGTGAGGGTGCATATGGCAGATTAAACTGACCATACATGTATGGATTATAGCCCATTGGCATTGGCATCTGGCAATACCTGTGGGAGGGGAAAAAAGCACACATAAGCTGAAAAACACTGATGATGTTAATATGCGAGAACAACTCATTAACAGATACAAAGAAACATGCAATCTCCACAAATGCCTTCCTTCCATTTTGCTTTGAGTGCAGCAGGAAACGCGGTAACTTTCAAGGAGCAAACATGAAACTATTACAGTGTGTGAAACAGAAATGCAGACAGAAGGTGCAGTAAAGGCAACTTGCTGGAACTAGAACTGATCTAAATTGACTCTCAAATGTTTAACAACATTGTGCGTATTTCAACATTTGCTGAGCCTGCTACCAAAGGAGAGCACAGCTGCCTTCAACTCCTTGTGATGACACCAGGAAGACGGGAAAAAAGCGTCAGAAGAAAGCACATTACTCAACTGGAATTTTCTCTGTATTTTTCATCATGTTAGTATCATACTAAAGATTTGAAAAATGAGATATGCCAACACTGCTGAGATAAACACCATCAAATGATTGTGCAAGTGTTGGCAATAATCAACAACCCATAGTTAAGGAAATGCAGTCCTATCTTCCCTTCAAGGAGGACAAACTGTAAACACTTAAAATGAACCCTCCCACAAAAGGTACAAGCAAATGATTCCTACAAGAGTTACATGATTAAAACTAACAAAAAACCAAAAAACCCAACCCAAACAAACAAAAAAACTCCCAAACAATCAAACAACCAAAAACCCAAACAACCAAAAAACTAACAAACAAAAAACCCCTTGCCTCAAACAGTAAACACATCTTCAACTGTAAAAATAACTAATGTTAAAATGTTGAATACAAGAAAAAAGTGCTTTTAAGTAACAGGATGACAAAAATCTGCTTAAGTACTCCCATAGCTTACCCTGGGTAACCGGGATAAGTTGGGTAAGGAGGTCCCTGTGCCTGTGAAGGTGCAGTGCTTGCTGCAGGTGCACTGGCTCCTGGAGTAGGAGCTGGAGCAGCAGCAGGAGCTGCAGGTGTTCCAGAGGGTGCTAATGTGGAAGAGGAACTGCTTGCTGCAGAAATCACTGGTGGTGGTGGCCGTGCTGGTGGCTGTGGTTTAGTCCCCTAAAAAGAGAAAGTTAATTAAGCTGGAGCTTCTTTATGGAAGTCTTGGAATCAAAAGCTGTGGTTACATGATTAATTGATTTTTATTTTCATTTTAAATAGACATTCTATATTTAGTCTATACAGATAATGCAAAGCATCTAAAAAGCAGTAAGCTTTTAACTTCAAATCTATAAATCATGAACATGAATAGAACATAACACACCTCTCTGCAAAGCCGTAAGATTTTGCCCTCTATTTCACCTCAACACATTTCCAACTACACCAGTATATAAGGAATTATACACACAAATTACAGATCAGTTTAGAGTTCTAAAGTACAGACCCAGTATTTTCAACCCACTAATTCTGTAGCATGTATTTACCACCATGGTTCTTGGGGCTGGAGTGGGAGTCGGTGACGCTGCTGGCTTACTTCCTGCTGCTGGCGTGGTCTGATACGTAGGCAGCGGAATGGAGGGAGCACTGGGCTCCCTAGCAATGCTTTGCTGCAAATCTCTATTTAAAACAAAAAAGCAAACATGCAGCTTAGTTTAAGAATTGTTTGCTATACACTGCAACAAGTTAAGCCAAAAAGATGCAGCAGAATAAGTCTAATATTTAAAGCATGATCACTGAGCTAGCTCAAACTAAATCTGAAGTCCAAATCACTTCCACGGAAACCATCCTCTAGCCAACTCTCTGATTAACTGTTACATTTATTTTCTAATAATGTCTTTAAGCTCTAACTCAATACTGGGTATAGATCACAACAGTAGCCAAAACAGTAAAAGAGAACAGCAAGACTCAGCATAATGTTCTATCAACACTAACCCTACAGCCAAAACATTGAACATAAATATAGTAGAGATGTGAGATAGTCAGACCTCTGCTTTGGTTAGGCAGCCTAACAGCTTCCAAAATTCATGAATGCAGGAAGTCAAATAAAGGCAGAAGGGGCTGTAACTCAGACTTTGTTTACAAGCACAGTGTTCGAATGATAAAGAACTATTCTACAAAAGATCAAGTTAGGAAAGGTAAAAATTGAGGGCTGAGCATCCCATTTTTAACATGGCAAGTTCACAGAACAACTGCAGTTTCACCACCTAAAGCTTTAGTAACAACTAGTCCTTTCTTGTAAAAGGCTATGTGCTTTGCTAAAGAACACTGTTCAAAAGGCCAACCTTTTCAATTATGCTTTCCTCTTAAGAGAAGAGCCTAAAAACCACATCTGAAACGTATTATACTAGGTCTGATCTCATGTGGGGGACAATGACAACATCACTCTTCCTCACATGAAGGACAAAATCTGCTTCTATCCCCAGCATTCTAAGCAATCCACATATCTAAGCAATGATAAAGTATGAGACTACAGAGCAGAAACAGAATATCGATGCTTTTCCCTCATTACACTGAACACATGGAAGGCAATCATATGATGAAGCAACTATCTAATTTCTCAAACTAAACAGAGCAGGAGCAGGGTGCAGAAATCAGAAGTTCTTCAAAGGAAAGAACAAAATAAAATGACTAACAAATGCATGCCAAAAAGAATAGAAATCATAACATAAAACAGATTCCTGCTGAACTGCACATAGGAACAACAGAGGTGACTTCAAAGTAGATTATTCCATTTATTTCTCCTATCACTTTCCTAGGGGAGAGGAGAGCAGGACTAGCACTAAAGCAAAGAAGTTACAGACTTCGCACACCTATTCTTCCTTTCTCATTTCATCAAGTACCATAATAAACATGTCCCCAAAGACAAATTTCTGATAAATACTTCAACGTTTCTGCAATGCTTAAACAAAACATTGAAATCTTACTTGAGCAGTTCATCTCTTTCAGTCTTGCGAGCAAACACAATGTCACTGCACTTGTTCTGGAATTTCAGCAGGATTTCTGTCAGCTCATTATAAAACTAGTAAAGAAAAATAAAAACACAATAAGCTAAATCAATACGTTCAGACTCCATGCTAGCATACTTCTACATATTGATCCAGTTATAGGTGTTGTATTATTACAGTGCCCAGAACTTGCCATTCCAATAAAGTTGGCTAGTACATTCTATTATGCTTTTCGAAACCAAAATTAGTCAGCTGTGTTGCCCATCCCTGTAATACCACAGAATTTTGTGGGGGTTTGTGTGTGTGTGTGTGTGTGTAAATATAAGAATGGTTTAGGATAACTAAGAAAAAGTATTAAAACCAGGGCAAAACTAGATCACTTCTGGTGATGAACTATTTAGTTTTGTAAAGGATAATTGTTTACTTTTAATTTTATTGCTCTCAGTTGCACGCATTTGTACAGATATCTCAGAGCCTGACTTTTCCCCCTCTAATGAGCTATCAATAAATCTGCAAAAAATACTTAGTACAGAAGCAGTAAGCCACCTTCCAGAAGCCCAGATCAAAAAAGGCAAGCTAAATACAGCTCTCATTATTTCTCCTGTATGCAGTAACAACATTTAAAACACCAATTTTATAAGGTGATTAAATACCATGGGAGAACAGATGAAAGAACTTCTCAGCTAAAATGGCTCATCTGAGTGCCTCAGCATCATTTACTCAGCTGTAATTAACAACTTATCCAATTGCTCAGGAAAGCTTACTTTTCAGATAGGAACAAAGAAGCATTTCACAGCTCTTGAAACAATCAAAATTCAAGCAACTCGCTGTCCTCGCTTCAGCAGTAAAATCCTGAAAAATGCACCTGTCAGCTACCATATATCTAAAGTTTATTATGATTTTTGATTCACTTCTCATTGTATACATTAAAAAAAAGTCCCTTCAATCCCTTAAGGATTACCATACCTTTGTGCCTTCTTTTAAATTGGCTACAAGTTCCACAAAGTTGTCATTTGCTACAGCTAAGTTCTTCAAGACTTCTTCTCTCAAATTAGACTCGTTGTTTGATTGTTTCATCTTTGAAAAATCCTGATGCGCATTCTTAAAAGAAGAGAACAAATAAACACTGCAAATAATGCAAGCTAGTTCCATGTAAGATTCTGTATGTTTCAGTTTCTTTTTCCTCTTATTCATTGCTTCTGTTTTCCCCAATACCTGCTTTTCCTCATCTCCCATCCACACTGGACTTCTGTACTTCCTATCTGCCAAGCACAGTGACTATTATAACGTATATTTCAGAACTGTACGTATGTTAACTCACTGGCAGTAGGTATCACCAGTTAATTACCTGGGCTGCCTTTAATAATTCTCAAGCTCATCCTGCAGCCTGTCTTTCCAAGGCTACACTAATTAGGCTCTCTCCTGTACTAACTTTCATTGATATTCAAAAAATCATACTGAAATTGAGTATTTTTAAGAAGCATTACTTTGAATTTGGTTGACATTGGCAAGCCATGAAAAGGAGAGGGAAGAGGAAAACTAACAGAAGGATCACCTATTTACATCTCATTTCTTTCAGGAAAATAAACAAGCAAACTTAAAAAGACTGTCTCAACTACGAGTAGCCAACAAACTTGAACTCCAGGACATTCAAACATTAAATTAATAGCCATCAAGGTTTTTTAAGTAAATTGTGCTAAAAAATATCCAAATATAAAATCCTTGCAAAACATGGTGTATATCGTCATTTCAGAATTTTTTAACCCTATTGGAAAAAGTCTCCATCATTACTCAAGTTGCCTTTGTCTATTCTCCAAGCACTAAGACTTCCTCTTTTGTCAGATGTTTCGGGTACCTGCCCCCGATAAATTAAGACTGAATTTATGAATAAACTGTGGGAAAGTCTATGAAGTTTTACTTCAATGAGCTTTGCACATGCTAGAAGTCAAGCACATTATAAAAAGCAATTAGGAATAAACCAAACTGTACTTCAGAGACCCAAAATGTCTTCTAGTAGACACAAAGGACAGGTCTCCTGTTATCCCAGAAAGAATTAAAATGGAATGAGGGGAAAAACACAAAACAACCCCAAAAACTGCTTAACACATCACTTAAGTTTCTTTCAAGGACAAAACCATCTGCAGAATTGTGCCAAGAAAAGGCCCAAGAGAATTTACACTGGAGCTGTGGGAGAGTCTGCTAAATATTCCCATTTCTTTTCAGTGAACACAGAGACATCTCCGTATTTTTCAGTGATCGAGGCATAAAGGACTATCAACTGACATATGACAGAATAACAAGCAAAATAGACCAGAAAGTAAAGTGAGTCTTCTAAAGCACTAGAGAGGTAGAAGTATCATTGCTCTTTGTTTAAGAGAAAGGAAAACATGCAAGGTGTTGTTACCTGAATGTTTTTGAGAAGTTCTTCCTGTTTTTTTAGGGACTCCTGCACCTTCTGTGTGTAGCTTCCATAAATTCTGTCCAGCTCAGTCACAGAGATAGCTTCCTCATTTATAGCACCATCCTGCGCAAGTGCAGTCAGGAATTTACTTGTCATGTCAAAATTTACAGCTTTCAGGTCATTTTCCAGTTGTTCTCTCTCCTTCTTAACTTCATCCAGATTGGCCAGCAAAGTTCTTAAGACATTCACAACCTAGGCAATATAAATGTTCTAAGTTAGCAGGTTTAGAGGAACTATTGGGGAAGTATAATGTATTAATAGCTTGTTTCCATCTTGCACTTCTCACTAATGCTAGCAACATTTCTGCATGAGTATTTGTTTATGCGTTTACGGTGAGAAACCAAGACAAAATGTGAGGAAAGATCTTCAAGCACTTCTCAATCTATATTCTCTTCTACAGGGTTGCTTTTGCTAATAAGAGTGAATTACTGCAAAACATTTGGGTTTTTTTAAGCTGATCAGATACCTTCCAATAGGATATTCTAAGATAGCAGCAAAAAACACTGACTTCAAATCATTTCTATGAGAAAAATAGTAGTATTGCTGTAGATGAACATTAACTTCTTGGAAAGCAAATTGGTGTGATTGCCTAATACTTTAAAATACTGAGCCATGTCTTATGTTGTCCCAAGAATCCAAGCACTACATGCCACTTCTCTACATAACAAAAATATTCATCAAAGACTGCTCCTTTTACAATAGTCAATCAGTCTTGCTGTCCACGGTGACTGACTTTGTTCACATTAAACGTAAAACTATGCTCAAGAAGATTTTAAACATCTTGACAAAAAGAAGACAACTTCTTTTCCAAATGTTAGTTGCCTCGTGTATCCATTGAGACAGAAACAAGAGCAGCTAAGGATCAGCTGTCTTACCAATTCATGCAAGTTTACTTTGTTAGACAAACAGCACTTCTATTCAAAATAGAGACAAATTTCACTGCTTTACCTCATTTCCCTGTAATGTTTTTGCTGGGTTGGCAGAAGGAATGGCTGCGTTGAGTTCTGCCTCTGGCTTACACAGAAGTGCAATTGTATCCCGGTGAGTCTGATAGCGCTCCTTCACCTGCCCATCTGCTTGCATAGCTTTACTCAAAATATTATGGTAATTGGCTCCCTCTGGGGGCAGGAGGAAAAAAAGGGAGTTAGTATAATTTCAAAACTCCTTTCATCCCATCTTGCACCTGAGTAGTTTTTGTGCTTTTCAGTAAGTCATCATACATTTTTATAAGCCTGCACAACACATAAGACTTTTATATAAAACTTAAGCTTCTAAGTTATGTTTTAAATAGTGCATAAACCAGGCACCTACCAAATTAAAGAGACAACACTGATGGGAAAAAGAAAAAGTTGTTAACAAAGAAAAATACACTGAAGTATTTAAGAGGCAATTGAAAGCAGATCCTTAGGAGGGCAGCCATTTTTCATTCCATTTGCTTTCTGAAACTTTAGCATGCGTGTACACACCAAGGCTGCAAAAGCAGCAGCAAATTTCCTGCTGTCACACATCCTCTCTCAGCTCCAAATAACAGTGCAGAATGCAATCAGGATATTTTGGCATATCCTCCCTCAAACTGAAATTTGTATATTTGTAGATAATACCAGAGCACTGAGAACTACTTTTATTTACACTATGGACAACTTTAGAACCCTAAACATGAAACATGGACGTTACCTGCCCTCAAAGGCTTATAGAGCTCATTGGATGGTGTTCTCTGCCAGCGTTCTTTGAATTTTGTTCGCAGGTCATTGTCTGTAGTTTCTTCCTCATCTAATAATCTCAGAGACTGCAAGAGTAAAATGTTACATGCGTTATGAGCTGTTCTAAACATAAAATAGCTTCAAAGTATGCAGCTAGTGTAGAAAACAAAAACTGCCTATAGATCCTTTTTAAATATAATTGACAAAAAATATGCATGAAAGGGACAAATCACTCAAATTTCTTTAGAATGTTTACCCAATGCTTCCCCCTCTCCACCAACTTTTTAAAAAAGAAGATATTTGTAAAGAAACATCCACGTGTGACAGCACAGTTTTTGTATGGGCTGAACACTTGAATAGCATATTTTAAAAGTGCTATTAAAGTTACAAGCATTTGAATAATAGTGCACTTTTTGTACTGTCATTTAAAGCTAAGTATTCAGTGGAGATGTATTTTAAGAACGTATTAGTGTAGTGGGTTTTGGGCTTACTTCATCTAAAATTTCTTTGTTCCTTTGCAGCAGTTCAGGTAGGTCTTTGATCAGCTGATCAACAGTCTGAATTCCCCCCTGTTCAATCACAGACTTAGACTTGTTCAAAATAGACTGAGGAACAGTATCACCAGACACATCTTCGATAGCAGCAGGAAGATTGAGAGAAGCCAACACACTGAAAAAGTCAATGTGTTAAATAAACAACTTTTATCCTGAAAATAACACTGCAAATAAACAATCACACAGTCAATTATAACGGAAATGGAGTGTAATGTACACCTAGGCTGAAATTTCAAACGTACACCTCACTAAAAATACATTTCAAAGCTCTGAAAAAGCTAAAGAAATCCTAGTCTTTTAGCACTTAGAAAACATGGCAAACACTTAAGGTAGTGACTGTCTGGTAGACATAAGAAACAACTGCTTTAAGTTACATTGCTATTCCTCAGCTTGGTACAATTTTTTTATAATTATTTATTTTGAAGAACAATTTTTTTTTTTAAATGACCATTGGAATATGAAAATCCTTCTAGATTAATGGTACTGGAATTTTTTCTGAGCAAGTGTTGGACTCCTAGAAAAGGAGGAAAGATGAAATAAAAATAAATACTACTTGTTCTTAACAAGCTTTCAGTTTCAACACCTACAGAAAAGTAGTTCTAAATTCCCCTGTTATGGTTTAAGTTTGCCAGTCTACCAGACAGTAATGAAAAAACACTACTACAATCTGGATATCTGCAAGATGCAAGGCATCCAGGGCTTGCCGGCCGTGCACAACCCCTCTTGAGAAACTTAACAAGAAGCTGTATTTACCCATTTGCCAGATTTGTGGCTTCTCTCATTTGCGCTATTGACCTGTTTACCAGATCTGCCTTCCTCTGGTTATAAACACTCACAGATTGCTGTACTTGCAATGGAACCATCTTCTCAAACAGGTCTGCAATTAAAGTAGTATAAATTACACAAGCTGCATTATGAAAGTAAAAGCATACAAATATCTTCACAGCTTTTATGTACAGGTTGTACTACAGAGACTGATCTAAACAGTTTAAGATACTCTCCTCCTACTCCCCAAGATATCTTAAAAACAAAAATCTATTTTTAAAGGCCTTTAGATTTCAGTTTTTAAAGCTGAAATTGAGATCGAAATAATTTAAAGACAATATATTTAAACCAATTGGTGGGTTACAAATCAGACTTGTCTTAAGGCTTCATTTCTAATTTTGTTTCATTAAAGGAAAAATATGAGAAAGGTAAGAGAGAATAATTTTTTCTCAACTCATTTGTAGAGCCAACAAACTGAAATTTTTCAACTTTATGAAACTAGCAACTAAGTTAGTTAATATTTTATAACTTGGTACTGTCCCCTACGGAACTGTTCCTTCTAAAATTAAAAAGATTGGTTTAATATAGAAAATACAATTGCTCAGAAAAATCTCAGATCTTTAAGAGAACTGCACATTTCAGGTAAGAATTATCAACCTGTGCTTTATTACACTTATCATGAAGACCAACAACAACAAACTGGAGAAGAAAAACAGCAGTTTCAAAAACACTGCTATACACTTAATACAGTGCAAAAAATAAGTGTTTATTTTTGCATGGTGCAAATTAACTTTGTTGACCATGTGTTTCACAAGGTAACAATTACCCTGTGCACGCCACACACTTCGCTTACCAGTGAATTTCTGACTGAGTGGAACAACAACTGGAGTAGACTTCACAAGACTGGCTTTTCCAATTGACTCCAAATCTTTCAGGTCAGGAACTCGGTCATGGTAAATGAAGTCATTGTCTTTTTTGGCAGCTGCAAGCGCACGGTTGATTTTGTCAACCAGATCTTTAACATTTATATATTCATCATAGCGAGATGCCACTGTTTTGACCAAATCTGCTGCATGCTAAAAAAAATTTAAAATACAGTTAAAATAATAACTTTTCTTTCTCCCTTTCATATATTCTTAAGAAAACAGATGAGCATAGAAAAAGTAGTTTCAAGCTCCGTCCTGCACAAAGTTGATAAATGCATAATGGTAACTTTCAAGATGTCAACACCATCATCTTATATAAGTCTATCAACTCTCCCACATATCAGTAGATCCACAGTGCACATGGATCTTCAGAATCAGCTGAAGCAGCATTTCATATATTTACTTTCCAAAAGATATGGGGACTTGAAGGAAATATTTCATTTTAGCCATTTTTCTTCTCTACTGTACTCAAAACATGAGACAACCTTATTCATTACAACATCTGTATCTGAGTCCTTACAGAAACCAGATATAGGGCAAACAAACTATAAAGACTATAAAGAGAACTGTTTGTACAATTTTTAAACACTACTCAGATTTAAAGCAGGATATTAGCAAAAGAGCTAGGTATAGATCAGGTAGAATTTTAATGTCTGGGGGATTTTTAAAAGCATTATGTGGGAAAATTTATTAACAAATCTGTCATATTAGCTATATTGAGATATGAAGCCTATGCAAACATAGAGATCTAACATGTCAAGCAGTATCAAATTGCCCAACAATCAGTAAATACATCTTTATAAGAGTTACAAAGGTACCTTTCATCTTTGCAGTGATAATAATTTGATTCAAATGATAAACATGCTCAGCAATTTCTGAATACACTTCATTCTCAGTTATTTGAATTTCAGAACTCCAACCCAGCTTTTCAGGATTCAAAGGTTTTCCCCATTTTTCAGAGAAGAAAGTTACTCACCTGTAACCTCCCAATTTCTTCACCAAATTTCTTCTGTTGTTTTGCCAGGATAGATTGATGATATTCTGCATTGGCCTGCATAATGCAGTGCTTTGCAGCCAGAACAGGAAACACCTCCTGGAAATAAAAATACTGACCAGGGGAAAGTCCAACCACATTAAGCACCACAGACAACATGGGATGCAGGAAGAAAAAGGAAGAAGAAAAGGAAATTAGAATCACCCAATTAATGGTTTAGATAGGTTAAAACATTAGAGGTAAATGTCAGAGACCATGTGGCTTTGCATGGATTGAATATTTTTTTTAATCTGCTGTTGCAAAATTCTTAGTGTCCATTATTTTAGATGAACTATGATTTAAATTCAAGCCATGAAGCCACAACATTTACTTCAAAGATAAGAAATGCATGCATGTAGTAGAAAGGACAGTTGCAAGAACACATCCGAATACCCCCAGACAAAGCCAAGACAGTGTTCTTAAGAAATGGAGGTGGGTGGAAAGATAGGTCTTCTAGGCATTTTTTGGTTTGATTGTTTTTTTAATTAAACACAGTAATTACATTTAAAACAGCAGCAAGCCTATCAAGTAACTACAATTATGAAAGGAAAGAACAAATAAGGAAGACCAGTAACTATTGACATGGAAAGCAACTTAAAAGTCATTATTAGACTTTATATAAATGCACTTATCTTTGCAGGAGTACCAACCAAGACATGAAGAAAACATTAGGCTGCAGCACACAGTACAGACATGGTCTTAGATCAAGGATTTGGCCTTACTGTTTTATTTCTTAAATCAAGGAGCACTGGAAAACCAGAGTGATGTTTTAAAGACCTCGGTATACAAAGACCTGCTTCTTCACATTTGTGCAAACTTGCTGCTCCCCCAGAGATGGAAAAATAACATTAAAAGAAAAAGGGTAAATTTGGAAGACAAAGCTGTCTGGAAGGCCTTGCAACTGGAGTTCAATGCATCCAATCAGCCTCGATGTGACACTCCTAAAAACGTATATGTTCTCAGAGCTGGTGTTAACCAGCAAACCTTATTATGTTCTTTCAAATAATCACTTGACAGATTACTTTGCAACTGGAACAAGGAGCAGATCTACAGCTTAGAAAGGTACACAACAACAAAAGATAAAGCAATGGCTTTATTATATCTCACTGCCTTTCAAAAATCATCATGAACATAACACCTATGTAAGAAACATTCAAGGAACATGAGAAAGATCTTCCTACCTCTTCCAAAACCAACAGCATTCAAATGAACAGTCAAGATTAAATTGGGATATTTTACAAGTGTAGGGGTTTGGGTTCT